>OZ026827.1:6647244-6824450 GCA_964023185.1 Macaria liturata | reverse complement strand
GTCTGCTCCCATCCCATATTGAGTTAGAGGAGGCGATATGAGAGTGTGTTGGTGTCGGTCGGTCCGGAGGCATGCAGTGTGTGTGTGTGCAGGCAGGCCGGTGCCTCGCGGCGCCCCCGTCCCGCCGGGCGGGGCGGGCCCGCCGCGACGCCACTAAACTAACAATATTGTACTTCTCATCCCGCGCCCTCGCCCTCGGCCGCCGCCGCCGCTATATAGATAGATAATGGTGCGATTCTGATGTCGTACGTAAAACAAAGTACAAAATATTTTATGTATTGTAATTTTATAATGTACGATATGAAGTAATAGCACAGGTAATATTATTACGTATATTCTTTTTAAGATATTGAACGATAGAATGTATAAGTAATATATATTATTATAATTTGTCATGTTTCCGTCGCAAGCAGTCCTCGTCTCGGCTAGGAGGAACACTAACGAACTCGTCATTTCGTCCATTACTTTTAAAAATATACTTTTATTAGCGGACAGATGCCCGATCGTGTACTCTATATTTATTCTTATTTCAAGTCCTTCAGAAGGAACCGTGTAAATATATAAATAACTGCATTAAAAATTAAATAATAGAATTTAGATTCTGTATTCGAGATAAGTGTCAAAGAGAATTAAATTTACAGATTATTTATTTGTAGTATTCGCCGTTCAGGTGATTTTATCTAACTCGGGTGTAGTTATTTTCTATGCGATTATACCTTTATAGTATCGATTAAGAAACATTACATAAGTTATTTATTTCCCTAACGTACATAAAATATTTTTTACATTCTCTATCTCTGTATCTTCAAATAAAATCACTTCGCTAAAGTTACGTTCGAATGCTCCGCAACAAACGGTTTGCTTAGTCAATAATTGCATCCATAAGTTACGCTGTTGAAATGTCAATTACTAATTACTATTAATGATGTGAATTCCAAACAAAAATACTTAATGATTTCTTTCGTCGGTGATATATGTTAACGCAGACTTAATAGGTTAAATAGTGCGTGAGAAGTATAATATAGTTCTGTTTATTTATACAAGATAGTGGTATAATGCGATACAAATAACTAGCATAGTCCGGGCACGGTGTCGTGTCAGCGACGACTAGTGCGCGCCGTGGCACGTGCTGGCAGTGTGCTAGCAGTGTGCTGGCAGCGTGCGTGCGTGCCAGCATGCCAGCGTGCCGCGGCGCGGGCTCGTGCGAGCGCCGGGCGTGCTTCGAGCACGGGCGGGGCGCCTCATGCCGGCGTGACAGATGATAGAGTTAATTATTGTAAAAATACATTTGATCTCAAGTGTGCAGCAAAAGTGAACGTGAGCGTAGTTGAGGCATGAGACGCCGCGCCCTCCGCGCCTCTAGCGACATATTGTGATCGTAACTAATTAAACTAGACTAAGTAGGCTAACGAGATACTTGTATATTTTGTACATATTAAATATAATATTGTAATTTTAACTTCCCTTATCCAAACAACCCAGACTCTTGTGTGTTATGTACCTCCTACCTACCAATACTATTAAAAAAATATTACATACATGCCGTGTTTCTTTTCTAGTCTCGAAATACTATCCGATTCACCTATAAATCCTTCCAAGCAGGTAAATTAAAACAACTGTCCACTTTTACTGTTTAATAGATCTCATAGTAAGATAAAACCATAATTAGAATTGACAACACCTAGCTTCAAAGTTTTTGCATTCAAGTAGTACATAATTATAAGTATTTCTTTATTAAATTCTTATAAACAACACATTAATCCAACATCTATACCTTAAAAAACATTTAAACATATTAATAGAGATGTAGTCAGTACATAGTGAAGTGACCTATGTCTGTATACTATACCTAAGTAGGAAACAACAATGTATAATGTGAACTAATCAACACAGTTCTATAAGTCTCACAATGAGACAAACCCCTAGTGCCCAGGTAACAGTAGGTACTGTACTCTGCGGCACCTACCATATAATACTGGTATTGTAATCATTATTGCTACATACTCTCAACTGTCAAACATTGCAGCGTCTGCAGTCATAACAATCTACTGGCATACTATTTATTATATTCATAAGGACTGTTCTATTGGAAGAGATTTGATTGGCGGATCCAGCCATCACAATATAATATTTAAGACTATAGAGTGCTATAAATTATCTAAGTAGGTAGATATTTAAGGTATTAATTTCGACCAAGAGGCTCTTTGTAAGATGAAATTGTCTTCAGAAATAACATCTTACAAACCAAGTATTTTTTTTTCTGTAGATGCACTGGAATCCTTTTTTCATTTGTTATTATTAGGTTTGCATTCGCAAACCAAACAATGACTTCAAAATTGAGAAAATAAAGTAATCTACAGAATTATTGCCATCTAGTCCCCTGAACAGTAGATAGAGTGCCCTGGATCCACCTATTGCAACAACATGGTGTATCTAACACCCTTGCTTCATCATGAGGTCAGCGAGCTTGAACACGCGGAGGAAGCTGAAGGCGTCGGAGGCGTGCGGGGGCGCGGGCGGGGGGGTGTCCTTGCTGCCATTGGTGGAGTGCGTCGGGGTCTTCTTCTCGGACTTGGGGGACTTGGTGATGGCCGGCGAGGACGTCATTCTGAAATAGCACAGGTGAAGTAAGTATCATCATCATCATCTTCAGCCTTTGTCGACTGATAAGTAAAGAAGTAAGTATAGTCAGTCGAAATGCTTTACTCGAGCAAGAAATGAATAGTTAAATTATATCATTTAACTTATGTAATCAGTTATTAGTGAATTAGTAACTTATGCCGAAAGTTTGAAGAGTATACGTGAGTGCGTATGTTTGTTATTTCTTCACGTTCAAACCTCTGAACCGATTCTGATGAAATTTGGCAATAGATAGGTACTCGTAGCACTGAAATAGAAACGTACGTAGTATTTGCTATTTTTCTTGCAAGAATATTAAGGCTCGTTTATCCTAAGCATCGTGGGTTCACAAAGCTACACTGTAAATTGATATGTATAAGTAGATACATAAGTGCTGTCAGCGGACCATAAGTGCTGTCAGCGGACTATAAGTGCTGTCAGCGGACCGAAAACTTCACGCTGGCTTTACATTAAACTGTGAAGAAGACCACACCGTGACTGCTTCCTACATACATTATGTACTTAAGCATGAACATAGGTACTAGCCATTTGGGATCCTACATAATTGCGATTTTTTCCTACGGCTAAACAAATGTATAAGATGTTAGCTAACCATTCTAGCGATGCTTTGCTGATATTTTCCAAGTTCCCCAGTACAAACATAGTTACCTAATTAGCTGTATATTGAGGGCAGAGTTGTGCGACTTCCCGTTGCGTCGCACAACGTGACCTATATGGAACTAGGCCGCGATTACACGCTGCCCGACCAGTAAATTACGTAGATACTAGGGTATAGAACCGGGAAATCCCGGTACCGAAAATCCCGGGAATTCCGGGAATTCGGGTACTGGCCAAGAACCGGGAAATGCAAAATTATTTCCCGGTACTTTCGGGATTTTCGGTACCAACTTTTTTTTTGTTTTTAACTCTTTTTTTTCTCATCACACCTTTCTTAAAGCACAATTTAGCGCAACACAAGTGTGTTGAGCGATGTTTTTATAATATTTCAGTAAGAATTAACCATATCGGAAAGTATTTAGTATTTAGATTTACCTTATTTTCACCGTAAACTAAGCCAACAGAGTACAGACTTAAATTACAGCAAAAAGCAATTTAAAAAAACGTCCTACGCTTTGTAGTGCAGGTTAAGGAGATCTACAATAAAACAATAGACTACACTACAATGAAAACCGACCGCGCGGCATCCGTGCCAGTACCATTTTGTTGTCCATCTTTCTTTTGCAACCGTTAGTCGCATTCCAACAAGTGATGTGATAGTGATAAGGTGTCGGTCGTGGTGTGGTGTTTTATGTCGTGAACTTCTAACACACTGTCTGTTTTTGTATGAAAGAAAACATGTCTGTTTTTGTTCGACCAAATAGTGAAGAAACGTGTGGTAAAATTGTATCCCTCATCAACCGCACCAACCCACCAATACCCAAAAGCCCTCAAAAAACCGCAGTTGAAAACATAGGAGATCATCAAGAAACAGAGTTGACCATAAGTGAAGAGCTAGAACGTGAGCTACAAAAAGCTATCTCTATTGAGAACAAAGAATTTAAGACATATGAAGCTGATTTGTCTACTACAGTACGATTTGAAATGTCCCTCTTTTAGAATGGAGGGAATCGAGTGCGTTACTTAACACTAGCTTACGATTACCTATTATCTATACCTCCAACAAGTGTTGAACCGGAACGAATTTTTTCCTCTACTGGTGTGTTGTGTAATAAAATAAGATCTCGTTTAGGTAATGAAACTTTAGATGCACTTGTATTTTTAAGGACATACCTACTACAAAGAACAAAAAGATCTTAAACGAAAATAATGTGATATGGCTACGAGAGCAGAAAAAGAATTGTTTTAGATATTTTTGCTTACAGTAATAGTAATCTATTTAGTAAAAACATGTATGTCTAAAAAATGATCACGTAGGCGTCATCTTACTATTGTTGAATGTTGAGATAATACTTAGTTTGTTTATTTGTTAAGTTTGATTTTTTAACTATATAAGATTGCAAAATATTATACTTAAGTCGTAGATTTGACACTTTAACATAAAAGATAAAGATATTTATTTGTATTCAGGCAATATGATACAATATAGGTTAGCTCTGCTATCTACTGTAGTTCACTGTGTTGTAGATCGTCATCGTATTTTTAAAGTCCTTAATTTTTGTTCCATTCATCTATGTAATATTACACATATCACATTAGTGATACTCTGAAGGTCTTTATTATGAATGTTTGTAATACTTTTGTAACACATTATGATTGAAACACACTTTTTTGTGTTTAATTAGTTTCGTTAAACGAAAAATATTGTTGATTTTAACAGTAGTCTTAAATATATATTTGATTTTGCACATAAAATAGTAGTTTTTGTCATTTCCATTTAAAAAAACAGATTTTAGGAACATTTTTATAAAAAAAATGTCAGTACCGAAAATCCCGGGAAATCCCGGTGCCATTTTGCGAAATCCCGAAAATCCCGGTTCTTAAAATTGGTACCGGTTCTCGATTCCCTAGTAGATACGCTATATCCGAGCAAACACCTAGATTAGTATTTTTATGTCAACGAAAGACGTTGTATATTTTATAACTGTGCGTTTTTTAAAGAGTCTGTGTCAACTTCGTTTGTATGAGATCCTTCATAATAAAATATAGTACTCCGTACTACATAGCCGAACTAATATTTCCTTACTAGACTATGTACTTATTCTTATTCTCTACTAATACTAAAAACCTACTTATCTAATAGAGAAAACTGCATCAAAATTCATACCTAGCGTGGTTTAGAATAAAAATATTGAGATGGGTTCGCAACAACTTATAAAAATAAATATAGACAGATGGATAACCAATCACATAATATCTAAACGTTTGTGTATGTGCTATCTATAAGCTTTACCTACATCTCTCTAGTTTTAGAAGTAGAGGTGCAGCAGCGGTGTGGCCATGACACGGTTGAGTTAGATAACACACCTTTATGGAGCTCCCTATATACGTTTATACTTAGCTTGTGTATCTACATAAGTACATATTATATAGACTAACTAGAGATGTATTATAGATCTTCAGTTCTACTTAAAACATTAATTTAGATAAATCATTTTGAAGTAATGTGCTAATAAAAAGTTAGTAAATAATTGCTAGCTAAATACGTTAATTTAAATACCAAAAAAGCTAACGTACTTAAGTAGAATATTCTTCATCTTTTATTTCTGTCCACAAAAAGCCAGTGCGTGCAGAGTAGACCAAAATTGCATATACAACTTGCAATATTTCACTCACTTCACAGCTTTCATAAAAGTCCATCTATTTATTCTGGTCAAACTATAAATCACTTTTTTAAATTTCGAATGGTACACAATGCGGTCAGTTCAAAAAGTTCAATATATATATTCACAATTTTTTTTCGACCGTTAATTTGATTTTACCCAAAACAAAACTAGCGTAACTAACTAAACATGTGTCACTGTCGGCTGCGCGACAGTAAATGCTCGCGGCTGCAAGACGTTCGCTGCGACCAACTTTGTTGACATGCCAAGTGGTTACACTATTGCGTATACCTACTCTTCTATTTTGTAATTTTGGTGACACACATTCTGATCCTCTTGAATTAATGTGATGAAATTATTGGACTTGATTTGTTTGGTAGTTTTATTAAATTTATTAGGCAGCGGCTGCTGTGTCGATGTAGAAAAATGTTAATTAAGCCAAGGCGCCACATAGCAAGAAATTGTCTAATCATCTATTTAATTAATTTAATGGTGCCAATTATTATGAATAAATTATTATTTTTAACAGCATTTATTGTGAAAAATAACCGACCAACAAAATAATTTTAACCACAGTTATATTCGATTACGAAGGTTGCCTACAAAAATCATTGGTATAATTTTATTCTTACCTATGTTCATAAACAGCTTTGCAATAAAATAATATAAATTATCTACATTCCTACGAATATGTTTTTATGAGATGATATCATTTGTCTATCAAATATGTTATTTACAATTAGTATATCTAACCTTGTCGTGCTCTATCAATACTTACATAATGCGATGTTTCGAAGCGCACAAGGTTACAGTAGCTATGTTTACATAACAGACCTTAAACCTTTGACATTTTATCCATTCATGACATCATAGTTAACAGAAACCTTTTAATTTAACACACATATGATACAGAGAGGTTCCATTATTTCAGTCTTTGTTTACATTTATAAGTAGGTATACATAAAGGCGTTGACTCCGCAATACCTACATAACTACGAATGTATAACAAACCTAACTGGGTCATAGGTCGCGAGGAACTTATATTATCGACATCAACCCACGGTTTTCTGTAGATCTTAAGTTTTATATCTGTGTCTAGGCAACTATGTATCTACTGCTATCGTAGATAGTGAAGTTATTCATATCAATAACATGCACAAAACGAGGTGCAGGTGACAGGTTGATCAAAACATTGATCTCCATTTGAATTCACAAAAAAGTATGAACAGATCAGTATAATTAAAAAATAAAATGTATAAAAGTAAGTGTAGCTTACCTTGTTTATTGTATAGAAGGCTTGAAGCACTGCAGATAGGAAACAAACGGTGCACAAGAAAGAAGAGCGAGCGAGCTGGGTGGGCGGGGAAGCGGCAGTGGCGCCCGCCCGCCCTAGCCCGCCCTGCGCCGCCTGCCCTGCGCACTGAGACTCTCATGGATTATGATACTACACTTTACGAGCAACGATCACATGAAATGCCGATACTCAGCTTGAAATCGAGATATTATCTGCACTTAAAGCTATCGCTGTGCCCATTTACTGCGGTTTAAATTAACTGTGTTTTTTATTGATTTTTAAAGCGAGCGTAAATCGGTTTTTCCTGGGAAAGCACGCTTCATCCAACCATAATGATTGTTTACCTTTATGGTCAATTGTAGACCGATTACATTAAGAAACACTTATATCATGTGTGGATATTGTATATGAATAGAATGTTTGTGTAAGAAGCCAGTGTACGCTTTATTGCGTACTTTAATGAGATGCTGCGTATTTCCTACCAATTGTGGCAATGTAGCCTTGATTGGGCTAAATAGTTGTTTGACTCTTGTTTATGCTAGCCTGTCAACATTTGAATCAATAAAGTAGTTGCTTACTTATGAAATATTGGGAATTATGTAGCTAATCTTAAACGAATTAAGAATTTATTGATTTACCATTCTTATTATGTCCCAAAACAAATACATGAAAGTGTGAACTTGGCGAGAGCCGAATACCACCGGTTACAACCTGAAAACTAAATGCCACGTTAAGTAGGCTAATGCTAAATTAAGTTGATACTTGAAATGTCTTAAATATGTCTGTAAGTAGTACCTACAAGTTTGTTTTCAAAGTTGAAATTGAAATAAGGCAGCATTTTTTTTACACTTAAAATTATATTTGACCATCAGGGTCCGGTACCTGAAGTGAGCACTATAGTGGGATAAGATACCCACAAATATGAAAAGTGTCTTTATTGAAATGTATACCAAGTCCGAACACTTCGCTAAGCGCTTGGCTTGGTAGTTAGCATTAGAAATGATAGAAAGAAAAAATATATTTATAACTTAACTGATTAAGGCGTATAAACAAAACCTTAAAAGTAATATTCTACCTACTGTTATAAATATTATTCTACGTAACGTCTTAGTAGTACATTTTAAACAAAAAATCTCCGTAGGTTAATACCTACCTATCTACTATTAAACAGAGTAGATAATGCATTATGTATGCTGTGATAATGCCTACAGTAATAAAATCCGGTGATAAATGTGTAAGAGATAGCACACACACGTGCAGCGCCATCTGGTGTTTTAATGGCACATCCATCGACGGGATGTCCGCCTGCTCAACGTCGTATACAAGCAGATTAAACGGGTATTTATAGATGTTTTATTGGATTAATGTGTAATTGATTAATACATTATGAAATCAGAACTTACCATTAACATTTTCTAATCGATGCTATGTTGATGCTGTGTTAGACTTTCAGGTGGATTACAACACTAAAAAGTGGTGTCAATTACTGATAAAGAGCAAAATAGCTCAACTAGCAGTTTATGGCAAAAACATTGAAAGCTGGCTGATGTATTTAGGAGTACGGCAGTACAGAGCCAAAGTCGAGCAAAATAATACCATAGAGCTTTACATTTTTTTCTCGATGTTTTTTAAAACTAAGAAATGATGATAACTTACAAATAACTACTTTGGTCTGAAATAGCAAATAACTAGTATTATCGACTTGCCCTGAATTAGCCTAGTTTTATCAGCGCCATCTGTGTGTGCATCATCGAACAAACTTATTTCAGCGGCATGTCGCCATGTCGGTGAAAACCACTGAAAAGCGTCAGTCTAGAGGTGGGTTCGTAATATCTTAAGAGCTGTTTGTTGCTGTAGCATTCGTAGCAAACCTACTGTTAAATTTAGTTTCTAAAGCTACAAATAGATGTCGTATCGACGGATATTGGATACAATTATTTCAAACAACACACAGGTAAAATCTTAGTACAAGCACATAGCTACAAGTTTATTTTTAGGGAGTTCATGTTTGTAAGAAAATATTTCTGTTTATGGCAATACGTTTTCTTTCAGTCAAACTATAATTTGTCCATGATATGCAGTAAGTTTTTGTAGAACAACCACATTTGATTTATGTTAACGACATCGAAGCTAGATTATGTATATTATGAAGCTAGATTATGGAAAAAAGTCAGTAAGCTGGTGGATATATCTTGCTAATAACTTGATAGGTACAGAAATTAATTCATCTACCAGATTGTTTAGTAAGTAAAGTACCTACGATGCGTGGCTGGATAGAAGGTGAAGTTGTACTTCATTTCCATTTTAAAATGTTTGAGAGCGATCTGGGAGAGCTTAGGGCGACTTTACACGTGATTTATAGGCGCAGGTAAGTGGTAAAATATTCAAATTTTTCCGCTGCCGTCTCATTTACTCGTCCAAGTTTGCACCAGACTGCAATAACCGCCTCTGCACCAGCTACAGAAACATTAAACTCTCGAAATTTATCTCACTAAATGATGTTGACTAAAGGAATATTTAAATAAACTCGTCACGCCCACTACAGTGGTAAGGAATAGCCTCTTGTATTTCAACTTACTTTAATATATCTTCTTACAGAAGCCAGAGCATCTTTTAAAAATCAAAGTCATATCTACAGTTAAAATGTAACTTAATTCTACAACTTGACAATGCATTTTATCCACAATAGGTGATTAATAAAAGTTCTACCCCTACGTTGAATCACTAATGCTTTTCATTTTATTTTCGGCAGGTGCTTGACTCTTGCCTAAAACCAGTATGAAAATGTTTATAAATGTAACTTCAGAGCTCGTATAAACTGCTAAAGTTTATCTTATATTTACCCGTAATAACCAACTATTTAGATTGATACACGTCTATTAAGTTTATAGTTAGCTAGTAGTAACAAGGCAGGGTAAGTTATCTCCATAAATAACGTCATGTAGTCATATCTGCGGCGCGGGCGGCCACATGCTAGCTAGTTTCACACAACTGTGGAGCAACTTGAGCCATGACAGCGGATAAACATATGTACTAGACTTAGATTTACTTGATATGGCGTAATAAAAGGTAGTGTACAAAATTAGAAATATATACACACGCGTTATCTATACATATAATAAAGCTGTAACAGGTCGGTGTCTGTACATTGAAGATAATTAGAAAAAAAAATTGAGGGGTCTTCATTGATGCAGTAGAACACAAGAAACAAGTTTTAAAAAAAAACTGTTTGTCTGTTTGTCTGTCGGTTTGTTTGTTCGTTATAGACTCGAAAACGGCTGAACCGATTTGTCTGCGGTTTTCACTAACATGTTGGTGCATTTTTAACTTAACATTTAGTGTATATTTTATTTCAATGGGTTCGTAAATAAAAAAGCTATGTTTATTTTAAGTCTTTTTATCTCAAAATAATGCGAGCAAAGCCGCGGGCGTCCACTAGTTATACATACGAACCTTCCTGTTGAATAACACTATTTATTAAAAAAGTGCATCAACATCCGTTGTGTAGTGTAAAAGTCTAAGCATACATATTATCAGACGCGGAAAGCGACTTTGCTTTATACTATGCAGTGTTTTTTTAATTGCAAATATGTAAACTTTCTGCATATAATTGCGTTATCCATATATATTTGAGAAGAATTAAGAGATTTAATTTATTATTTTTAATTTTGTTTGATAACATACTTATAACAATTTATAACTAAGCTCACATTACCCAGGTAGTCTGTAAATTGCTCAGATAATTTCATCCTAAATTATAAATATTAAAACTTAATTTTCTCCGCATTCCCTCCGTAGACACGAGTAGTTTCACGAAGGAAACGTAACTTATTGCCCCTGTAGCTATTATACATTCTGTAGAGTTGTAAAACTTTATGTCTGCGTTGCTTAAGTAGTGCAGCGGGCTTAACTTGTGTACAGATATTGCGTCCCAACAGGTGCTTATGTTTACCGAAACATGTGCCGAGGCGAACACTTAATTAAGGCGTCTTGTTTGTTCTTAGTGCTCATTTGCAATTTTACAAGTGCCTAAATGGCTTACATTCCTTGACATATACATATGTTTTTTACTAGTAGACGCCCGCGGTTTCGCTCGCGTTATTTCGGGATAAAAAGTACCCTATAGATGCCACTTCCAGAACCTCGTACTACCTACATACCAAAAATTAAGAAGATCCGTTCAGCCCTTTTTGTGTGATAAGCGTTTTAATGAATAAACAGACACAGATAAACAGACAAAAAATCTATGAAATATTGGAACGTGTTCTGCTATCAATTCTAAGTAAGTATGTCAAAACATATTTTTTTTATATTTTCAATGTACAGACTTTCTACCCTCTTCATTTTAATTATATGTATAGATAAACTTCTATCATTGTTTGTTTGTATGTACGAATACAATTAATTTGATTAAAATAAGCCAGCAAAACGTTGTTAGTGTGCGTGCTAGCCGATTTAAATAGAAAATATAACGCAACAAGAAAAAATGAGATCAAATACAGTAGAAACGCACAGAATTTGAAATTAGCAGCCTAGGTTTACTATTATTTCATAGTTCACTATTTCGGGGGAAATTGTTAGTAAATACTGTATTTTGATTTGAAAATCGGATGGACCTGCAAACTTTCATCCGGTTCTGAAAGCAGTGAACTATGAAATAGTAAACCTATCCATTACGTACGCATGATAAACTTTAAAAGTACCGATATCTAACTAAAAATATGGATTAACTAAATAAACAAAAAACTAGATAGATTTTACGTGGATTTTAAACTTTTATTGAATTGTCCGATCCATTCGAAATGCATTGGAAATTTCGTTATGTTCGAACCAAATAGAGAGCATAAAAGTGTATAAAAAATTCAGTCACAAAGGTTCAACGGATTGGCCAATATTATTCGAGTAGGCTGTGAATAGTTGATCTACATATTGAAGCTATGATTTAGGTCTTCTGTTCTATCGGTAATGACGTCTAGGAATTCTGGGACCGTCGATCCTAATTGGGGTTGGGTCGTCCTACGGAGCCTAAACTATCCTTACACTAAAATAAGCAGTTTTTGCGAATCGAAATTTTATCTCTGGCTTTTTGTTTTTACGAGTTGGGCCGTTTTGTTTTGGAGCTGTTCAGTTGCTTTTGGTTGCATTTATTAGAACTTCTAAGGTTTGCGTAAAAGCATACATAGAAAAGATTACATGAGCAGCTAATTAACGGTAGGGAATTCTATTTATGTACCTATGTAGAGTGGATGTATGTTGTATGTTTGTTAAGCTACCTTCTAAGCTACAAGAGAAACACAGTAAGTATACACAAACATAATTACTGATTTTGTAGTTTTGTTTATTTCCGAGACACCAAATAAAAAAATACAACCATTCGTATCTATTGGTTCAGTACAAATTATAATTTATTTTCCAATCCCATCTAAATTACAGACCAGCTTAACAACAATACATTTGAAGTTTGAAAATCAATGTTTTATTACATGGTTTATCTATACATGTGTTATATCTACACAGCCTATGCAAAGTAAGGTAGCGAGGTCTTAAAATGAGAATGTATGACGGGCCAATATACGCGGCTCCTCATAAATCAACGGAACGATTATAAGGATTCCTCTGCAGCCTCGACTCTGCCTCGCAAAGTGCTAAAGACAAATAAATCTCGCTCATTTACTTTGGAGGCGGTACCTGTTTATACAGACTGCTATAACTCTTTTGTAAACTTTTTGACTGACGAAAGGCAAGCACAAAGTTTCGGCGTTACTGACTTTCATTAGCTCTTCTTACGTAAGTAATTTTACGTTTGCGAACTTTGTACTGAGTACACAATGACTCAAATGCGTATAGTTATGTAGTAAAACAGTATTTTACGAAGCTCTTATGATATTCCTGTACTAAAGGTTCCGTAAGGCATGATTTAATTTAACTATAACAACCGTCTAGCAATACCTACGTTAAAAAATAATGTTGGAAACATGTCGATCTAATTTTTCAATATTCTTATGATATTATTGACTTTTCTGCTATTAATAAACAAATCAGTAACACGGGTATTTTTATAACGAGCAAGATTTTATATCAATAATATTATTCGGTAAGATAAGCCTTTTCTTGATTGCTCTTATTTGTTTCTCCTCTGTCAGGGAGCCCCCGGGATATGCGTTCTGTGTCGCCGAAATGCTTCTAACATGATTTACAGCTCGACTTTCTTTGTCTTTTGTGTGCTTATTTTCGTTTCTTTTATTTGAGCGCGGGAATGTACATTGCGGAGGTGTGAATCTACATATTTTTTGTGAAGTACTTACCTACGCGCGTCAACTGGCTACAATTTGACTAGTGGGTCGTTTAGTATATTTTAGTTGGTATTTATTTTGCGTATCTACGTGTTTGATCGTATTTTGAAATAAAATAAAATATATATTTATCGGGTAGCTCAGCATTTTGCTCGGATGCAAGAGCCGGCAAATAGAATGTCTGGTGCAGGAGCGCACCTACAGCGTGCTTCAGACCACTATTCAGATCTCAATCCGATATCAGAGCTAAAATCATAGACGTTTATACGCTCTACAGGTACTGGAATTGCTTTTCAGACCTAATTTGATAGAGTAAAATCAATTGGTACGTACCTTCTGTTGAACCATTTTCATATCGAAACGGTCACATGAAACCGTAGAGAGGAATCAAATATTTAAATACAATACCGGGGGTCCAACAAACCGAAAAGGATTCCACCTGTGTATTACGGGTGAAATTGAGTTTTCGATTGGAATTACGTTTACCGCTCAACCTAAAAACATAGAGACCCTCATCTAATCCTAATTTGTAGGCGGATTTCTAGCGCAGCGGCCCTCGGTCAGCCTGGAACGAATAGGGGCCACTTCAACTTGTACCTTGTGTGTTATATATGTTACGGGTAAAGCTAGGAAATGTAGAAAACTGAAATTCACCCGGGTACACCTAGCATTTGATGACTCCGACGCTTTGGGAAAAGTTCGAAGAATAAGTGCAATTCGGGTTTAAAGTAAATAGGTTTTTACAGTCGCTAATGAAACTGATAAAATAAAATGTTAGTCGTTCGTATAAGCAGTTCTTGTAATTGGTTCCAGCTGTAGGTATAACGCTCAAACCATTTGTCTTGATATTTAACTTCCTTAATATCGGCGCTTTCCTCGAATTACTCGAGTCATTTATGTAGATCCTCACGGCCATTGTCTCAGCTCGGGACGCCGGTGCCCCGCCGCTCAGTTTTACAAACTTTTTCCGAGGGCTACGCACTCGCCTACCGCCGTGAATAATTTGCCAGGTTTTCAGCATTGTGAGGTGAAGATTGTGCTTGCGGGTGCGTCGTAAACACGCCTCTGGGAAATACCTGGCGATTCTTGCCAATTCCCCGCCTAGAAGAGCACTTTACTTACTTCGCGCTGAGTAAGCGGCTCTCTCATCGACCTACTCGACTCTTTCAGCGGTGAGTTAACTTTTTATGCGTTTTTCCCCGAAGAGAACTCTCCATTTTCAGTAATAGCCCGGGATTCATAATACTAATGAACCGAAGTTTTCCTTTTTGAAATTTGTCAGTGGTACATTTTCTTTTCTCCCTAAAATTTTCTTGGGATTTTCCTCAATAACCTGTATTTTCTCGGCGAAGAAAAATTTGTTCCCAAATATTCCCAGGACGAGCACGTAATCACGGCATAATCATAACAGATAGTTATGGCCCTATGAAAAGCGATAAATCAATTCGGATTCATAAAATATCGGTATAGGTACGATTTAGTGGATCTCGCGCGGGCCCAACTCGGGAAATATGAAAATTGGAAATGCGCTCGCGATACGGCGTCAAATAAATTTCGACCCTATTTGTAAGCCAACCTCAATATCCTGGAGTGGTTGTATTCTTCTCGCTCGCGATCGGAGCCGGTGTTTGATTGAAACAACAAAAGAGCGGGAAATAGCTGAACATTTGGTTATTTTATTGCGGGGTCAAGATTTTATCTACATCCTTATTTAGTTAGTGGTGTTATGTTCATTTTTATAGGGTATTGGCATGAAAGGTTTTTCTATTCCGAGTTGGGACAAAGGGTCCTTGTGCGGTCCCGGCGCGACCTACATCGCTGGCAGTGACCCGCCCGTCGCCCGACGCCCGACGCCCGACGTTTTGCTCATCACACTTTAATGCGTTTCATCCGTCCCGAATTGGTCCCAATGAAACTCTACTAATTACAATCTATTTTCTCGTTTTGTGGAGGTCGAGGTTTGTTTATTGTCCGAGTGATACACAATGCCGTATTTTATAGAAATTGAAAAACCTTATTTAATCGCTCATGTGCCTGCCGCGGCCGTTTCATTTCTAAATTACAAGTAGGAAGTTAATTTGTTATTTTCTATTTAATTTTATAAATTAACGTAAGACAGGTACATCTTTCATTTTGGTCTATACTCACTTGATTTTTAATGCCAGTTCACACGACCCGCGTGTCGGAACGTTTATATTCTATTTAAAAAGTAAATTTATTTTGCTGCAAAATGTTTCTCTGATGGATACTACGTACTTTATTTTATATGTAACGTGTTCAATTAGACAACTCAAGACACATCTATACAATTGATAGATATAACAACCACTCCGTTGGAAAAATGTACAAAGTAAACGATGTAGTCAGAAAAAATAAAAAAGCAAGGACTTACGGAAAGATGTGGCGAAGGATTAGTATTCAGCTTGTATCCTGTGGTCGGGCGCTTGCAGACGTTGTCACGACGCTTCTATGAATTTTATTTACACAAGTACGAACAAACATTAAACACGTAACGTGCAAATCTGGTGGAAATATTTTATCACAGCACTTTACTTTTATTGAATCACTCGACGGGTAACTTTAACTTTTATTTTATCTATCATTTACTATCATTTAGTGCAACTATTCTTTGTTTTAGTCTTTAATTAATTTTACACAGCTTTACACACAAACTATGTAATAAGATAACTTATCGGGCTTTACATGGTATCTTTGTATAATTATTGCGGCCATTAAAAAAAACAATTGACACTTGAATTAGAACGCTTTGCTCGAATTAGAAATGCGTGTTGATTGTTTTTTTTGCAAACCTTTTTTCTAATTTGATTACTTTCAAAAGAGGTTATTTTTAAAGTACTTCTGATTTTTTTAGAACCTAAAAGTGTATCCTATCCTTTTTTTCTATTCTTTACATAGATTTCATTATTTTTAATTTCATGTTCATATGTACAGTTCTAAACATCAGAAAGAGAACAAATATGAACAATGGGTGGTGCTAGAATATTGTCTACACTTTTTGATTTTCATATTGTTCATATTTATCCTTTGCCTGATGACTATGACTGTATGATCATAAAATAAAAAGAATATCGATTATATTATTACTATTTTTCCTATCACATCATACTTTTCATGTGTTACAAAAATATACAGACGTAATTTATTTCCCAGCGACGTTGTATTTGACCGGAGGTAACCGCTAGTATAGTTTCTTGGAGTAGAGCAATAATGTAGGTGTTTTATTTAGGGTCCCGCACGTGTTTATGGTCCCCTCTGTATGACGTAGTACCGGCGCTCCGGAGGGATGAGTGGCGTGTAGTTTTATTTTTATAGCGGTCTATATAGCTTTGTTCAATATCGGAGATATGTACGTGTTTTTTTAGCTAATGCTTGCATTTTTTTTCTAGGTAATATCGTAAAGAAGATCGCAAGTTCTTGGGTAAAATATTATGGGTAAATTTGAAATGTTTTCATATATTTGGCTTTGTTTTTAATCAACTTTCTATAATGGATAATATAGATTGTTTTAGTTTATTAACTTGTTTACTGCGAAAATGGATTAAACACTAGCAAAAAATTTATACAGCAGTAAAATAATAGACAAAATTAAATTAAACATTATCATGAAGTAAATGGACTAACGGTGAATCTGTTCTACTACTTATATGAAGCAATAAAAAGTCGCCAGGAAATGTAAGCCGGCTTACAGATGTAGTCCAGAATACGAGCTGTTATTCCTCCCTACTACCAGACTTACTACGAATAAATTCCGTGGTTTTAGGACACCACACAAAGTACCAAAGTTCATGAAAATTCTATGTTAGTAGAGAAGTTCAGCTGTCAAATTTAAAATGCTAGAAACTAAACTCAGGGCTTAGATACAAAGTGTAAAGGGTTTTAAAAAACTGTGAAATGTACAAAGTAGAATTGTCTGCTTTTGTTACATTAGTTATAGATTAAACAAACGTAGTTTATATTTAAAACGATGGGCAACAAAACTAAGCACTGTATGTTGTCCAACAGTTTCCTATATCCTTTAATCTATTTTATAGTATTTATTGTCATTATGACTTATATTATATATATATATATATAATTATTTAATTATGATGATAACGCTGATACAATCATGAGCACATTATTTAGTATTCTCTGGCATCCTATATCCTGAACGATGAACTAAGTACATCTTCATTCACATCATTCACAACACAGGAACACCTAGTGTGAATGGATAGAAATCACCAACATTGTACAATAACTTGAATAGCACAATAAGTAGTTGTACTATAAGTAGTTCTAGTTTTAAGTTATAGTATGTTAATGCCTTTATAAGTTGCAAATAAATGTTTTATTTATTTATTATCAAACACAATAAAACTGCAAACGTTTCCTAAGTTCATCTAATGTAACGTGAACATGATCATATGACATAAGCGACTTTCTTACATTGAATTCATGGCAAAGTTACGTCATAGCAATTAATTTTACAGTTGAGTGAGCTGCATGATATTTAGTTTAGACGAGGCACTAAACAACTTTATGATAGATCGTAGCTTAGTTGTAAAATAAATTGGGATATTTCCGTTTGAAAGTTGTATTTTTATGACGCAACTAAAAGGTACACAATCCCCATTTATGTGAAAAGTTACGAGAATTGAAGGCCAAAGCGAAGTTGCAAAATTTCATCGTTGCCAACAAATTTATTTGTAGTTCTCTGTGTCTGTGACAGTAATGATTTTGTTTTGTTTGTCAAGGTTAACTTTTTTCTAAATAAATATGACCAGAGAGTATCCAATTTGTAATTTGTTGTGTGTTGGCCGGAAGTTGTACTATGTGCCGTAAGGTCCTAACAATGCATTTTTTTTTGTATTTAATATGTATTTTAACAAAGTTACTCAATTTAGGTTCAATTAATTAATAAAAAATAACTTAAACTTAAGTAGTCAAATAACCAAATTAACGAAAATAACGTGTCTATATAGTCTCTTTATTTCTCCACCTAAGTATTAATAAATAGATTACACTACTTTGTGATGGAGGCAAACCCGCGGGCAAACAGTATTCTAATTTACAAAGCTTTGCCGCAGAAATGGTTATTGGGCCAGTATATTCGGCTTATTGGGCGTGAGTACCGACATGTTTCCGAGAATTATTTGTTGGCGATACTTAGCTACCAACCATGCCTATTAAACATAGTTAGGAGTTTTATGGCAATACCAACGAAATGGTCCATAATAAATATCCATTGTTTATGCATAACATATTTTTAAAACATTTGTTTTTTATCTCTCTATAAATGTAGTGCATGATCTAAATATATGTCACTAGTCTATACCCAACACTGATGGTAACACAAAATCTCTCCTCGATGTATGTACAAAGTTTATAATGAAAAACATTTTCACGTAAGCATATATTTATGCAAGCATAGTAATTTCAGATTCAGAATTTCAGAATATGATATTGATAAATCCTTGCTGACACAAGTGTAGTGTATCGTGGGAAGGTTTAAGCTGGCATTGGTATGAAGCCTGCATCGCGCTAGGGTTGCGTCGCGCGCGCTCCACTGCCCGCCCGCCCAGCTGACTGCCCGCCCGCCTGGCCCGCCGCCCGCCTGGCCCGCCGCACGGCACACGTTATGAAATGGGAATTAAATTGTCTGTGAAGAATACAACGGGATTAACATCCAGCACACATACTGCGGATGAAATCCTTTCCCGCCATCCATTGCTTCTGCCACATTCGCTGAGTTGATACAACGTTTAGCTGGAGCGGCGATGAATGGTTGCCAAATTTGTTCGGTAGTTTGCGAGCGAGCTTTTGCCAGGACGTAATCCTGTAGCATCCACTGCAGTACAGCGGCCGGCAGCTGAGAGGCTCAGCTTGCTGGCTGGAGTGGAGTATCGGTAGCAATATCTGGGATACTTATTTAATTTATGTAAAGGAGATAGGTACATTAAAATAAATACACAAGCGAAATTCAACTCCCACTTAAATATATATTTAAACGAATAATTCCATATTACGGATTGTCTTCAAAATAATCAAAATGATGGACTTCATGGTGAAAATATGAGGGCTCGATCCTTGATCCATAAGTGGCATACGGATCTATGGCTTCGACACGAGCGTATGGTTTCTGTTGCACCGGGATAGAAGTTTTTTCAAACAAATATTGGTTATGGTTCCCTCCGTCGTAGATCACCATCGGATGCATTTGTTGGTATAATGTTCTTGTAGTAGTAGCTTGCATTAATGCAGCCGGTTCGTACCCTTTGTGTCTGAGGATAGCTGGGTTCATCGGTATCGGGAGCACCGTGTAGGAATATGCCTTAAAATGCGGATTGGACATTTTGTACATAACCTGTGAAGATGGCTTATTGGTTGGTTTTCTAGTAGGTATTATTTTAGGTCTTGTATTAGGGAAAGTTTCGTTCAAAGCAACTTTAGGACTTTGTTTAGGAAACATAAAATTTGTAAGTAACCCTAATCCATTGTCTCGTGTCAGGGAGCGAGGTGCATTTTTGGAATCACGAATATTCGTCGATATATTTGATTTTAAATAAAGCAGCATTCTTAAGTCAGCAGCCGGTTGAAATGGTTTGTTTGGACTACTTTGAGCTGGAAGAAGCCAATCTAACTTGTCGTCATCACTATGTCCCAGACGATTTAGGTATCGGACGTCATCCTCTGGTTGTAATTTAACGTTTAAATTTGCCGTAGCTGGTTTAGTACTTTTATGCTTACGGTATCGTATATTATCAATCTTCCTGGATTTGGCTTTAGTTTGCTGCATTTGGCTAATTAAATTTTCTAATTCATTCAAACTCATGATTGGTTCTCTTAGGGCAGCAAGCGACACTTTGTTTTCAAGACTAAACAAGTTTTCATTACTGTTCTTCAGATGATTGACTTCTTTTCTGTAGGAGTCAATCATTTTGTACGGAGATCTCACATATCGTTCCCAATAAGAACGAGATCCACCGTTATCAGTGATTATGGGATCGTTGGGTACGTTTGCTTTTATTTCAATATCGACATCCTTGTTTCCATCAATGTTTCGTATCATGGAAGCTATTTGTCTTCCCAAGCTGGAATAGTATGTGTCGTTTGTGTCTTCTATTTTCTTGCGATGAGGGAAGCTTTGTAATGGTTTGTTAAGTGATACATACGTAGGTTGATTTATATTGAGTCCCGGCTGGTTCATGGCATTGTATTCTGGTTGGTTCGGTGCGATATAAGTACGGCGGTTTGGGTCATTGTAGTGTGCCTGGTTGAGATCTCGTGGAGGTTGTTGGCGAGGAGCATTTTGCAATTGCTGTGGAGGCTGGTTAGCTTGGAAATTCTGCTGGACAGGTACATTATATATAGGCTTATTAGGCGTATTCAATGACGGTTGGTAGGGGATGATTGGTTGGGTGTAAGCAGATTTGTCTGGACCGTTATATTTGGGCTGGTTAAATAAGTTGAATGATGGTTTGTTCAATGTATTAAACGCTTGTGGGTTGGGTGCGTTATTAACTTGCTGGTTTAAAATTGTCGGTTGCTTATATGCCTGCTGGTTAGCCGTGCCAAGAGAGGCTAGATTTGGTGGTTTATACGTGGGTTGATTTCCGATGAATTGATTCATAGGGTTGTTGTACGCAGGTTGGTTTGAAATATAGTCCTGTTTCAGTAATTGGTAAAGAGGTTGATTGTCAGGGTTAAGATTCATTGGGTGGTTGGCGAGGTTCGAATTTTCCAATTTGGAGAGGGCTTGTGTCATTTGGTCGGAGTATCCGCCATAGTTTCTGCGGCTCGGTGTAGGCACCGGGAGCATCATGTCTCTTATAGGTGTTGAAGGAGGATCCATCATAAGGGGAGGTTGAGGACTTGGACTAGTCCTGTTCAGGTCAGCCCTGTGAATCAGCTGCGAGAGGTATTTAAAGTCAATATCTTGAAGTCCAGGGAATTCATCTTCTGCACGAACGTCGGGAGTGGCCTTCTGACGTGGTTGGAACATCATGGGCATCTGGAAGTCATCTGAAGGTTCCATGTTAGGAGGAGGTACCATCTGCATCTCGGGATTTTGGTAATTTTGGGCGAAGTAATTCTGGAGCTTATTTTTGCGTTTTAGTTTGTCTCGGAGTTTTTGGACCTACAAAATATAAAGCCAACATTAAATTGAGTTTTTAATTTCCCTATTATGGTATGGTGTAAAGGCACTAATACGAGAAAAAAACTAAATAGGCCTTAATCATGACTATTAAATTTAAATAACGTGTTTACTAGTTTACAAGTGGTATAATAAGCGGATACGTACTTTGTTATTACTTACAAGTTTATTTCGAGGACGACTTTTTCTAATTTTCTTGCCGCGAAGTCGCAAAGTATTTCTGTAAACAAAAAAAATATCTCTATCACACACAATTATCATTATTATATTAGGATGTATAGGGACGTGCACATTAAACGTATAGTGAGAAAATCTTAAGTCACTTTATCGATTTGTGCCAATCCTACACAAGAAAGGTTCTCTGTTAAATGTTATATTGACTTACTCAGTAGGAGCCTCAGGTTCTCCTTCAGGAGGCGCAGGTTCCTCGTTTGGTTCTGGTTCAGCTTCCTTTTCTTCTGGAGTGTTCACTTCTGGTTCATTAGCTTCTGGAGTGGTGGCTGGTTCAATTGGAGCACCTGTATCAGCACTGCTGGCGGTAGCAACTGTCGTGGCAGCAGATGTTGTCTCAGCAGCCGTAGTAGCAGCAGTTCCAGGCACTGGAATGTGTTGTTATTGATGTGGTTCGTTATTTTTAAATTATAGTATATTTAACTAATTTTAATCAAGTACCTTCTATACGAATTTAGGAAAAAAAAAATGCGTACCTTATGTAAGGTTGTAATGGTGAAACTTTATATTAATTAAGATCTACTGTACCCATTTTACATTCGAATAAAATATGACATCTGAATCTGAATCTTTATATCTTACAAGTTTAGTGATTTTTTATTATTATTAACTGAGAAGGAAAATAGGGATAATAGAAGCCGACTTGTTTTAATGCAAATCACTTTGAACTTGAACCCATATCTTGAAACTACTGAATCGATTTTGATTAAACTTTAGATTGAAACATAACTAAGCTGAATAAAAAATGGATATTACAGTATTTAACTTTCAACAACACCCACGATTAAAAAAGAACTTTTATTATATTAAGGCAAAATGATACGTGATAATTAGACGTACCTGGGAATGGGTAAGGCCCCATCATGGGCGGTACTGGCACCATGGGATACATCGGCATGGGAGGCGGGGGCAGGCCTATCGGCGGGAAGAACGGTGTGTCCATGTTCGGCAGGAATATGAACGAGGGTAGCGGCATCTTCGGCCTCTTATTGTAAACAACTATCTTCTTGTGCCCATGATCGGAATTAGACACCTTGTTCTCTCGAGACTTCTCTCTGCTCCTGCTGACGCTGGCACTGCTATCACTACTATCATCAGATTCCGAGCTCGACCCAGAGTCGAACAAACTATCGTCTTCCGTAATACGAAGAAGCTTGCTTCTCAGACCCTTCTTTGTGTTTCTTTTCTTTTTCTTCTTCTTAGATCGCCAGTATTTGTGCGCCCGTCTCGTGGGTTTGACGATATGATCAGCGCTTGGAGCGTTCCCACTCCTTCTTGTTAACACAGTGTCATCTTTAGTTTCGTTAATGACTTGGTTTTCAATAGTTTTGAAGAATTGGTTGTAGAGCCAGTCACCGAGATCGTCAGCGTCTTGTGTTATCAAGTCTATTTTTTCATCAACAGCAGTTTTCGGCGGAGATGGTTTAGTTGTCTGTGCCAAATATACTCGCGTTGGTTCTGGTATTTCGTAATTATTTCGTCTAAAGTGTTGTGTTAACTTGATACTGAAAAAGTTAAGGGATATATTTTACAGTTCTGTGAAAAATATCAGCAGCGATTTTTATGATAACAATACTAAGTAATGCCAACCGTTTACCGTTTTTACTTACTTGGGTTCACATATTTTAGTATCTGTATCGAAGTAGTACCCAGGATGGCAGTGGCAGCCTACCACACATCCCGGAATGCCGTCTATACAGTATTCGAATCTACCGTGACTTCCACATTCTGTGAAAGCAACAACACAACATTTTTATAATTGGGTTCTTAATATTTAGTTATATTGTTACACTCAGAACCAATATAAAAAAGTATTTTATCCAATAAATTTGTTACGTGTTCCATAAATAAAATCACATACCATATTCAGTTTCTCTCAGTCCGTCGGCAGCGTTCGTATACGGGACCGATAGTAAAACAAATATCCACAAACGCATTTTGCCACTTGTTATGTCCCACAAATCATCCTCGATTACATAATTGAAAACACATCACAAATATTTCCAAAACACATAACATATTTATTTAAGGTTTTGATTTTTAAGAGTGATTTCTATACAAAATGGCGTCTATAAGATTCGCTTAGTAGTAAATGGTTCTGGTAGGTAAGTCTAGTTCCGCAGATGGTAAAACAATGGGTTTGCTTGGTGACGTGTTGCACTCTCTCAAACAAAGCACTATTGAATTGATTAAAATGCACCTGTATGTACTTTCCGGTATTACTCGGTCATTATTTTATTTGGAAGGTACCTTTTGTTTTACTCGATTTGCAATCACTTGGCATTATTGGAACGTAGCATTATTTCGATGCACAACAGAGAGAAAAATACCCATGATACGTTATAGTTGTCGTGAAAAAGCTTTTTTTTTATGAAACATTTTTTATATCATTTCAAAACTACAAAACCTGGTTGTTGGGTTTGTCAAAAACGACTCTACTTATTTGGTTTTTTACAATTTCAGAATTCATAAACTCTTACTTTTTGAGTTGTAATTATATACACTCCGTATGAAATTACGGAACACTGCACGCAAGTCCAGTCATTATTTCTCAGTACCGAATATCTTGTGATCTCGTGATTTAGTAATCTATTAAATAGTTTTTTGAGCGAATTGGTACATCTTCTTTGTGGTGCAGGTACTTCCACGGATGATACATGTCCTCGAATGATATAAGCAGTTTAAGGAAAAAGAATAAACCGTAATTTTCTATAAAAATATTATCTATTTATTACTAACTTTCTTATATTTGCTAATTAGGTTCAAGCAGCCACTTCTTCTCCCAAATCAGGAATGCCCTTAAGCCCTCTGAAAATAGCAAAACAACATTAGAAAGAAAAGAAAGAAAACATTTATTATGGCAGATTAATCAGAGAAACAAACAACATTAGGCTTTAGGATTTCTTTTTTTTTGTATTGCCTAATTGCTTGGCTAATATTGGCAAATTCGATTTTTGTCTTGAAAGTTCTGTTACAGGACGGCTAGTATTTGTAAAAGGGTAAAAATATTGGTCCAGTCCGTGTAACAAACTATTGTACAATTAACAGCATTGTATATGACCCTTAGGGCGACTTGATAAACTCTAGCCACCAGAGTTGGCCACTCTCATTTGATAAGAAGAAGAAGAAGCATTATATATGTGCCTGATAAGAGCAAAGCTCTTTTATGAAACTTGAATATAGTTGTTTCAATAAGAACCGGTTTAGACTTGCATTGACGGACGCTCGATTACATATTGTGTGGATGTCAGGCAAGGAGTTTCTTCAGTGAAAAGAAGAAGTATATCTTACTTGGTGCAATCCTCAGGCAGCACACACTTGTGCGTCCGGTCGTCCCGGACGTACGGCGGCACACACACGCAGCCGGCCTCGCAGAAGGGGTAGCACGGCTGCATGCGGTCGCGCGGGTTGTCGCACGTCACCGACGCACAGCCCGCGAAACAGGACTCGAACCTGATGAACAGACAACACTTGAAAAACCACGATTGCGGAAGCGTAAGCAGTCTATTCCATACCATATTGTTCAATACACATTAGTAGAACATGCTAATAAATTAACGCCCATCAAAAATAGTTAATATGATCAATTTCGGTAAATAAAAACTTTTTTAAAGACCCACGAAGTATTTGTCGTCATAATTGTTCAAAATTAAATTTATATTTTGTTTAAGTTATTTTTGTGTTTGAAGTTATTTGATTATGATTGCACGTTTGTTTGCACTTACTTCTCATGTGGTCTTTGGCAGTTCAACTCTAAAGGTAGTTTCTTTTCTACATCTTTATCCTCTCTTCTTTCTCTGAAAATTTAAACAATGGTTAACATGTTTTAAATAGGTACCAAAACACTACTTTATAGGCACTAAAATATAACAGTATGGTTTGACTTGTAAGATTTAAAAGGACGATATAAGTCAATCAAGGACAAAAATTACTTGCCAAAATCGTCCTCAAGATGATAAAATATAGATTACACTACTTACATGATTGCAGCTGCATGAACCTCTGCACTCTTCATTCCTGGCATCAGCTGCATCTTCTCGACATCATCATATTTCCTGTGCCTGTACCCTGGGGGTACTTCCAGGTCCCTCTGCCTTTCTATGGCATTATATGGCTTGTTGTCTGGGTCCTCCATGTACCTCTGTGCGTCGTACTCGTACTTCCTCCGCTCCCACTCTCTGTGCTCATCCATGGGCTTGGACATTACTTTCTTCCTCCAGTTTCTCCTATCGTCCAGTTGCTGCAAATAGTGTCTTTTAGACGCGTCCATTTCATCGTAGTCATAGCTGTTCGTCGCTACAGCTATATCATCTGCAATATAACGGTATCTTCAATCGTCGCTGCCCTAAACTGACGCTAACAAACGAGCCAACTCAAACACTTACACAGCAGGAATGCGAGCACCAATAGTTTCCTCATTTTCCTTGTTTCGTTAACTTATTGTTTTGGAAGTGAGTTTACAGTTCGCGTTCGAGAGAGTTCGTCGAACACTAATCAGTGAAATTCAGCTTTGTTTCGAAAAAACGACGACGACGGATGTGTTGAGTCGGGGTTTTATCGCCGAGAAAAAGACGAGATTATTAAGTAGTTGCGATTGTCTTTTTGATTTGATTCCGAAGAATAGGGAAATAATAGAAAAAGATTGGGGATATTCGCTTTAAGATGCCTTTTATTTTATTTAATTTGCTCTTTCTTAAATCATGCACTCGATACTCAGAAAACGTTTTAATTAAATTGAAAAAAGATTAATCAACTCACTTCGTGCGTCTCTGGAAAATCTAAAATTATAAATATAGGACAGAGATAATTGAAACATCAATTTAAAATACAAAACTACCCCAATTTATTAAAATGTATCTATCTATATATCACGACAACCTCTTCATCTGTGGGAAGTTATTTCCCAGCATTTTCCTCGGCTGCAGGGCTTTTATCGGCGGCGGTGCGATCACTATGTTGAAGTAATTGCCCATGCGTGATACATCTGCTGGGTTTTTCTGTGCTTCTGGTCTCTTGAAGTCTTCTTTATATCCTGGCGGGAGTGGTGGAGGAAGTGCATCATCGATGAACTCCGGAGGTTCTTCTCTTTTCATGTGCATGCGCGGGGGAGGCCGCATGTAGGCAGGCTTCGGGGGTGGCGGCGGTAGCGGGGGCGGGGGGAGCTTATCAGAACGACGCTCTGCTTTGGTGGGGACTGGGATGCCCATTTGAGTTCTGGAATGGATGGAAACATATTTTTATTCAGAAAATCTATAATGTAGATAGAGTTTCTTTATTTGACTTTCTTACTAGGCAGAAAGAGATAAATCGTTCCACCAACTTAAAATTCAATATTTTTATGAGTTATCTGCGCAACATTTTATTTTACATTGTTTTTTTTTTTCATCTTTAAAGTTGCAACATAAGACGAATGAGAGGACCGCCGTGGTCCAGAAATAGAAAACACCAGGCTTATGACAACAATTATCTTAAAATCCGTGAATACCCGCCGCTACGTTCACATTGTGTCGGGTCAAAGGATATTGTAGAAATGTCACTTTTAAGACTCTAGACTACTATAATAAATACGAGATCAGTTGCTCCGTTATAGAGTAAAGAGGAACAAACAGACAAGACACTTGCACTATTACATACTAGTATTTTGATTACTCACGGAGAGCAGTCCTGCGGCAGCACGCACTGGTGCGTCCGGTCGTCCCTGACGTAGGGCTCGTCGCACACGCAGCCCGGCTCACAATACGGGTAGCACGGCCGCAGGTGGTTGCGCGGGTTGTCGCACGACACCTCCGCGCACCCGCCGAAACAGGGCTCGTACAGCTCGTTGGGCCAGTAGCATGCTGGAATGTTATGTATGTATTAACATAAACATAGTTTTTTGGTATTATTTCAAGGATAGTATTCATATTAAGCTTACCGATAAAGTTATCCTAAATAGCATATTTTTTATGAACCAATATCATTGGGGATCTACGAGGAACAGATTATGTTCTCCTCTAAACAAATCAAATTGAAGTAAATTGTACCTATATATTGTGCTCATTTTTAAATCCCGACGAAACAACGTAATACATACGTAGAGAAACTCCTTGTACGAATAGGTACTTAATCTCATAAATTTTATAACCACATCGAAGACCACATGTATCACTTACTATCAAGCGAATTGCGGTCGAGTAAAACCCATTTATATCGAGAATTAGAGGTGAAAAATACAGTTTTAAAATGCTTTACCTGAGGATAAGTTTGAACAATCAATAAATTACGGCAAACACTTCTTGGGCAATAGATAACGGCGATATTTCACACTTTCACACCTCCAGCCAGAATAAATCCCGCCGGAACATTATTGGGTATCTAAGCACTGTAAATCTAGTTGTGGGCGCTAGACGCTGGACTTTCATTCGTTTTGCAGTCGTTTCCACACTAACATTACAGTCCCCAAGGGAGCACTGGTCTGCGTACTTAGGGCATTACCGAGCTATTTACTGGACGCTACACTTACACTCTAAACTTTGCCATTCTAAGACCAAAACGTATATAAAATCTTCGGCACAAGCGAGATCTCAAACTAATAACGTTTTTGTCAGCAAAGTTGCTACGGAATTTCATTTTAATTACACTGTCTCCACATATTATAAGTTTTGCCTACTCACGCTGATCGTTAACGGCTCGTCGTGTTGCCAACATTAAAGATGGCAATAATAATTAATTTAATTAACAACATTGTTTTGACAGTTATTACCTCCAGGAAATTCTAATTTGATTACGCAAGTTTGAGATGAATGATTTATTTAGTTAGTAGACTGATGTACTATGTACATACGTACCTTTTAATATCTTCTCTTCGTCGCGACAGTTTGCGCTGTTAAACCAAGTAATTATTGTAAGTAGGATAGAAGAGCGTAAATTCATGGCGAAATGATTTTTGACGTCTAATGTTGATGAAATTAACGCTTTGACTATCGCGCGATGTTTTGAAATGTGTTTTTCTTTATTTTCTACTTAGCGGGTTCTTGCGGATGAATGCGGGATATTTCATTTCTGTTAACTCTTAGCTAGATACTAGCTATTGTTATCAGAATATTTGAAATATGGTGTTGTTGATATAATTTTGTGTGTGCTATTTTAGCTTATTTTATTATTAAGAAATCATTAGGAAAAGTCTAAGATAACCCAAGTGGACTAACACACTGCCATTAAGCAGCGTGTAAGGGTCACTTATCACATTCATTGGATGCCAATGTTGACGCATTGAGCCAGAAAAACCCAGCAATATTTCCCGTACGTCACATAAACAACAGTAATCAATACTTATTAATCTCAAATCCCTCGTAAAATTGTTCGTCAATGGCTGTCAAGGGGAGGTGTGATCCAGCTCTTCGGTAAACATAATCGTTAAGCCTTCCTGATTGAATTATTGCTTGCTCTATAATTGAGGACGTGCTCGATATGAGCGTTACGTGTGTACGGATGTAGGGAGGTTTACTTGCAGATTTAGGTGACTTAGAAGTTTTGTTGTGAGATAGGTACTGTACATATATCGATCTTGAACTGATAAGAGGTGAATTTTCGCATATGCTATAGGAATAGTGTTGATTTCTCAGATTCATATGTTATTTTATTTGCTGGTAAACGGAAAGTATAAAATAAGGTTATATAGGCTAAAGAGGTGTTAATCTAATAGAAATATATTTAAATCATTCTGATAATAGCTTGAAAGATATAACATAAATAAGTAGTGTGGCTAGCTTATTTTCCAGATTCCGTTTGCGGTTATTATTTTTCAAAAAACAAGAGCAGGTGTTGGAGTCATTAGCAGTTTGTATTTTATCAAACAAACCAGCAAACCTTTAGTACTCTTTCAATCTAAGTATATTTCCTACATCAAGGTTTAATATTGTTCTCATGTTAACTGCACGTAGGTACTAGATAATAAACCTCGCTGTCGAACTGAGATATGGGTCGGCAGGTAGCTTACTATCCAGTCAGCTGACTGCTTAACCACTGTCGTACTGTGACAAAAAAGTCAAATCGAAAGATTAATTTTATTTAAAACAGATTGTTGTATGGTCTCAAATAGAAATAAATCTTTATTTACACTAGCTTAAATCATCTAAATTATTATGTAATTAATGGACGCCCGCGGCTTCGCTCGCATTATTTCAGGATAAAAAGTAACCTTTGACACTCCTAAGACCTCATAATACTTACATACCAAAATTCATGATGATCCGTTCATTTCGATTCAGCCGTTATTGTGTGATGCGCGTTTTAATAACAGACAATCTGACAAAAAAATCTAAAGATTACTGAAACAAGTTTTGTTATCAATTTAAAGTATACGATAGTGTATAACTACACGAAAAAGCTACAATTGAACGCCTACGTAATGATTACTAAAGAATTGTCAGTAAACGAGTTTCGAAGTACAAATGAATTGCTAGCAGGTTCCCTGCCTTGCGTGCTAAGCGCTCATCTAATTCGAAAATAATAACAGAAGTAGATACAAAACGGATAAATTATTCAGTTATGGCCGCCCAATACTAGGTAATTGTATTATCATTAGCAGAGGCCACATTTTCTTCGTTGTTTAGTGATATTTATCGAAGCTTATTTTCCTGGGGACGTATTCTGACATCGTATGATATAAAGATATCGCATGAACTAATATTTATCGAACAGGGAAACGTCTATTCAAGTACGTTACTTGTGTGGGTAACCAAACCAAAGTGACATCTTCCCGTTACTTTAGAGTTTAGGCTATACAGATATTTGAAATCCTTACTTCTCTGAGTAACATCAATAAAAATTTATTGCTAACCTAATAGGAGATTTTTTGTTTATTTTATTTACTTACCCAATAAACAAAGAAGAAAAAGAAATCATCAAGTATCAAAATAAGGCCAAGTAACAATAATATCGTACGTATCGCAACAGTTTTTCCATCGCCACCTGTCTACACAAATACACCCACACAAATATACATTTATACACACTAGTACACTCCCACCTACATGCTGTCATACGAGTACACCTACTTAGCTAGTAGAGTGAGAAATAAAGAAATAGTTTTACGGCACCAGCCTGGCTCTTTATTTAGCCCGATACAGGTGCTGATAGGCGAGCATTTTCTAGGAAATGCTTATATTTCTACTTAGTGCCTAGTGTAAGAGAAATACTTAGTATAATAGTAGGTTGGTTTTTGATGCTTACCTGTGCTGCTGAAAAGTGCTGACGTTGGTCAAACCATGACATAAGCCTTCGGGCGTTTTAGTTTGAGATATTTCGAGAGACAGGGATTATTTTTCACTCTCATACTTCTTTCTTCTTCTTCTTATCGAATGAGAGTGGCCAACTCTGGTGTCGAGAGTTTATCAAGCCGCCCTGAGGGCCTCTGACATGGCTTAACGACTGACGTACTAGACAAACAGCCGATTGTTTTGTATCGTCAAAGAGGAGTATCTTTGATGATACAAAATAATAACCCGTCATAACAGGTCCTAAATAAACATGCCATTTTTATTTATGTACATGTAAATATATGTATTTAATTCATTAAAATAAATGATAGAAACGTTACAACTTCTATACACATTCTTTCGTCAATACAAAACAATAAACTGTCAAAAACTTTCCTCCAAAAACCAGTGTAGAGCTAGTAGTAGCTGGTATAAGAAGTTGTTTCACGTAGATCGGAAGTGAGGCCGCTTCATAAACGCAGCGGAAGGCGTGAAGGCTGCGGAGAATAGCTTCGCCGATAAAATATGATTGCGTGAGATCTTTTTTATTGGCACCCGGTTTAGGGCGCTAGCTCGAGGTCGGAGGTCTTACCGACTGAATCTTGAATCTTAGTTTAGGATTGAAATATTGCTTGTTCGGTGCTAGTATAATAAGTCTATTCAGTAAGTACTTTTGCTACTTTTTATTGCCTTACTTTTAGAGTTTATGTTTAATTCAATAACACAAGGTGCGTCTATTCTATATGTTGTAAATATGGCTAAAATACGAAATAAGGGAGATGATCAAGACGACGTTGAAACATAGGTACGTAGGTAGGTATTTATTTTGTGGTATTTCTAGTGTGTAATGAATTACATACTAGAAATACTACAAAATAAATTAAAAAGCTTGCCTTCCAGACGACATCAATATAACTATACCTTCTATCTAAGTAATTTATAACAGAAATACCTATCCAAGATTTAAGATAATTTAATTAAACTACAAACCAACTCTACTATTGATTAGTTATAATATACCACCTGGTACTAACAATTCAATTCGCGATCATTGACCTACTTATTTACGTAGTTAATTGCATTAGTTACGCTGATTTCAGCCCACTGTCTGTTCTAATACCTACTTCTGTTAATTAGATTGCATTTGACCAATTCAGTTACCTACACTTGAACATAATCTAATCCTAAGCTCTTAATTATGAACCAACAAGCATGAGATGATCAAATCAGATATTAAAGATCATCATAATGATTCTTAGATACTGACGAAAAACGACAGATGGAATGAAATTGTTGAAACGTCATCCATTTAATTCCGTCCGCTCTTCCTGGTCCTCAAAGTTTCTCCAAACGCTTGATTAGTAAGTGCTCACCTTTATTTATATCCCACTTCCTTCCGAAGCTAAGGCATAATATTGGCGACATTACACTCTAACTTATAAATATAAAATATCCCCAGACCCTCTAAGAAGCCCTCGCAGCAAATTGCTTCGCTAATCAGTGACCGTAAACCGCAAAACTAATCTCGCAATGTCATATCGGGAAAGGAAACGTTGATTAACTCTCATAATAAATATTTTTCCTACACCAATACGGACATTTAGTTAATCATCCAATAAGGATGTGTTGATTTTCCCCGCTTATGAAGAAATTCTCGGCACGCGCAATACAAATTACAAGCAAAGTGATCCGCTTGCCCCTTTAATAGACGTTTTCGATTGCTCAGCCCTTTCCTATCAAAATAAGTATGTCTGTGTTTCTTCCATTCTCCTCTCTATAGTGTTTGATTTAAGGTAGGTTTTTGTGTGGTGGTTGTGACGAAGCAAGGAATGATCACCTAGAGTGGGCAGCGCGCGGTCTCTGGGGCCTAGAGTTCCAATATATTTGGTGCCGCGCTGGCAAGTCTTCAAGATTACTGTCAGCATATAGGACAGTGCGACGTGCCTTGGAAAGGAGATGTCCAATAATGCGACCTACTGCAGCCTTTCATTTGCTGTCTCACGGGCATTCTTAAATTGTTGCTATTTGTTGAGGTCAGCGCCGACGTGGCGCATAACTCGACCTCACAAATTGCTCGCTAGGGCCACGCGGTTGTATGATGGTGCAACGATGTTAGGTTTCCTACGAATATTTAGGTCAAAATTTAGCGATCAAGTGAAGTACTGAGTATGCAAAAAATAGCTACTCGTATTTTTTTTGTTTTTATCTTACAAATATGTTGAGAGAATCTCCGCAGTCCAAATGCCTTCAACTATCTATCTGCTGGCTTGGTATAAACTAGTACCTATTAAGTTTATTCTAGTTTGCTTATAGCGCTATTTTACCCCGCACATAAATCTGCGAGGCTGTACAGTTTCTATTAACCTCGAGATAAAATTCAGTGCAACAACATCCAGGCTCGAAGGATCTGTGCATAAAGATGAAACAGCACGATCTCTCCGTTAATATCGCTATAAACACAAACAAAGCTCCCAACTTGGAGAGGAGTACCTTATAATAAAGGAGTAAAATCTCAGCAGAATAATAAACATAAACATACATAAACATATCTTTATTTTGCATCATATACAGTGTTTTTACTTAATTGTAACCCTGCCCTCTGCACTAGGCGCACCTGTGTCGCAGAGGGTAGTTGCTTAGCGACCGGACTGTAACTATCTATTTACATGAATTAGTATATTAGCAGTATAGTCATTTTATGTTAGCTATACAATGCTAGTTATCATTCTGCTGAGATTTTACTGATGATGATAGCTAGCTCTTACGACTAAACTAATATTTTATGTAATGTATCTTATAACTACAGCTTGTTTGAGGCATTACTATAGTCTTAGATATACCAAGCATATCTAGAAGATCTATACCTACTCACCTATTACAACTAAATGTCTTCAAAAAATATACTGCTAGAGCATTTCTAACTTTCTAATGCTAAAAACTAATGCTTACTTATACCGAAAATTGTGTAAAATGGCACAATAATTTGTCTCTACAGAAGAAGATAATTGTGTACCATACAGACACGAAGTCAAGAAGTACGTACAAATATTACTAAAAATTCTTACACCATCTTCTAAGGTTATAATCTGTTTAAACCCAACATTCTGACCATTTCCTACTCTGATCCAGCATAGAGCTAGTATTACCGTGTGTACTATCACCTCGCTCTTTGTATCTACGTGCCGCCTCCACTGCAAGGAGCCCTAACTTATCCTCAGGTGCTAATGCCCAGGTATTTGTTACGGATTTATACCTAGAACGTGCTGAAACTAGCTCTAAGGTAAATACTAAATGTCTAAGGAATTATCTGTGTTATGAATGGTGTCTATGAGACACAATTAGGAAATGAATGAGTGTAATTTTTGTAAAATTTAATAAATAGTTCATAAACAACCGATAATATATTAGTAAATGTGCAAACACATATAAATAAAACCACGTTCGTATATCGAAAATATATTAACCTCGGTAAACATAACTTCTCTAATCAAAAACTCACGGCTTCGTTAAATGTGTGTACAGAGTACATCGATTATAATTACAAAACCTTCCATTATTCTCGCCTCCCAATGGAGGCTAAATATAACTCATTAATTAAGTATTCGTTACACAAAGTCACATAATGAGGTCGTACTTATATACATACGTACTAAGTACAAAACATACTGTACCAGAAGCCATCAGATATACGACCCCGCTAACAATAAACACACATTGCAAAGAAAGATAATTGCAGCCTCCATTGACAAAGTTACGAGCATTAAGGTTGAGAGTAAAAGCAATATCTGTTCGAGTGGCGCGGTGTAATTGAAACCCGCGGTTTGGCCCAATAACAATACCCGAGAAACGCTCCCGTCTATAAATTAAGGAATTATATTAATCGCGTTCGCGACTAACGAGGACAATGTACGATACAACCCTTTAAAGTCGGCGCCAGCGAGCCCAGCCTGCCGGCTCCTAGGCATCCAGCACAGATTAATTACGCCTGGAACCAACCCGGGCCTGTAATTCAACCACTGAGTTATGGCGACGCGAGTAATCTTGTACCGTACGTGTAATTTAATACGAGAATAAAACGCGCATACAAAATATCGTACGTTTATCCCTCGGAACGTGGACTCGACTGCGGACACCGAAGCTTTTGTCGCACGAAAGCGTTAAAACTAAATAAAAACTTTGGCCGCTGACGTGAAAATGGAACGGAGAATTTTTAATTTAATTTTCAGTGACGCCGCTGCGGGAGAACAATCAATTTGCGGGACGATTATACGCGGGAAATTAACGCAAGATAACACGCCATTACCGGCCACCTGGGGAAGGATTACCGCCGCCAGATAACCGAATGTATTGCCTCATTACGCGCGAAAGAACAGCACAAGAAAATACTAGGCAATTGCCGGATTTGTGAGCCGTATCTAAACGACGCCGTGGATGCTGTGAGAACATCTCGCGCCTTTATCAACACCGCCTCTGATTCCTTTGTTTGTATCTCGGCGGTTGCGGCGCGAACACCCTTGACATATTTTAATATTCCCGTGCTTTGTTCGGTCGAGTGTCACCGAGGAATTAGCCGTCCTCTGCGAACTTATCGGAGTTATGAGCGTAATATTTGGCGAAAACAAAACAAAATGCGGGATTAAGTCGGCGCTAATTAAACAAGTTTCCCTTTATTCGGCGTATTTATGCTTTAATTATACGAATAATAGTATACACGCCTACGGAGGCAATTTGGTAACTTTATCAACAGTTGCTGGCGTCGCCGCCCAACATTAAGCCACAGTCTATTACATAACAACTGCCGGTGATACAACTCGCTTTATCACTCGCCAAAAACATCACTAATTCGGCGACATCTTCGCTCTTTGCAACTTTCTTTAGCGGAGACGTGGCTTCGATAACTGCGAACATTTTTTCAGCGTCTTCATCGCTCATGCCACCTCTTTTGAATAGCTCTGTTTTTATTGGTCCCGGGTTGACAGAGTTCACTCGGACTCCAATCGCTCCTAGTTCTAAAGCAGTGCATTTAGTAAACATATCGATGGCTGCCTTGGTCATGCAGTAAGGTGTCATGAGCGGTAGCGGTTTGTTAGATAAAATGCTCGATACGTTGACGATGTTTCCTTTAGTTTTTATGAGGTGTGGTATAGCTTGGTTCGTGACGAGATAAGTCCCTCGCAAGTTCGTGGCGGTTACGAGATCGAAAGCCGCTATTTTGGTCTGCATTCCCGCCATCGAGGAGAGTCCGGCGTTGTTTACGAGGACATCGATTCGACCAAAGTGTTTTAGTGTATCCGCAATAATTCTCTCCACGTCGGCGGCTGAGCTGATATCTGCGGTGATAATGAGTGGTTTCTTGCGGTTGATTTCTTCGCAGTGGCGCGCTATTTTTTTGAGGTTGTCTGTGTTTCTTCCGATGAGAGATAGGAGAGCTGATGATTTGGCGAAGTGTATAGCGCAGGCGGCTCCTATGCCGGAGCTGGCGCCGGTGATGATGACAACCTTATCGTGTAGCATATTGCTCAGCTGGTGGCGCACTGAGACACAATGCTCACGGCGGTCCGTTATACGCGGCCCTACTTCCGCATGTGACCGCAGCCCGCTGGGGCTCAGCCGCCGGTGAGCCACTTCCGAGATATTCAGTTACCATTTCACGTAACACTTAACGTGTAATGGAATAGACTAAGTGGGAAGGTATGTATCTACTTCACTATGCTTTGTAAATGCATATCTTATTCGTACGTACTACGTACCTTCTTATATGTTGTATTGTATCACTGGATAGATGATTCGCTTGTCAGCGAATATGTTTGAGGGGCTATAATTGAGTTTGTTGTCTTATTTTCCTTTGTGTTGCGAGATTGCCCTAAGACATCATTTTGGGAGTTTACCTACATATATAGTTATCAATTTAATCTTGTACTTACTTTTTCAGTTTCATTCTGTGGATATTATTATAAGGGTCATATTGTGGAGTAAAATAAAAGATTTGATTAATTTCATCTATTTTATTTGAGTTATCTCGATGTACGAAAGACAACACTTAGAATTTGAAGCAAATATTATGTACAACAGTATATTTAGTAAATACTTATAAGTAAAAGCTCCCTAAATTGTTTTTGGCACTTGCTTTACGTTAATTGTACACAGAGTAAATAAATACATAGTACGTATATGTACGAGACGGTAAGTAAATCTAGGTAAATACTGATTACAAAATATAATTTTCAAGCATACCTATCAATTATTTTAAAAAATATTGCTATGAAAAAACACTAGATTGTACTAATATAAGCTGACTGGAAACTGGCTAAAATTAAACAAGTAACGAGTAAGTAGGTACTAGGATTAAGATAGTAGATAAAATGAAAAAATAAGTTAAAGTGGTTTCATCAACCATCATACCAGTAAAACTGGTAACTACAACATTATAATTGTGCTTCGTTTAAACCAAATGGATTACACAAAATATCAATGGCAAAGTCAATATTGTCGAAGGGGCCGTAGATCGGTTTGTTTGCTTATCATCAGTTTTGGAAAGGGGTAATATTGAGACAATCAGTATTTGAAAGACGCTCTGTGATCTCTGAAGGTGGACGCCGGCTTAAAGGAGGGCGTGCTTCCAATACTTGACGAGGGACGGTGCTGGTGACAGTAAGGACACACGATACGTTTACTTATTTTCCGGTTTTTTTGTTTGTTTTCTCTTTGTTGTATTAAATTATTCATTCAGAGAGTATGTGTGGTCATATTTTGTTGCGGTTTCTTGTGTAAACCGAAGTACTCAATGCTATTATTTTACTCTAAAAACTTTGATGTCTTGTTGTTTGTTTTAGCAAGATTTCAAAAACTATATTTTTAAGGTGCTGTTCAGCTGTTATGAAATTATAACATATTTTTTTACGCACATATGATGTTTTGAGGTTTTTCAGAATGTTATTTCCCTGCTAACCTACATTATTTCTTCTTAGCAGACAGTGAAATTACGTCCGCGGTATTTTAAAGGGATCAGTGGATCCGTAGGCAACACTGAGACGCCCTTTACAGTTAATTAATTAAAAATAAATAAAAATCATAGAAACTGGATGAAAGGATTTCGAATTCTTTCTTGATTATCATCTTTTGTTAAATAATATACATGAGTGTCATCACCCTTACTGCCACATCGTCCACTCGGCCTGCAAACCCCTGCGGGATTGGTCCGCGATTTGCATGTTTAGTATCTACAGCCGACTTCTATACATTCTGCGGCCATTAGTATGTATGGAGCGAAACATTCAGGAATTCAGTGAAATTAATCCAATCATGGTTCACTGGTTTGATTAGTGGATTCTAAAGAGATTAGTTAAGGTTGTTCTTTAGCGTAACTACAACCAAAAATACTATTAATAGAAGGTGTAAGGTAGTATTTAATCAAAACAACATTTCTTTGATGTACTTTAGTTACGGATAAAATTAAATATCTTTTTTTTACTTAAGAACTGGCACAATACAAAGTTATGGCCAAAGAAAAAAAAAAACCTCGATGACTTTAATATGAATAGCATATCTTCATCAGATATTTTAAGATTTCACCCAGAGCTTGTCTACTTGTCAGAATTTAAAAATGTTATTTTAGTGTTAAAGTTACGCAATATTTTATCACTAGCACTACAAAACAAAAAGTGTATGTTTATTTTAGTTAGTAGGAGAGCTACAGTCACTTAGTATCTAGAAAAGACCTAAGTTAGAGAACTAGACAAAGCCAAAAATATCAGTTAATTCGTCATATCCATACATAAGATTGTATACTAGTACATATATATAGTCAAATAGGAGCCATAAAATACACAAGTTTGTACAAAAATGATGTGTATTAAACACTGGAGGGAGTGCGATACTGGACGTTTGCTTTTCCATCGTTTTTACATTTATACTCCTTATATAATACCTTAATTTACACTACATATGTATTAGTTGAGAAATATTTTAGAAGCCAAAAGAAAGGATGTGATGAATTGATTGACACCAAGGAAATACAACAAAATAGTTTACTTTTACAATTGAAAGTAATTCGAACAAGCAAATGAGAGTGTTTTGAACTAATCATTTACTTGTCTAGTGACTCAAAAACAAAAATACGTTTTCTTGGAAACTTGTGTGTCAAAAATAGAGAAAAGCGTGTTATGAAGAAATGATTTTGACTACAAAATATTCAAATCCATGGGTGTCGCTTTTACAAAAAGTCGATCGTACAAGTACTACAAGCCTATCAAAACGTTTTCCCGGCAAACGCGGTGCGTTGCAGTTTCAAAACAATATAACGCTTTATCGAAAGGGTGAGCCAGCTTGTAATATCTTTCGGCAAACAATTTTTCCACACGAGTACAACCACGGTCACTCGACCAATATATATGTACATATGTGTGTGTGTGTATGTAGCTTTGTATGGACGATGCGGTTCGATACATTATTATTTTGTCCACCGAACCGTAAAGAAGCTTCGCCGGAAAATCGCTCACAGCCATTTTAAAATGAATTCCCATTCACTTATCAAATATTTACGATGAGCAGAACAATTCGCTAGACTAGACATGTTAAATATATCATTAGAGCTCACGTTTTAAATTACAAAAGCAATTTATTTTGCCAGGTACGAGTGACTCCTGACAAATTTATACTAAGAATTAAAATGTATTCGTATTACTGTTGGTTTACTCATCAAGTTGAGGCTTATGGACCAAGTCACTGTTAATTGCGTATATATAGCTCGTTCTAGTAGAATTTACTTCATCTATAGAGAAGCCAAGAACTAATAAATGGCATAGTTGAAGATAGAAATTGATTGATAGATCTCTACTTCATAATTTAGTCTAGAATAGCAAGAAAAATCTACCACTACTTGACTACCGTAGATGTTGAAAGAGATGGTTATTAAACTAATAGTCATTAACTACAATTACACATTAATATAAAAATAATGTTACCACAACTATCACTACTACTTACAATACAGAAAGCGACTGTACATCGGAAAAGTAAAACTACGGTTTATGTACAATATTGTTAAATAGCAAAAACATCAAGATTGCAAAAATAATTTTATAATTAAACGATCGATTCTGAAAGTCTAAACTTCATCACAATTAATATCGCTTGGCAATATAAACCACCTTACACATAATGACTAGCCAATTTACAATGAGATCATTCGTTAAAATATTCGCAAACTTACGCTATAAAGTTCTTATTCAATTCGACATTACACTATGGCAGTACGAGTAGATTATTTGATAGTAAACTGTCGTAAGGATTATTTTTAGTTTAACATTGGTGTAGATATGTGGCGTAAAAACGAGATAGTTGTATCATACGTAGAGATACTGCACGAAAAGTTGAAAATGTTGGTTTTCTCGGAAATAATTCAGGTTAAATTTCCTGAAACTTCTTTTATATTGCTGTATGTAAGCATGCTCCTATAGATATTTCCTAATTTACAGCTCAGCCTGTCTCTTAGTTCGTAGCAGTCACGCACCACAATATAAATCCAAAATTAGCGAGAGCTTGATTAGCGGTAGCACTATAAACTCAATTTCATCCTTACATTATACAGGCTCGTTACAATCTACGCAGTATTTTTACATGTATTCTATGGAAAAGCAGTGTTTTCCCTAGGAAGTCTTGAGATGGTGTGCGTCGTGGTCGCACGTTTAATTTTTTCCTTATTTCTTTTTTACGACGGACAGGCCTGTTACAATAAATCAGTGTTTATTGATATATTTCAAGAATAAAACCATTTTTTTTTGTATTATCAGGCAATTATTACAATCAATTAACGCAGTTTTTTATATCTTATTTTTATTAATTAAGGAATAAGCGGTGTTTTCCCTAGGAAGTCTTGAGATGGTGTGCGTCGTGGTCGCAGCGTCGCAGCACGGCGAAGTGCGTGACTTGGAACGTGTTGGTGGAGCGACTGCCTCGCTCCAGCGTGCCTGTCATCGTGTAGCCCATGTTGAAGTCTGCTTGCGTCACATTCGAGGTTAGGTACAGCTGCGGGAGAGATAGAGAGAGGTTAGAGAATCATGTATTATTATCTAGTAACCATAGCATCAGCGTCTGCTTAGTATGTGGCTAGATGGCGCTGTGTGTTGTCTTGGGATATTAGTAGACGGAATGGAAACATTAAACTCGCTGCAGTAAAATAAGCTTAATATGTAAATAATAAAATGTAAGGATAGTAATTTTTAGCCGCATAGCTAAGTCGCTATAGACAGCGTTTTAATATTTACATAGTAGATAGATTTTTTCCACTAAAACTTGGATTTATGGACTAGCGTTTGAAGTTTAAATTTCAATTTGTTTTAACGACTTTTTAACTTCGCTATTGTTTAATGTATGATGGAATTACCAAAATTCAACCATACGATGATAAAAATATAGCTTATTTAGCAGCTTAATTATGTTAGGAAATTACTAAAAGTAGTCTAAATTAAGTATGTTATTTGACTTACTTTAAAATCAGCATCCGTCCCGAGATGTTTGAAAGTGCCTACAATATAGACAGCATTCGCTCCGCTGATAACCATCCGCGCGTGAGTGCTGTGTCTGGAACAATAACAAATAAATAATTATAAAATATATTTGGCTTTATTTAATCACTTTGTTTGTAAATGTTTAAGTGTGTGTGTGTGTGTGTTGGTTGCTGGTTTGTTTCTTCTTCGTTCGCACTGTAATAAAGAAGTTGAAAGTTTTATATGTAAAATACAGGAATACATTATTGCTATTTTTCTTTGAAAAACGTAAACGAAAGTGAAGGTACCTTAGATTCTCATAGAAGATAGCTCATTCTGAAGGTTGATATATCTAAAAATACATTGCAGATTTTATCATTTATTTTAAAAGTATACGCAATGTAAATAAGTATTCAAGCAAACAACACTTTCTTAACCCCCAAGCCGCCTGTACAAATAAACCCATACACAATATCGTGTATTATTTATCGTGGCACCGTCCCAGGCGGCAAGCCGTTTGTCACCGGGCGCTGATCGCTTTGTACCTTGATACCTCGTACCTGCCTCGGAGCCCTAGCGACAGCCTGTGATTTATACACACCGGCTTTTGATAGTGTAAGCTAAGTAAAAATTTAATATTGCAAGATTCTAGTCATTTCGGTTCAGTTTCTCGGTGTTTGGGCTGAAATAGTAGTATTTTCTTTACGTAAATTTCTATTTTGTGATTACTTTCTTGTGTTCTGTAATAAAAAACGAATATTCTAGTAGTTATTTATTTTAAATTACCCACAGTCTTGAGTAAATTTCAACAAATATTTACACATTACATTATCTACAATACATTGATTAGTTTGTTAGCCAGTCTTCACATTCGTGCAGGTAAACCTTGTTAATATTTACATGAAAGTGCTTTCTTGAGTTATGTAGATGAGATTACTCTCGATACGAGAATTATGTATTTATGGCCGACATAAATACATAATCAAATCTTTAGTAATAGTGGCAGTACTATGTAGGTATCTAGGTACACTAATTAAACTAGCATCGAGCTTGTTTAGTAAATAGTGCTTGCGCCAGTTCCTCAGAGATTAGCGGTCAGGTTCACCTCGTGGTAGCGTCCTGGTGATTTATATCCCACAAGTGAAGTAGAACATATTGTTCTAGGTTATAAACGACACTAAAGGGAGATATAGTGGCTTTGTGTATGGTTTTACTTAAAAGTAGTTGAGTAAAATAAAATGAAAGCAGATACAAGTGACTAATCTTCTTTTATTTTGTATAAATTCAGACTCATTATGGTGTATTTTTAATAACTGCATTAATTAAAAGAAGTTATGTTAAACAATGACTATGCCACTCCCGTATGGCTATTAACTAAAACAAAAGACTTAAGTCTAAATAGCAAAGTGATATGTGTCCATCCATGGTAAAGAAAAACACATTATTGCAAGCACAGATAACATTAGATACTACTCTTGTAAATTGAGATCTAATGCAGCATGTTCCACAGCAAAACTAGCGGTAACATGTTTTCCTTCAAGTTAAAAAGACGCGATCCCGTAACTACCTTCTCATTAGAGGTAGCGAGAGCTTCTTGAGAAAATTGCAGCTTCTATTTACTCCACGGTACACCTCCCTACATGGTACCTAATGCAGTAGCTATGTATCTACTTAGCGTGTGCTCAGCAAGTACCGAGCACCGAGCAAACACATCAGTGAATCGGAAAGTGCTGCCGCCAGCTGAGCACGTCCTCTCTCACCGCTCGTGCAGTTTAGCGTTGATTCAATTAAGATCTGAGCGATTACAGATCGTTGGGAGCGAAAAAAGCGTCGTAGAGGCAAAATAACGCAGTTTTGGGTGTCCGATGCGTCGGCGAGTAAGCTCTGTAGGCAGGTCACGTACCGCAGTTAGTAGGGCGCGAATCCGACACGTCTCGCGAGCTAACGGCGCAGTAATGGCGCTCGGAATGGCCTCGACACTCCGCACCCCATGACGGTTCGCGAACAAATTAAAAACCACCACGCTCCTCTCCATCGCTTTCTTTTCCCATTTGGCGCAGAACATGCAATCATCTAAGTACGAAAGCTCAGCACTTCGACCGCCGCTGAAATTAAATAGACGTCTGCGGAACCACCGCCGCGGCCGCGCCGCTACCTGCTACCTTTTTGGAAACTTTTAAGTGCACGCTTTTGGCGTTCGTTCAAAACAAACTTACACCTTTTAAAACCCGGTTCGAACTTGTTTCGGGCTGACTGTTCCTTTGTGGATGACCGCAGAGAAAATAAAAGGATTCCACTGAACAAATGTTTTAAAACGCTCCAACTGTTTTAAATGAAAAGCGCTGCGGAAATATTTGTGCAAATCGTTCCTGGCAATAGAGTAATAGATGAAGCCATTTTGGATCGGATCATTAAGGACGTCTTCTATTCAATAAATCGGAGCTGTATAAGCCCATGCTAATCCGTTCGATTATGAAACGCGAGTCATTCACCGTGAGCGCGAGGGTGGAGGCTATAATCGTTAACCATTCCTCGTTAGCTCGCTCGCTGACGTTTTTCGAGCAAAATTAGTTTTTAACAGTTTTACTACGAAGTTAGTGAGTAAACGTTCACATATCGCTGAAAGCTCGCACGTTTGGGATGAGATGGCTGATAGAGATTTCGCTTTAAACGAGCTTTTCCACGCGGTCTGCTCTAGATTAAGTTTTAAAGTACCTCATCGTAGAACCTGCCTTACCTTCCGCATACGCTTGTAAAGTAAATACACTTTTGTACTTAAGTTTCGTACACTTTAGTTTTAATAGCGTTACTACTACTTTTAGAGTTACAACAAGAGCTCAATAAAGCTTATGAAAGTGACATTACAAAACAAAGCTACAAAACAGCAATAAACAACCCACACGCGTCACGTACACGCTACGTAGCTAATAAATAGCGTGTCATTCACACTAAGCCCTTCCGCCGGCCGCTGCGGTACTCTGAAAAAAGTATAGTTCTGGAAAAGGCTACCTAACGATCTATAATCGTAATAGCTAGTCTTCTGACCTTTGAATGGCGTTTCATGGTTTTCAAGAGGTTTTTAATTATGTTTGTAATTAGTATTATTTATGAATATCCATATCATAATTACTTCGCCGTATCTACAAAATTAACAGTATGCCACCTCTAGTTCATCCTACTTCTGTATTTATTTACATCACGTGCCCGCCACTTCTCAGCGCTGCGATAGTGGCGCCACCAGCACTTCCGGCCGTTTGTCAAACAAGAGCCGGCTCACGCTCACCTGAGGCTGCGAGGCACACAATCTGCCAAAGAATTAGTTCTCTAGAAGCGTAATTAACACTTCACAGGAGCCATGGCTTTGTAGCGCGGTAGGTAATTGTCTCGGAAGAAGTATTGCCTTGCTTAGGTGATAAGGAATTTTCAAGTGATACTGACATTCAATGCGGAATACTTAGGTGTTAATTGTTTTAGAGGTTTCATTAGGTATAACATTATTGGTTTTTGGCTATAACTAAATAATGCACAACCTTATTTTTATTATAAAAGTACTACTAGCGAGTCACTGTTTATTTTAAGCGACTTCAAACGAGAATGAGGTTTTCGAATCGAATCAACGTTTTTCTCTAACGCCTTCTAAAACATAGGAACAACATATTGAAATTGAAGAATTTCGGTCATATTGTTATTTAATATCTAATTTTTCCTGACAAAAAGGACTGAAATTATCCAAATTATATTAGAATGAAATATTTCGGAAACATCTCCATTTATCTCAAGTACAGGAAAACAGGTGGTTTATCTTATTTCAAGGTAAAATAATTAAATTTTCATATCTCTGTGTCGGCTCTCTTTGGCTTTAATTGCTAAAGCAGGGCTAATGTGCGTTGCTGTGATAAAGTGCTTCCTTTCACGAGCCATTTTATTTTATTACATTTTTCATTCGTACTCAGTACCGTGTTGTACAATTTCCTTAACGACTTCTATTTGCAGTTTGTTAAGTAAATACAGACGTACAATCGCGATTTTCATGAAATGCAGTCTTTATTTTTATGTTTAAATTTAATGATAATGACAACGTAATATTTGTGGTTTTTTTATGAAGTACCTACTTAACTTAATCCAACAATTTATTTAGCCAACTAAATATTATACCTAATTGTTTACCTTTAAAAATGCTTTTTAAAGGCGTTATTAATTGACTAATGGTGGTTTATTGTTGTGCCCGCTGTGATTCGAAATTATTTGTACTTACTAAAAAAATCTTTGTTGCATGGCCTTGTGAAATAGTAAGAAATTATAGTTATAGTTAAAAATGTAACATAGTTTAGATAATAACCAAAACATGAATTGTAATATATATAGGTTAAGTTTTTCAATAAGTAAATAAACATTTTTTTTTTTACTTTTTTTTATATTTGATGTCGTACTTTTATATTATGTTTGACGAACGAATATACTGTAAATACGAATATTAATATTTTAGGCTTCAATAATTGCATTATTGTTAGTATTTAGTCTTTTAAATTAGTTTTTAACAAAATGTAAGTTTAATTTATACAAATAAAAGCAGACAGAAAAAAAATGCATTTAAAATTTTTTAAAGGCAACCAAGGACAAAAAGAGAAACAAAACTCACATACAATAAGAGCACAATGTGTGACAAGTTGGATGGATGGTTTACGTAGTCAATAACGTGTGGAGAAGGGTTCAAGATACATGGATGAAAAATTCAATTCACTGTCGACTCTGATTTGTCTCGTTCGGGCTGAGAATGTATTTGCTTTGTGAATTGTGATGGGTTGTCTTATGGAGATTGAAACGTTTGTTTGCATTGGTACACTGATATAGATTTAAGTTTGATGTCATAAAAATGTATTCGAAATACATACATTTCAAAATTGTTGTCAAAGTTAAAGAAGTTGTAATTTTCGTTTACGTTTGAATATGTATGTATGTGTGTTTGTTGTTTAACGTAAATCATTTTAAAATTATTAATCATCTGAAAAGCTTAAACAGCTGAATCGATTTGTATAAAATTTTGCATGGAGATAGATTAGATTCAGTATTGTACGTATTGACACACAGAAAACTTTGATTCCGGATAAATGCGGTTAAAACCGCGGGTCGTCGCTAGTACTACATAGTGATCTCGACCGCATTGTGGAAAATTTTACGACTTCTACTTCTTCTAGGAGAAGAAGAAGGGAGAGGAGAAGAAGAAGGGAGAGGAGGAGAAGAAGCAGAAGGAGGAGAAGAAGAAGGAGTAGAATAAGAAGGAGGAGGAGAAGAAAAAGAAGGAGAAAAAGAAGAAAGAGGAGTAGAATAAGAAGGAGGAGGAGAAGAAAAAGAAGGAGAAAATTAGAAGGAGGAGGAGAAGAAGAAGGAGATGAAGGAGGAGGAGAGGAAGAAGGAGGAGAATAAGAATAAGGAGGAGATGAAGGAGGAGGAGAAGAAGAAGGAGGAGATGAAGAAGGATATGAAGGAGGAGAAGAAGGAGGAGGAGAAGGAGGAGGAGGAGAAGAAGAAGGAGAAGATGAAGGAGGAGGAGAAGAAGGAGAAGAAGATGGAGGAGGAGGAGAAGGAGGAGGAGGAGATGAAGGAGGAGGAGAAGAAGGAGGAGGAGAAGAAGGAAGCTCACCTGCGAGTGCCCGCCACCTCGACCACCTTGCAGCGCGAGCGGCGCCACCAGCTGGGCTGCAGCGTCCAGTAGGAGGAGGACGCGCTGCGAGCCCACCCCTCCTCCGGGAACATCAGCACCTGCAGCAATACAACAACACATGTAGATATACATATACATAGGAGAACAAGTTTTATGGTTTTTACAATTTTTTATGACATGATAAATTTATTGAAAACATCGTGGAGGGAAAGATGGTGGCGACGCAAGAGAAGGGAAGGCTAGAACGAAATCGGATTATAGTTCTTACTTTGATATAAAAGGGTTCTTAGTTCCCGCACGAAACAGTGCGCATTTTTGTACATACCGCAGAGCGGAGGAACTCCCTGCCTTACACACTGTTTCTCACAAACTATAAAATTTAGCGATGTTAGCACGCTCAGTTTAAACCACTGATATTTCTTGTCATATAACAAACTTGGGTATAGATAATTTTGACACCAGAGTCTGTCAGTCTTAATTAAATTAACTTTGGTTATTTTGGTTACTATTAGTTTATCTTCTCGGCTACCAAATTAATTTAAATGTTAATTAAACCAACCATATTTCAACAGTGTTCGTTCGGTGCGCATCGATGTTATCTTTCAGTCCGATGGAATTTCTCCGACAATTTGTTAAAGGGAAACAGGCTTCGATCTAACAAGAACCTGGCGTCTCGTTCCCGGAACGCTGAGTACGAATTAACTAAATTAGAAAACTTTACAAGCCTTTCGGCAGCGCTTGAAAAATAGCTTTTTGACTAAAACTAATATTGCGGGGCCGGTAACAAAACGCTGCGAGTCGGAGTTGTAACGAAGTTGTTTCGGCGCCGAGTTTACAGCCGCGGGCTGCGGGCTGCGGGCTGCGGGCTGCGGGGCGCTCTCGTAACCCTATCGCTCGTTTACATTTACTGCCGAGGCTCCTCCGAACGGTCCTCGATAATACAAACGCAGCCTTATTGCCGCAGAGACTCGTCCGCTCGATTGGCTGCTGGCATTCCGGCCTCATTTTCTTCGCCGAGTCTTGGATATATTTTTTTGGCGAAGTGTTTTCCTGCTTTCGACAATATTGCGCCAGTCTCAAAGAGGCGGAGTCGCCGGGGCTGAAATCGCTTTCACATTGAGTGAGCACACTAATGATTGAGTTCCGCACGGGCCCGAGCCGGCGCGGCGCGGTGCCGGCAGCCGGGGACACGGCGCCGGCCCGCCAGCCCGGCCCTTTGATCACTGTAACCTGCTCTTTAATGGATTTAAAAGCGTTTCATTGTTACGAAATTTTAATTCTGAATGTAAATCTGTAACTTTGAAACTCTTTTTAATTATTTATTGACAGTTCAGACGATAAAGGACGGGTCCAGATTACGAGCGGAGTGAAAAGAAAATGTTTCTCATAATAAAATTAGAAATAAAATCGTTCCTTCGCTTTGAAGAGCAGATTTATAATGTTATTTTTAGAAGGAAGGTTTTCTTGGTAATATGTAATTATCGTGTTCATTATCGTGGTTCTGAAGTCGAGAGAACATTTCTTTGAAGGAACCCACATCAAGTTTGAATTGGTTTCAGCTGCAAAGTTTGAACAATCTTAGCATAAGTCATACGGGAGCGTTCTTCATGAGGCGAGCTAAGTACCTCGCTGCCGACTATAATTCTCGTGCTTTCAAACTCTCACATTTATTATTCAAGTGAAGTTAAACATTTGGTGGAAGTTATACGTAGTGTAATGTACCTACTCCCGGTCGAGGCTCACAAACTCACTCCACTGGATGTATACTGGAGTCACAAGTGTTTTACTCATAAAAGAGACCTGAATTAAATTCTCTGCAAAGGATTTACGAACAATTAAATAGATAGAAAGTTAATTAGGCTTAGATCAGACACGATACATGTTATTATGAACGAATGTGTGCTGTTTGTTTTCTTTACGTTTAAATTAGGCAGCCTGAGTGGACTGACCATCAACATAATAGTGACATTTATATATGTAGGTCCCAAATATACAGATCACAGGTAGTTATAGCAGAAGTTATCTGACTGAATAATATCTGAGCTAACTTCAAAGCAGTTGGCGTGGATTGCAAGTTCCCCGTGGAGTAATGACAACTTGTGTTGTGACATGGCTATTATAGAGGCTTCTAGCCATGTTTTATGTGTATTATTATAGGTTCCTAGGTGGCTAGCCGCAGGTTTACTTGCGTTATGTTACCTTGGCCTGCAGCGACCAAAATGAACGTTTACTATGGAAATATGTACGTTCAGTACATTTTACGAAAAAAAAGACTTGTAAGTTATATTTGATTAAAAGACCCCTATCGATAAGAAGCAGGTGTACTGCCTAAAAGTTGAACTTCTATACATATGATAATAAACGCTTACGTAGATTTACTAAAAGGCATGAAAGCATGACACGTATTATCTACAGCGAATCAATACTTATAAAAAAAGTTTCGAGACAATTTGAATAATAATCACGTACAACAGTTCGTTTCGGTACCGTAAAATATGTTCCGTAAAATATAGTACCAATCCAATCCGAAGTAAATGAAGTAGTTAGTGAAATCTCCAGTATTGAATATGCGTGAATCAGGTGAATGAAGTAATTAAGGTGGATTCTGGTCACGTGCCCGACACAGCGGAGAAAAATAGCAACAAACAAGGCTCTGGACCAAAATGTTTGTGGTTTACTTCGACAGAAAATATTGTGGTAATTGAATGGTAAAATTACCGCGATGTTTTGAACACGATTATAAATATTATAAGGTGATACAGTTGATGTATGAAAACAATATCAATTACAATATTTTTAGACGTGTAGTAGTCATAATAGTTGATAGTTGATACTGAAATCGTTTTCCCAACACTAATAACAAAAAAATATAGCTTGAAATTGTAAATAATTTTAGAGCTTGAATAAACAAAGGAGCTGTCACTAGTTATATCAATCGTCTGAACCTTGTCAGGTGTAATATTACCCAATCTAACAATAACGCCATTTGATAGCTTTCTAATTGCTAAATGGGTCCATACATCGTCTCGACCTCTTCAATGTTCCCCATTAATATTCAAAAGCTCTCACTGCAATATATCGACACCTTGCAAAAATGGCCTAAATTCAACTTTATTGGCTAGTACATAAAGGTGTAAAAAATGAGTTTTGCTGGAGTCTGTACGTGACATAATCAATTCGCGCGACGATGCTCGAGCGGCGTCCAATTACGCAGCGATCTCAAAACGGTTTATTAATTACTCCCTGGACTGCGTTCGTTTGACGCCAGGTATTTTGAATAACAGGATAATAAACAAGGTTTATGCTCGATGCCGCCGTGGCGATGTTTCGTTTAATGTTTTTGTAATTTTTTGCTTCAAATGTTCGCGATGTTTTTAATGTGTTTATTGTTATTAGAAACGAGGAAGCTGTGTAAAATTGAATGTATTTTGCTTGTTAAAATTAAAAGTAAGTTAAATGATACGACGGATGCGAATGTTTGTGTTAAGTGTTTGCAAACCACACCTGGAGCCTCTGACATGGTTTGGCGACTTCAGTACTATGACAAACACTCAAAAACTACAATGTAACGAACTATGGAACTTGGGGAAATAATTTATGGGATATATTAATCATAAAAGATGATACGTCAAATTACAGCGATGATGTTGGAAAAACTTTATAAATTAAATCTTTGAAAATTCAATTTTATTGACATTACCAAAAATGGTTTATCGATTTAGTTCTAATTCACGAGACGTGTATAGCCTTATGTTGCGTAGTTATTAAATCTAAGCAGATTTAAAAAAAAAAACTTATAAGTGACTAGTGGGTGCTCGCGCCTTGTAAAACTTGCATTCCCTATTTCACCTCTTTAAAAGTGGCATTTCCAAAAAAACATTTCTTAGCCGATGCTTACGTGGTAACATCTACCTGCATGCCAAATTTCGGCCCGATCCGTCCAGTGGTTTAAACTGAGATTTGATCACTATGTCAGACAGCCAGTCTGTCACTTCTGAGTTTAATATATTTAGATTCAAAAATCTCTAAACCCTAAATAAATATGTATATAGTTTGTCTGCACAAGTTGAAGCCGTGGTTGAAGCCAGCAGCAGTCACGTCCTGGCCCTCGAATCCTCTCCTGAACCAGCTTGCATTTACAGATAGATTGCTAGCCTTTCATATTTCACTCACTGAACTTTTATTTTATGCCGCTACAGTTTTGAGGAAATCCGCTGACTAACCTGTTAAATTTCGGTTGCTCTAATTAACAATGTAGTGTAAGTTGAATAACGATTGTCACTTCATTTGTAGAATATAATGTATCTCATATTGTTCTTTAAAAAACATAAGTACATAATTATTAGAATTATGTTTTACTTGGTGAAATTTAGCTCTATTTATTACTTAAAATTACGCATTAACAACTAGACTAACTATATTACTATAATGTGAAACAAATTAAGAAAAAATTGGTTTATATAATGCTAAAAAATTCTAAAACTATAGGCCCGCGTAAAATACACCACTACAGTGTTGCGTAGCGGTCGTAGGCGTTCGTAGCTGATTGTAGCATACTCGTAGCTCCGTAGCAATGTAGCTTTTACATGGACTAAATATTCGTGGAAATAAGTCTCGTATCAATCTAGCATTAAACTTTGCTCTAAAAATTCATGTCTAACTGGTGTTTACAATTTAATGTAAGCATATATATTGGAATTTGTGTTTTTCTACTAAAACAAAATATGTAGGAGTATTTCATACCGTCATTCTAAAGCTGTAAATAATTCCACCAAACTGTCCACAAATAGTATGTAGCTACTTGTGTCGCATATATGTTAATATGCTCATATACTATACGTTTTACAGTTCAATAATTCCCCCTGATCTGATCCGAGCCGTATTTACGAATATTGGAATGAAACGTCGGCTCCACGCGATCGCTGAATATTTAACTCAATCGAGCAACGGCCTTCCATTATATATAGGGGGCTACGACACAACATTTTGGATTATGATGAAGTGCAAACTCACTTTAAAAAAAACATTTCACTTGTTAAAAACATGAACTGTATAAAATATGTAATTTTTGCCATGATTTTTAACTTTATGAGTAAATTCACTTTCTATATATACCCACGAATATATAATATAGATGCAAGAGATGATAATATACTTGAATATTACAACAAAAAAAATGCTAAACTAACAATTGCAATGACCAAAACACCAAAGCTTCAAAACTTCAGTCCGCTTTTGGTGCCAGATTTCACGTGAGTGTAATATCTATTCCATTATGATTCCGTATATAATAGTGATCCCTTTGTTTGTGTGTTTGTCCAGTGCGATGTTTAGAATGATCAACCTGATATGAATAATTTATCAATACAGCCATTCGTTTGGTTAATGACTTTACAAACATGTTGTTAAATGGTTCGGTTTGAATATTTTGTTTGTAACGATTAATTATGTTGTGTGTTTTACGTTGCATGAGCTTTTACGTTGAGGGCTTGTGGTTTGTTTGAGTAAACCACGATGACAACACTAATATGTGGGGACGGCGTAGCATGTTCGTCAACCATAATAATAATTATATCTTCTAGGCGTGGTTATTTGGGTATGGAGAAATAAAACGTAGTACTTCAACTGATTGAGGGTATATTACAATTTGTTGGAGGTTAAACTTTGAATTACAACTGTTGGTAGATTGTCTGATAACTAATTACACTAATTCGGTCGGCACTCCAACCAACACGTAACGCCACAACGCGATGCGAACCGATTGCCGTCCCAAGTAAGACTGGCGGTCCCTCGCACGGCACTAGCGCTGGTTGTTGCGTCAGAGCAGGACCCCGAAGTTAGTCTCAAGTCAACGTCAGCCGTTATTGACAGTGACACAAACATTATAACACATTTCGAACATTGTGACAGCTGACAGTGACATTGAAACCAACTCGGCTACTCTCCGAATCAAACATTAAGAACAACTTAAACACTCTTCGAATCAAACGTGCCGACAAATATATGGGAAATTCAAAACATTTTACTTCTCCTCTGTGTAAATATTATGTTAAAGTAAAATCAAAATCATTAACAGTGACTTTATTTTGCTAATTAGGCGCTTAATTAAATAGAAGTACAATTTTTTATACATAGATAAATTGTATTTTATAATTTTGCTGGCTTTTGAGGCTTACGAGCATTTCATTTCTGAAATATAATATAATAGACAATAAGATTGCGAATAACATTATTTTTCACCAACTATCACATCAGGCAGGTTACAATCTAACATAAGCCTTATGTAAAACAGCATCCAAACATTTTTAAGATACACTTAATCGTATGATCAAATGATAAGTCAAAACAAAATAGCCACAAAGCGAGTCACGTTTTAAGCTGCATATTACCAGCTATCTGTCAAGTTTAGGACAAAAATCCTCCGCCAGCTGTCTTGTTATCGACGTGAATCAATTTATCACAACACGTGTCCTAAGTAAACGGATTTGATAACACAAACATGATAAGAAGTATACAAAATAAATAGGTTTGCATCAAGATTTTATAAAAACATGCATGGTTATGTATGAAAACAGACAAAAGCAGACTAAAAAAAGGTCTTACTAGTTGAAGTTCATCTTATTAACAATAATGAGTATTACAAGTCATAACAGTGTATAAATCTAATTAAAGAAAGTATCACTCAGGTACTATTCTAGTGTAAAGGTATAGATTAGCACAATATTTCTAGTTAAATAACGCGCATAATGAATGTAGAAAGTCAGTATCAGCTTAAAACAATGAAGTGTAGAAATATCTCATCACTTTATTCAGAAATATGAGGCAGGAACTCATTGTGGTATCTTGTAGCCAACAAAACCTCACAATTAAAAGGCAGCAGAACCCAAAGCCACGTAATAAATTCAAATTAAGTCACGCTCCCAAGTATCATAATGGGTATTAATTGAAGAATTTAGCTCTCATAACTTTTGCGAGGGTTCAAATTGTAGCATTAGTGAAATCCCTTAAAGCGGTAATCCTCACGTCGTACCTAGTTCAGACTAAATCCAATTACGAGCCGGGAGCGGGCCGGGAGCGAGCCGGCGCCAGCGCGGCACTACTCGTGCAGTGCGGGGCAAGGACTCTGGGAATTACTCCAGTCTCGCTAAAATCGACACACTGCTTTTATCCTAATGAAACAGTCGAACTGCTTAACTATTGAAGTTACTGAGAAATCTTCAAATGCGCTCAAGGTGCATGGGAGTTAATGAAATGGGGTTTGTAGAAATAAACTGGTATCGAACGTTTGAAACGTTTCTGAATTTAACCAACTGGTAGAATAGAAGGGTAAATTCTAGTATGTTATGGGTTTCAGAAGTTAATTCGGTGATGCGAACAAAATGTTATATTTAAAAAACATGAAAATATATACTAATTAACAAGACAAGTTACTTGGTTAGCTTAGCTATTGATATTTAGTTTAAATAGTCAGTAGGGATTTACAGCTGAATTCGTATTTAAAACTTAAAAACAATACTAAAATACGTACAGGTCATATTTTTTTGTAGACCGTAGTACCGTTATAGTTGGGTCGTTAAATGCAGCAGAGAAGCAACTAAAGGAAGCTGGAGAGGCGTTGAGGGGCGTCAAGAGGCGTCGAGAGGCGGCACGTGACGGCGCCAACTGCAGCGGGACGGCAAATGAGGCTAAATATTGCACGGGTCAGCCTGTAGCACAGCTGGCAGAGGCAATCGCATGAGATTACCAAAGTTAAGCAAAGGTTGACGCGGTCGGTACGCAGATGGATGACCGTAAAGTGGCATTCCGTTTTGGGTGCTTCCGTGGGTCGGATGACACGTTAAATTGTAGGTCCCGGCTGTTGGTCTAGTACGGCAATCGTTAAGCCATGTCAGAGGCCCTTAGGGGGCGGCTTGATAAACTCTCGACACCAGAGTAGGCCACTCTCATACGATAAAAAGAAGAAGAATACTAAATCTGTAAAAAGTTCAGCCAGAAAAGAAACAGAACTTGAAGTTGCAGCTATTAATAGGGGGCTGATATACTTGACATGACATTCAAACGAGGCAATGACTTTAGAAATGTAATTTACAAAAACTTCTGACCATTTCTTTATTTATTGCAAATTTGGCTAGTTGCAATGATTCTATATGATTAATAATAATGAATGCAAATATACATTTGGTTAGCTACTTTACTTTATTTACAATGATTTGACTTTTTTTTACTTTTTTTTACTGACTGATATTTTATTAAAATGTTTTTTACATATGCCGTTTTTTGCAAACCACATTGTAGTAAGATAGACACTGAACAAGGGTATTCTAGAACCTTTCTATATTAGACCTATTGGAAAGTCTATACATAAATCGCAAGCAAATTCTCAAAGTAACCGCACAGTCTTATCACTCGAAGAATCCGTTCAAAGTCCGAGGTACAGATTACTTGAGCTAACTCCTCTTTGCACTCTGAACTAAATACAAAGTAAATAGAGGTATATAGATAGCCAGGTATAGTACATGTATATAACTAGGTATGTACAGTATATAGGATGTGGATCCGGCGTCAAAATTTAATTAACCTGCCGACTGTAAATACAGGATGATGACGGCCGGTGCAACGCTGGCGTGCAAGGTGACTGGAACGGTGATTGCTATATTACTAAGACCTCATACTTACTACCCACATACCAACAATCATAATGATCCTTTTAGCCGTTTTTGCCCTATGAGGGTTTAGATTAACAGACAAACAGAGACACAGAAAACAGACAAAATTAAAAAAAAAAAGTTGGAACGCTATCAATTTGAATCTTATTAATTGTATATCCAAAATGTTTATATCATTCATTGTTCAGACTTTCGACCCTTTTCAGCTTTATTATATGTATCGATTAAAATTGATTAAAAAGCTTACAACATTTGTTTAATATTTTACAATTTATTTAATATAGTGTATAGTGATCTAGGCTTTACTCGTATATATGTACCAAAAATTTGGCTAAGGTTATTTAAAGCCCGCGTGAGTAAATGCAAGCAGTCACCCTGTATGGAAGCTCGTCAGCGTCGTTTGTATGTATGTGCTTATTAACTGTACTTGTGTGGACTCGCGGCAATTTGCGATGTAGCTGGGACTTACTGAATCATATTCACATGATAAGCTGGTATTACTTTTCATTTTTTATTAATATTTTTTACACATTTCGGTTTGTTACGTGCAATATACAGTTGCACTATGAAAACAGTTAGAAAGCAAATGTATTGGATTAGTAGAAGGTTATTTTAGCTTATTAAATGATATCGGTTTATAGAATGTAGAATACGTTTTTTTTTTTATAGTTTCCATATTAAATAACTAGCTGGTGCCAGCGACTTCGTCGGCGTGGAATAGTTATTATCATAAAAACGGTTCTAGTGAGTTAATCTTAAAAGATAGACATATACTTTTCCAGACATTTTGTTAGATCATTTAAAGAGGAATAATTCTTTTATACGTATTTTTTTTGATATCTTAAACCGTTTTCGCAGCGCACGCAATGGAAGTCCTCAGAGATGAATAATTTTCCCCGTTTGTTTCCACATTTTCCATTGTTTCTTCGCTCCTAGTAGTTGCAGCGTGATGTTATATAGCCTAAAGCCTGCCTCAATAAACGGTCTATTCAACACAAAAATAATTTTTCAATTCGCACCAGTAGTTCCTGAGATTAGCGCGTTCAAACAAACAAACAAACAAACAAACTCTTCAGCTTTATAATATTAGTATAGATTATATTTTTAACTATAAAATTAAGGTTGTCGTATCAGATACTATCTCGTACAACATTGTAACAAAAAACCAAAACAAATCTAAGTAACTGTTACTCCTCTAACCTGCATTTTCCCCACAAACTATCCGCACAATTTCACCGATACCGCACAAACTCCAAGATTGCATTACCGTCGCTTGTTTACAAGAAAGTCTTATGAAATGGGACGCATACCGCTCTACTAGTATTATACTACTAGTTTACTTCACGGTATAATCCTGCTCGTACAAAACAAACAAGATCTTACGAACTAAGCGCGGACTTGATCCTGGACTAACTGGGCAAATGGAAAATTGAAGGAAAGCGCTGTGTAGGTGAGATGTCTTATAAGAATTACTAATGCTTTAATAATGTTACTGTTTTAATTCTGGGCTACAGTAACAAAGATGAGATTTTAAACGTGACACCAGCACAATTACGCAGTTTCAGACATTATTAGAATTATTTCATGTAGTTGTACAGTTTAAATCAGAGCTAATTCTTATAAATTTCGTAAAAATATAGAAAAAAAAATTGGTTCACTTTTTGTTGTTTGTTTATTGTTCAAGAAAATTACAAAATGACATATGACACAACATTAGCTAAATGGATGGGGCGGCATGACTCATCATTTTGTCAGTACTATTGTTGGACTACCATCTACGAACCACTATTTTTGTAGTCACAATACCCACACCAAACTTATAACAACATACCGTCATTTTTCAAGGCACTTTAAGTAGCGCCCTATTTGTGCCGTTTTCATTATTATATGCAGCGTACAATTAAGATCCTAGTATCTAATGTACTAACAACATAGGTATACAACCTAGGTATCTAATCTACTTACAACACGAAGAGTATTCGAGTAGGTGGGTATATAAGTACACAAGTACAGGTAGATAGTAGCAAACAACAAAGCGAGGTATCTAAAATCGGCCATTTCCTTTCTCCCGGTGCACCGCGCCCGCAGGCCGCGGGGCGCGGACACTGCCAATTTGCAGTCTGATGATGCGACAAAGGGTCAGCCCCGCGCCGGCCGGATGCGGAGCCCTAACTCGATTCCGAGGCGGGTGCAATTTGGTCGGGAGCATCACTGCGATGCAGATGCGGGTCGGCAAACAAACGAGGTGCATGTGAAGTTGGAAAAAGCGGTTGATACTGCGTGTTCACATGATCGACAGTTTTGGTGGCAATTTTGTTTAAGTTTTGTTTGTTCGTACTGGTAACTGACGCTGATGATATTTTTTTACTTGATTTTTTATGGATAGGCTAGCGTTAAAAATAACTATATTTACAGTATAAGTAAGCACTTACCTACCAGAAGCGTCACTTTCTGGTAGGTACGAGCGATGTAAAAATTTCAGATACATATTATGATTTTACTGGTAATAGAATTAGTAGTACATTTTTAAAGTCAAATTGGTTTTTGAAGAGATACTAACAGCTTAATCGAAGTTTTTGTTTTCACTCTATCTTAGTAGTGAATGTGGTATTGAAAAACCCGTGAAACTATTTAGTGGATCACAAAGGTTTCTTTGTTTGTTACTTTATTGAAACGCCTTGGCTTGGGTTAAACTTGCGATCGACTCCCATAACTTCTAAGAAAACTATGCTATACAAGAACAAACGAGTAACATATTTGTGCACTTCTTATTATCGTCCAGAAAGCTACGAGTTTTTTTTTAAATTGAAAATTAAGTGTAGGTACACTAAATACCGGTTTGAATATTGTTAAAAACTGCTGGTATTAACAAATAATTATTGCATGATGTTCAGTTAAAATAAACAGCAAACCCAACCCAGCTAAACTTTGCTATTCAAATCCGATAGTTCTAATTTATCTTCTATCAAATGCACTAATCCCAAATGTGATTATCAAACGATTATGACGAGTTTCCGGTATTGAATTGTTTATGCATACATACTGAAATATGACAACAAGGCTCTTCTGTTAGTCTATCCCATCCCAAACCAGCGGACGCGGAACTTAGCGGATGAAGTACTCGCCTTATTACGTACGTAAAGTTCTATATAAATAATAAATAAATATTTTAGAACATATCCGGACACGGCACCATCTAGCCCCACACTAATCTTACGCTTGTATCATGGGTACTATAGGTAACGGATATAATACATATATACTTTTATTTCGTAAATACATACTCCACACAAATAATTACAAATTTTAATCTTCATAATTGATTGTGTTATGCTGGAATCGAACCTGCACCCCTAGTTTAGAAGGCAGAGCCACAACCAACTAAGCTAACCGAGCAGGCAAAATATAAATATGGATATGAAATCAGCGGACAAATAGCTTTATCATACAGTATGTAAAGATCTATTCGAATATAGGTAGTAGGTATAATTAACAGAATACAGTTAGGCTATCCTTTGGATTAGTTGAAACAATTCATTCTGATAATGACTGCGGTCAGTAATTATCATAATCAGGCTTGTTACTAAATAATGTAATTGGTAGTGTTTTGTGGCAGATTGATCTGCTTTGTTTTACGTCGAGTATAGATAGCTATGTCTTTTTCCATAAAGAATACATATACCTATATATCCTGAAAAGCACAATGTAGAAGATATAAAAATATATAGTTGGTATCAAAGGATTGTAATATCTGCTATTATTTAAGTTTTTATAACAGATAAACAGATAAACAATTTATTAATAATTTGTACAATTACATGTCTTCTTCTTCTTCTTCTTCCAGTGCCTCTCCCTAATGGAGGTTGGCCGTCAGCTCAGCGAACTTGTCCCTATCTTGTGCCAAGCGAAAAAGTTCTTCTACGCTGGCAATACTCTACTATTTTATATAATTATATTAATAATAATAATTATTTTGATTTAAAATATATTAATTACACTATTTAGAAGTAGTACTTATGTTTAGTTTTTCTTCCCTTGTTTTTATATTTTATTATTGTAAATAAAGTACTTAGTAACTATTCTGATTATTCTAATTACACTTATTTCACACATATTTTACCATTAATGTTCAGGTAGCTTCTTTTATTGGTATTTAAAAATTCGTCAATCGTGTAAAAAGATTGTAAAACGAGCCAGTTCTTTAGCTTATTTTTAAATATGCTGTCACTGCTGGTGCTTGTATAATAAAAAATAGTTAAATACCTACAGTTAATACAGTTTTCATGAAAGTTTAAATTCAAGCCACTAAAACAAAAAAGGAAAACAATACGATAGCAACATTTGCAGCGATATCAAAGATCGTTTTAGTAATCCAATAAAACTCTTAGATACAGCAAGAAAGCAGTCGGATATGAACTGTTAGTAAGAATCAGTTCCCAAGCCGCTCCATACATGGAAATTAAAACTCCCCTCAGTACCCTGGCTCCAGACAATTGAGTTATGGACTCGGATTGGACACGAACCGCGCTTAGACAAGCCAGAGCACTAATTAGATGTGGTGTGGCTATTGGTTACCTTTATACGTAAGTATAAAATTTTGTAGTTACTTATGAGGTTTATAAAAATCTATTTGATTTAGGCAAGGTGATATTAAAGGGAAATATTTACACAATTATAAATAAAGATTTGAAATAAATGATGATTACTTAAATTGTTATCCAATGGTCTATTTTATAAGTAAATCTATGACGATTTGTTTCATTGAAAATTAATTTCTTTTACTATCAAATGAGAAGATAATGTATTTTTGTTTTGGACGGTAGAATACATTTTGGAAAAGGACTTGTTTAAAAAATAAAACTATATGTACTTATATTACCAAAGATTACTAACTTTGAAGGGGTACTTGTGGATCTATATCTACTTACTCATATATGGTATATAAGTGAGTGGCGACAGTAAGTCGTGGCAATCGAAGGGTGATGTGTGTTATCAGATAATTGAGCGCAGGCACCAGGCAGTGACGCGGGGTCGGCCGGGGACGGCCGGGGCGGACGGGGCCTGCCGGGGCGCATACCAAGTGTAGGTATACAGGCTGAGGGATACTGGGTAAAGAATAGATTTTTAATGTAGACTCATGGTATGTATGTATGTACATATGTATATCGTTAGTAGCGTTTGTGCTAATCCAGCACATAATCTATTTCTATACCTATTAATCTTGTAGGAGCTTGAAGAAGGAATTACGCCATTTTTCAAAAGTCGTAGAGTAAAAGTTATTGTTATTGACGTATTGAAAACGTCATTTGAAAAATGTTTTGATATTATAATTACCAGTATCCTTGAATATTTGTGTGTTGCTAGTGAAAAAATAATTAATTTGATAATTATGAACTATGATAATCTACGGGAAACGCAACTTTGGTCGCAAAGGATTATTTAAATAAATTTTACACAACGTACAAATAAGTTAAGACATTATGTTACGCATCGGATAATATGACCATATATGTATAACTGAATCGAGGTTAGAAGTCATTACTCCAGAAACTTACCTAACATTTTATGAATACCACATAACAGCCGCGTTCCAAATTATATACGCTCGTATAAGAAAGTGTTGTGGAGATATATCAAAAACTTGGCTCCAGAAACATTCGTTTCATAAAAACCTTGGCGCATGTACCGCTTTCAGGCCATCAAAGTGTTTGTGTATTCAGAGATAATTTCACGAGCCTAGTTATACTGCGACTATGAAAAATAACATTTTTATGAAGTCATGACTCATGGTAATATCGTAGGAAATAGTCTAGGAAGGAAGTATAATAAAGGATGATAAAAACAAAATGGCATAGGTACACTTTACTATATGTATATTTATTATATAGTGTTTTGTATTAGAAGATTTCATTAGTCATGTGTTCTTATTTTCTGAATTTTATTAAACCGTGGGAGTGATGTATTAGATAGTTAAATATTAAGGAAATAGGAGATTTTAGCTTCAGTGAATTTCTGTACAGTAAGACATTTGACCATTAGACATGACTCAAGACTTGTTGTACTATAGATGCCATTGCAGGATATTATTCCAACAAATTTGCGAGAATTGATTGTCAAATTTGTTTGACGAGTTCTGTAACGATGTTCATTAAATTCAGTTGAACAATCACAGAAACAGATTCGCGCCGAGAAATAGCGAATCTAAACAAGACGCCAGTATTATACTGTGAAGGCATTACAAGTAGCTGAATGGATTAGTTTTGCGCTTACGATATTCAACTCGAGGGTGGATCTATCCTCGGGGAGTAGAGAAAGATGTCTCTGGATGTGTTAAATGTCTCCCTATAATTTTTCAAGGTTTAGATTTATTTATTGAAGTTTATTTTTGTTTTATTACTAGATTTCATACACTATGCATACGATGCAACACGATATTGTAATCACCTTAGCCAAATATATGTATATATGTCAGATATGTCACACTACACAACTTATGCGTGAGTTTATTTGTTAAAATTTTGTATATTTTTATGTAATAGAATATTTATTTATAGACACTTTGAAACAAACAAAATACGTCTTATGACAGCTTCTACACCCCGTAAAATAACTTCAAGATATGACAAGATATGCACTTAGATAGAGAGGCATTTTTTTTATTGTAACACACATAATAAAAAGCGCATAACGGTAAACAAACATAATATAGCGCCACTTCTCATATAAATTCAGCCAAATACACGTACATTAATTTTACAAGGCAGATCTAGCAAACAATTCCAAATCCCTGGCGTCATTCTAACTCTCGTATTAAAACTTATACCGCATCACCATATCACAGAATACCATAACTACAAAGCTATGTTAAACAAGCAGTTGCAAACTAATATCGACTCATCAGGAATGCATAGAGTTGCCATCACAGATACAGACGCAAATGTTGCCGCACATACTGATGAGTGATGTCTTAGGGAAAACGAGGGGCTACTTTAGTTAATATGAACATGATAATCTTTAAGTAAAAATACATTTGTGGCTAAATTTAGTTACATAATATAAGCCATGTGCAATCTTCCCCCAAAATATGTTCGCTCTTTCTGTAGCCGAAATCGCCTCTAAAAGTAAAACTGAAAACAAACCAAAGTAACATACGACAAAACGTCAATCAGTTAACCATTTATCAGTTTGTAATAATATTCGTAATCTTATTTACTTCGATTTTGGATTTTACCTATGATATAATTTTAACTAAATAGTTAAAAAAATTACACTATAAACACTATTTCGTCTTTATATAATTTTATTCACGACTTTTACTGTCAGAAAGCAACATTGATTTCGTGATATTTAATCTTACAGTAACCTCCCTGTACTAAAATGGCAAACAATTGGCTTTATGACTCCTCTTGTAGAGGAATAATATCTTGATATGATAATGTCGGCATAAATTACCATATATTTATATATTATTGTTTGATTGTAACAGAGTACATATATAATATAGTATAGGCGCCTGTATTGTATAACATAACGTTTTGGTATTTATAATGTCTAAGTATCAAAAAAACTTCTAACAATCTAAAATTGTATTTTTTTCTCTTCTTATCGTATTCCTCGGTACTGAGGGTGGTGATCCCCAGTAGCAATAACTAATTGGGGCAGTTCTCTTTTGAAACAAACAGAAGATTCAAAATTTGATATACCCCTGAAAAATGATATTTGTTAATGATTTTTAAATGGAATTGTTCTCTACTCCAAGTTATTTAGATACTTATCTCTATAAAACAGTATTGGGTCAAAAGTTCAATAAAAGGTAAAAGCCAACATTCCCTTGGCCACGAAACTTCCAAATCATTATGATTCAGATGATTTATTCATTTTTAATGGCCTTTTGTTCCTCTTTTCAAATGTAAAATACATTGAACCTTGCTAAAAATACTCGTTTGGGTTACAGTAAGAAAGCCCCTGGGCATCGCAGCTTCGTGTTTTTATTCCTGAGCTTTTCCCAGAAAATGTCAGTACAACACGCGTTTGAGAATTTTGAGAATTTTCGTCCAGGGAATGTGGGTTATTTTTATAGAGCTACATTACTTCTGTGTGATATTGTCTGAATTTTGTTTGAAACAACTTTTATAACTAGATAGGCTCAAGCTTGACTACAACTCGCCTGATGTTAAGCGACGTTAATAAACAGACATAGTTTAAAATAAATATAAACGTAACTTAGATTATAAACTAGATTCGAGTAGCTTCACAAATATGTTATTGAATTAATAAATAAAAAAGTTTATTGTCAACTAGGTTATAACAAATGTTCAACTTACGTTCAACGAACGACTGTTCAATGTAGGTACGTTTTTACACTATAAAGGTGCTGTTTGTTAAATTGTTATGCCTTGTCAGAGGCGTGTAGAGCGCTTTACAAACTCTTAATATCTTAATTATTACCTACTAGTGGATCCCTGTGGCATTGTTTATGATTTTCCCTACTAAGTTGAGAAGAGAGATAAAAACTGCGCTAGCAAATCCATAAATCACCAAAAGAGTATATTAATCAATGTAGCCATAAGCGTAACCAATTAAGCGTACAAATAAAACGGAACGAGGTGCGGTTCATGATGCAAAAGGAATGTAGTTTCACAGGCCGCCGCTCCGGAACAATTGAATTATGTCCAGCTATTAAACTCACTGTTATGTATAGCTGTTAAACTGGGTGCCAGTCCTGGTGAGGTTTATGTGGATGTAATCGCTGGTCCTTAGTGCAATCCTGGACAGTGTAACATTGTTTATATGAATGGGTTGGTCTGTTAAGGTACGATTGGATGGTCTTGGTGATGGTCAGGTCGGAGACAAACTACCGTTAGTTTAAAATTTAGTTAAAAATATACTTTAAAGGTTTAAACACACTTTTACATTTTTATTTTCCTACCACCCTTCACGACCCGTTTCAGTTTAAGGTTTTGCCCTTGACCATTGCAATTGACTGCTTGTTGTAAAAAATATGAATGTAAAAATCACGGAAATAATAGTCAAATAGAAGTCCTGTTTTCTAGAATATATCGTCGAAATGTTACATGTTGGAATACAAAACTCGGTATTTCATGTTTTTTTGCCATTTGGTCTTTTAGAAAAACGACCTCTTTTTCTTTTTTTACTCATGTAATACGTAGATATACCTACATAGTTGTAACCCTCACTGCAGGTACAAACAAACAGTTCATTATCTCGCGTGGAAAATGCAGTCCACCGACAAATAGACTACTATTCTATGTACCTACTGCCCTCACTTGTGGGGAATCCCCTTATTGCTGTTTTTCTTTTGTTCGTGAGCTGCAAATAATAGGTTAGTTTAGTAATGAGTGCAAAAACACTACACAAATAAATAAAAATGTATACGTACATATATAGTCACTGGGATTTACTTTTCAGAGCAAGAGTCTGTCATAAATACCCAACTAATAGTAAGTTATTTGTATTAGTTTTAATAAAACAAAAATATATTTTTTAAGCATGTCTAAGGGTTAATTTATAAGTTTCGAAACCAACCTACAATCTACATCTCAGCTCTATAGACGGATTTTGACTACTCGGCAATATTAGGCTTACAACCAGTCGAAATAATTCTCGCTGTCGTTAAGAATAAAAAAAATGTAGTAAGAACTTTTATTAAATATGACATTTACCATAATGAACAAGTTCAAGTTCAATTTATTCATAATAATATGTATTACAGGTCATATCTTAAACTACGAGTACTTACTTAAAAGTATCATACATGTAGGTACGTATAATTACGTCATCTTATAAAATTGAACAAAAATAATGTCAATATTCAGATTAATAAAACAAAATAATAATAATACAATTAATACTTAAAACAATAGTTATTATTTCTATAATAATTCTGCAATAACAAAACTAACAATAACATCAGTATCACGTCAATAATATTGTCAGGATTAAGATCACCGAATATCGGGAATGAATTCTTCAACGTTATAGAAAGCTTGGTCAACAAGCCAACTTTTCAATTTAAATTTGAAACCCTGTAAGCTTATAGCCGCAGTAATTTCGCTGGGTAGCTTGTTATATACTGTCGGTCCCATGACGTGCGTTAACTTGGCCGACTTCTGCAGGCCACGTGGCACGTTAGCGAGCGTGAGGCCGTGGCGGGTGCAGTATTTGTGCTTCGAGGCAAGCTCGGTGTACTCGGCCAGGTGAACGCGCGTGTACACGGCCACCTGGTAAATCAAGATGGCCGGCAGCGTCATCACACCAAGCTCTTGGAAGTGTGGGCGAGCTGGAGTATCCCAGGCAACGCGAGCTACGCATCTGACTGCCCTCTTCTGGAAGATAAAGGCGCGCTTCCAGTCCGCGGCTCGGCCCCAAAGCTCAGTACCGTACTGTAGCAATGAGTGAACCGTCGCGAAGTAACACGAGCGCGCCACCTCGCGCGGCACCACTCTCGCCACCCTGCTCAGCGCGAAGCAAGCGCTCCCGAGCTTCGCACACAAACCGTCAATGTGGACGTCCCACTTCAAACCTCGGTCTATTTGGAACCCCAAGAACGTGGTCACCTTCTGCTCCTCAATACTCACCCCATCCACCAGCACTGTCAGCGGTCTCAAAGACCTACCTGACAAACTAAACTGAATGAAATGAGTCTTGGCGAGATTAAGGGCCAGCCCGTTAATGTGGAACCAACTCAGTAATTGAGACGCCGTCTCGTTCAACTTCCTCTCCAATATGTCATTCGAAGCTGCGGTCACGATTCCTGCCACGTCATCGGCATACATGAGAACGTCAGCTGACGTCACAGCACTCGGCAGATCATTTAAAAGCAACGAAAATAAAACGTTGGAGACCGACGACCCTTGGGCTACCCCCATAGTGGTATTTAGTGGGTCAGATCTCTGTGAACCGCCGCTACCAACAACTATCTGTGACCTGTTCTGCAACAACCCCGTCAGAAGAGCGTGAGACGCTCCGTTGACGCCGTAGTGACGCAGCTTGGCTGCCAGCACTGACCAGTCAGCGACCTCGAACGCCTTCGAGAGGTCACAGCACAGTAGCGCCACCTGTTGCTTGGGCACGGAATCACGAGCCATCACGACGCGGCGTACCACCTCGCGAGTCAGCGACGTTGTTGAATATCCCTCGCGGTATGCGTACTGCCGGTCGGACAACGCGTTGGTCTCGGACAGGAAACCTACTAGCCTGGAGCTAAGACCGTTCTCCAATATCTTCGCGACTGCAGGTATAATAGACACAGGTCTGTAGCTATCTACCGCTTCGCGTTTCCCCTTCCCTTTGTATAATGGCGAGACTTTGCTAAGTTTAAGCTCATCAGGACAAACGCCCTCCCTCAAACAGCTATTATACAGTTCGGCTAACACTGGAGCTAATGGTATAATAGCTGCTCTAATAATTCTCATCGATATCTCGTACGCATCTTTAGATACCTTCGGGGGGATCCTGGTCACAACGATACGGTACACTTCATCCGCGGTGAACCTGCGGAGCCGCAGCGAGCGGTCTGGCGGCGCGCGGGCAGCGAACAGAGCTGCGCGTGCTCGCTGTACGTCCGCGCGCGGTGCCCCGCACGCAGCGGCTGCACTCACAAACCGTGAGTTCATTGCGTTGACCACCGCTCGTTTACAGCAAAACTTAGTGCCGTCAGGCTTTCTAACTAGGTCAACGAAATCAACATGAGGAGCATTATTCTTACCTCGCTCCTTATTGATAACACTCCACATGATCTTTGAAGTGTTCTCACTGGCCCTAATTAGCTTACGGTAGTACTCGGATTTAGACTTATTTACTAAGGACTCGTAATATATATTCATATTAGAGATCAGTTCCTGAAGTGAAACATCCGAGGGGAACTTGTGACTAAAATCGGTGATATCAGATATCAATGACGCATAATTGGTAACCTCTGGTGAAACCCAAGAGGAATTCGATTTTTTATTATTACAAATTTTCTTCAGAGGGAAGCAATCATTGAATTTATTCCTAAGTATAGCTAATAATGACGTCAATTGATCAGTGGCATTGTTATTCTTTAGCATGAATTTGTCCCACTCAATGCTATCAAGTGATGCGACAAAGTTAGCTTGATTCGCATTTGACAGACACCTAGCGTAGGTATGTTGTGGCTGAGGCTGTGGTAAGCAGCACAGTACTGTGCACTTGACCCCGAGGTGGTCGCTGAGCCCCGTGGTGACTCGCTCCACACTCACCGAGCCCGCGGGCAGGTTAGTGTAGGCGTGGTCCAGGCTGCTAGACTTGCTTTGGCAAACTCTGGTCGCAAAATCAACCTCATTACGCAAGTCATGGGTAGACAACATGTCTAACAATATATTTATATCTACCTTAGGCCCGGCTATGGTATCAATATTAAAATCACCGACCAGTAAACAGTCTATCCCAATTTCAGTAATTTTATCGAGCAAGCACTTTAAATGAGTCAGAAAATCTTTCGTATCTATCAAGTTAGTCCTATATACACAAATTACAGTGATTTCATATTCAATTAAATCTACAGCCGAGATCTCTAAGTATCGCTCAATAGAGAGTGACGTTAGAGTTTTGTTCTCAGCGCACTTAACATTATCTTTAACAAATATGCACGAGCCGCCACGCTCATACTGCGTCCTGCAATAATACGATGCTAGCTTTAATCCATCAATTGAAACGCACTTGAGTTTACATTCCGTTTGGAAATGTTCCGTCAGAGCTAACACATCACAGCTAAAAGCACCTTCCAGCTGCACCTCGATCTTTCCCGTCTTTTTGTTGATGGAGCGAATATTCTGGTGACAAACCGTTAGATACTTATACAGCAGCTTCGACGCATTCGAAATCGCATTATGAAGTGGAGGCGCGGGCGACGTGGTGTCGCCGCGACGGCTCCGTGGGACTGACGACGCCGCCGGCGATCCCCACTCCGGCGCGGCGGCGAGCGAGAAACCAGTCCGATATGCGAACTAGTGGTGGCCACGCATCCGGCGAACTGATGATGTCGTAACATGCAAGTGTGCATGTATCAATCATAAACTGTTAGTATATACCACCTACTGAGGCCATCAACAAATAGAGCCATCACCCGCTATTTACTCCTCGTGTGAAAAATCCCTTAGAGCAGCAACAGATCCTTTGTTCCATCGATGAGCCGCGAGCCACTTAACGCCCTTTGTGCATTAGTGGAGCCCCCGGGCTTCGCCCCGCTCTAACTAGCGTTTCATGTTTCAATGATGAACATGGAATTTACGTTACTGCGCTGCGGTTATTCTATTTTACTTTTAGCTCTGAAATGTGGGGAATTTGTAATGTTATTCATATTGATTTTAACACAGAAAATAATATATGTGAGATTAGTTTGTCATAAGCATATGAGATTAAGATATTGCTTCCAGGAAAAAAAACATAATCTATACTATAATACTATAATATATAATATAATATTATAATATAATATTATAAAGCTGAAGAGTTTGTTTGTTTGTTTGTTTGAACGCGCTAATCTCAGGAACTACTAATGCGAATTGAATTTTTTTTTTGTGTTGTTAGTGTATTTATCGAGGAAGGCTTTAGGCTATATAACATCACGCTGCAACTAATAGGAGCGAAGAAACAATGGAAAATGTGGAAAAACGGGGAAAATTATTCATCTTTGAGGGCTTCCGTAAGGAAAAATAAATATGATGCCCAAAATAACAATTCCACGCGGACGAAGTCGCGCGCACAGCTAGTAAGGAATAATCAAACTATAATGGGGGCTCGTTACGTGACTATTAAATACTTAAATAATAATAGGACTTCTGAGAATAAGTCACATTTTATTTAAGTATTAGTGAATTTTTAAAATAATAATCAAATTACAAACTTACCGTTTTGTTTTTGTGAAAAATTAGAGTACTATTTACTGTTCGTTTATTTTTCACGATTTTGTCTATATTGCAATACTTTTTCCTCAAGAAGTCACCTCAAAACGAAACCGCATAGTTTATTGATTTCCCCTATCTGTTTTGATAGCGTCGCTGGCCAGTGTTTTGGTACATATGGCCCATTATTGGTAATATCTCAGGATGAGTGTTATTTGTTCTGCTCCCCTGCGAGGTATGGGGCTTGAGGGACCCACGCCACGGTTCCCTTTTTGCCCTGTTTATAGTATTTTACCTGTTTATGTTTTTATACGGGTCTGTACGGGTAAACCAAAGCGTAGAAATAAATAATAAATATTTCGGTAGATACCACACAGTACCATCTTGAAAAATGGAATGGAATTCCATTATTTTTTACACTAAGAATAATTACGCATGTCGTCAAAGTTTACAGTGAAACTATTGTTTATATGATCACAACAGTGTAATCGTCAAAAAAGTCAATCAAATTGAATCAAAAAAATTGTCGTAATATAAGTATAGTTAATTTTTGTAATTGGTTAATCTGTGATAGCTATTAATAATTTGAATAATGAAATAAACCAATAATATGTATGTTTGTTTGAATAATATGTCGTTACATTCGCTACACCCCCCGCACCCCGCTCTGTTCCAGTGGATGTCCAGCACACCCCGTACCTGACACGTATGTAACCGATTCCTGATGACAGCTCTAATGGTATTGTAGCTACGTGACACAACACAATGTTTGCGCCATTTTTGATACCAATACGTGAACGGTTTCCGTGGGCAGGCGGATGGATTTGGAAGTGATTGTTTGTTGTTAGTAATAAAAAATTGCAAAATCAAAGTACATATTATTAAGAAATGTTTCCATTTCATATTAATTTGTACTTAGTTTTCGCATACATATCCATAGGAAAACTTTTTCGAATTTTCCAGCTATATTGGATAGACAATAGAAGAAAAAAATATATTTTTTACAGAAGTATCATTAACGCACTACCATGGTACTATTGTGGAATTGATTTGTGATGCGTTACAACGGTAATGAAGAGGGTGTTCAGTGTTCAGATATGTTGCATCAGCACACAATCAGTCTCGTTAGTGGCAGCCGCTAGAGGGCGCTGCTGGGCGCCAATCACACGCAGCCTGATTGCACGGATATAAACCGGATGTAACGGGCATTCGTGGAATCTAACCCATGCTGTGTTATTTGATGAATTTCCAAACTGCCTTAGCAAGGGGTCATAAATCTCATAAAAGTACATATATCCAGAACGAGTATTGATTACAGACACTTCAAACAACAACAAACTGTGCAACAAGAGATTAATTTGTGTCGATAGTTTAACTTAGCTCGTAAAGCTCCACGAGCAATCACGTAAACCGTTTACTGAGGCAGTAGAATGCATTTACCGTGTCCATTGAGCAGTGCACCGCGCACTGACCGGTACGTCGCTGGCACGCAGGCCGGTGCGACGTACGACCGCACCGAGGTGTAACCAGTAATGTCCAATTTACAATTCACGCGTGTCAGTAATGCGATTTATCCAACCCTTTGTGACTCCGACACGACCGTACATTCCCAGCGGATAAATTGCCGCACAATACATGGAACATTCACGAACGACACCCTTCTTTCACGTACTTATAAATCTCGAATCGTGAAATGTCGGCGTCTCCAGTTCTTGCCTTTTTTCTTAGTACCTATCAAACTGCTCCGAGTCTGGATAAATTCTAATCCGACATCAATAAACTGCCATTATGAGAGCTCATTTTATTCTGCAGACGTTCGATGTGCCCAAATTGAGTTGAGAAAATTCTGTTACGACTCGTTTCTGTAAATAAGCAGGACCGAATTCGCGAAAAGAAAACAGAACTTGGCGAGAGAATATTTAAGGTAAATATGAATGGAAGAAAATTGTAATACATCGAGGAGATAGATTCCAGATGGCAGCAAATTGGCGCAAAAAGAACAAAGTCGTTTCATCTCAGTCAAACAAGTATTGGATCCGAGCTTCAAATTATTATTGGAGAACTTTTTCATATTTAGCCATCTTGAAACTAGATGTTGCGCGTTGTTTCGATGAAATTTTTTCGCGGAAAAACTTTTCTGCGCCAACTTGAACGGATAAATGCTAAGTGAAAAAGCTAATGATACGGCATTGTTGGAAGTTAGGGGATATTATTCAAGGGCCAATAACGTCGGGTCCTATTTTTATTATTCATGTCAGGGAATATGTTTTAAGTATTAAAGCCAGTAAGTATGCGGGACGGCATGTTCCGACAGCTTTATGTAAAGTTCGTGAGCGATAATAGGTTGTATCTCGCACTTTTGACCTGGCCCGTGATAAAGAAACGATAGGAATTCGATTTGGACCCTTCCCGGGCGCCATCTTCCCTGAATGTAAATTGAGGGCAAATTCGTGTGCCACTAAATTGTACCAGAAACATTTTTTAAATTATAGTGAAATTGGTGTTCGCTTCGACCGGAAATTTTAGAGGCAAGACCTTCCCTAAAACTGCTGAGGTTATTTCATTAGTTCATTTTTGTACATAGGTAGTTTTCGAGATCTCATGTAGACATAAAAGATTCATTAAGTTCTAGTTTATAAATTAAGCAATTTAAGTTAACTATACAAACAATACATGATGTATAAGTGTATATACAATACATACCCCGTTATGGTCTTAATAACCCGATATCCTGTAATCTTGTGCTAATTCCGCATGCTTTGAACAGGTTACTTGATCCATGTAAATGCTGTAGGTCTGCAATTATCAATTATTGTGCCTCTTGATTGCCCCCGCGTTATTATACTAATTAATGACGCCAATCTGTGGCTTTACACCCTTATAGTAAGCATCTGATTACATGCCATAATAGTGATGAAATAATTAGTTTTATCTACACTAACAACAACAACCTCTACAAACAACAACATCTACAGTAACATTCTACTTATGTTTCCAATACTTGACTTATAATTACTACTGTTATAGCGCAGACAACAAAACACTCAATTTAAGCAATTTCACATGATGGTATAATATCCACATCGATATCGTAATATCTCATTATAACATCAATAAAACGCGACCAACCCGATTGCAGGGCCAATCAGGTTGGTCGCGTTTTATTGATGCGCGCAGCTGCGCTCTCATTGGTTAGATTTTAATGGCGGCAAAATCACTGTGACAATACACGTACGCGTGAATTTAACTCTTGTTGTTTGATTAATTGCATTAGTGAAGATAAAGTAGTGTATGCAACTGCATATAACACGGGTATTAAAACACTCGTTACTATTATGAAACGAGCGCAGTTTTAATACCCTTCATTATATGACAGTTGCATAAACTACTATAAAGAAATATTTAGGTATCTAATAAAGCCGAATAAAGCCAATGTTGATGATTATGTCACACGTGAGATTGATGATTATGACACAATCAAGACTTTTCTAATGGTTATAATTTATAACGTCGCGCGACGAATGTCCTTTAAAAAACCAGGCAAAATAAAATTGTATTCGTTTTCTGTTCGAATTCTAATAGCGGACTCGACTTGAGTTATTATTATCTTTGATTTTTAATGTGAAAACAGAAACTTTTGAAACGGTTGTCTTGAAAGTTCAGTCTCTTTGCCTGGATGACTATTTTGATAAAATTTATTTTAATTTCTTTATTTTCTACTTATTCACTACACACAACATATTTTGGTATATATAGGTATATAGCAAGGTTTGCGATATTTATTAATTCTCAAAAAAAATTACATTAGTTATAGTTAATTATGTGACTTTAATTGACACAAAGAAAAAATCATAAAACACAATCGGTCTAATGGTTTAGTGTTTACTAATAACGGTCCTATACCTAAAAGAGTCTCATGTGTGATAAAACCAAAAGTAAAAGTAAATATTCCAAACATTCAGAAATAAACTAAGCCCAGTAGTAATCCACATAGAGAGTGAGACACAAAGACAAGATGATCTGCGGTATTTGATCCATAGTAGGTGATTCACCATAGGTGATCCAAGGTATGTGATCCACAAAGGGCTGTTTAGACGACATAGACAATGGACAGAGGGCTTAAAGCGTACGTTGACCCTTGACAATGATAAGATACATTCAGGTGTATGCTTGCGGATGGACACAAATACACAATACATAAGCATTGTATCTATGTAACTTAAGAGAAAATATATGCTTTTGTTATACTTCGATTTACAGAGTCAAGAGAAAATGTAGTACAAAGAAGCCTTTCTTTCTAAATTAAGAAAGAAAGAAAGAAAGAAAACATTTATTGTGACAGATTTAACAGAAGAACACACAGGAGTAAAAACATAATAAACAAACATAAAAATCTGCCACAACACAGCCCCAACTCAGCATAATGCTGGTTGTGTGGAGGCAACCAGCGCTGGTCTTCCGTTGGGGCTGGCTGTGACGTCACGCACGTACAAGAAGGCAGGAAAACAAACAAAGACAATTATGAAATAATTAATGACACATTTTATTTATATGACATACATTTTTGCATTGATATGCTTGGAATAATTCACAGGTTGTGTGTTAGGAAAAATATAACTTGTTCAATATACAAACTAAAATGTTGTTTCATATTGCTATTCATATTATTATGCACGAAATCAAAATTAATTCAAAACATCGAGCAACTCTTGTGTTTAGTTAATTTAAGTTGGAGAGCTCGTGGAAACAGCCGCGTCGCGCTACGTGATAAGAAAATTAACTCATGTGAATATACAGATTTGTGAGAAAAGTCGGGTAAGTAATTACAATTTTTACAAATTTATTATTATACAAGTAGATGTATGTACTCGTTTAGTCAAAAAATAAAATGGGATTATGTACTCACCGTATTAAATAGATACCCACGTAAATTATCTAATGAACAATTTCTAAATAGTCTTTACAAAATATTGGTATCAATAAAAAGGTATTGGCATTTCAACTACTTTTAATTTTGAGAGAGCACTGTAAGAGATACGCATAAAAAATAGTACTACTGTGTACATCGTGCATAAAAAATAAGGAACAAAACTTACATTTCCGAGGAACCAGTTACAAAAATATTTTCATTTGCAGCGTCGCGAGCGCCGTGTAATAGCCTGGTTTGTCGCAGAATTAGCAATCAGCGGCCGCGGGAGAAACACAACTGCAGGATTTTTCCTAATTACCTCACAGATAAGCCACATCGCCCTCCCGCACAAATTGCTATTATTTTCTTAACGACTTCACCGGAAATGCTAAATATGCTACCTCTTCTGTCTAGAATAACGGGGAAGATAGGTTGCATTTTTGATTAAAGATAAGTTTGATTAAAATAACCGTCGGTAGATGCTTCAAGAGCTAGTTAAGATTAGGCATTTCAATGGACAACTTTTATTAATTTTCATTTGCATTAAGATAAAACTAAATGTAGTTTATAGTTGATTGACTGGCCTGTTAGCTTAGTTGGTTGTGGCTCTGCCTTCTAATCTAGGGGTGCGGGTTCGATTTCCGCATGACACAAGTAATTATGAATTTTAAAATTTGTAACTATTTGTGTTAAGTCTGGTCGTTTGTATGTATAATAAGTATGTATTTACAAAAGAAAAGTATATATGTATTATATCCGTTATCTAGTACCCATGATACAAGCGTAAGCTTAGTATGGGACTAGATGGCGCTGTGTGATATGTCCTGAAATATTAAAAAAAAAAAAAGTTTTTGGCAGACTATTTTTTTATATTTTGAAGATGGAAGATCAGATAAAAGTGACTGTAACTTTTACACCCCGAGGTCATACAACATTAGCTCCGTATTACTCGGTAAGTTTAAAGTACGCCTCCCTTCACTTCCTCACGCGAAGGTACCTCGTTACAGAAGACGTAAAACTTTACATTTCTCAAAAAAAGGACGCTGAAGTTTTCCACTTTACCGCCGTCAAAATGAACTTCGTCTAAAGACTGAATTGTATTTGGAACTTGTTAATTCCAGTCTGAGGCGCGGTTACTTAAGTAAGTCTTTCATTAGCGGTCTTCACGTGCGATGAATTATAAGTCGAGAAATTAAGCTTTGAGAAAAAAATGTCCGGAGGCTCGCAGCGCCGCGGAAGGTACACTTTGCTCTTTAATCAAAAACTTTGGAGCGGACACTTTTGGAACTTATTTTTAGGTTCGAATGAGCGAGTGACAAGGTATCTTTTTATGGGTCACCTTTTGCGGCCTGTTTATAGCTGCCGGTAACAACCTGCCTTGATGAAGATTCTCCAAAATGCAAATTTTTGGTAAAACATCACACAGATTTTGTTATATATTTGAATGATCAAAACACAAATTCTTTAATAAGAAAATATGTGTTAAAAATACAATTTAAAATCTACATCTTTAAACAAACATAACGCAAAAGAAAATAAAGACGGATTTTAATGGAGAGCATTCTGGTAACTGTTTAGAATACAAATGGAGGTTTGGAGTCCTCAACAGTTTTTATTAAACGATCACTACTAGCATGCCCCGAGAGAGGCCGACCACTATTATTGCAAAATTATGGGCGAAAACCGTAGTGAAGTCAAATAGGTATAGTATTTTTTTAAAACAATATGTTGATTTTATTACGGTTTGTATTTTTATGTAATCTAATTCCATGGTTTCCATGTAACATCTTTTTTTTTCACTTGACACGAGAGCTCGCTGATTAGGTATTAGAAAATAAAGTAAGTATTTGACTTGTAGTTCCACAAGTAAATAGGAAAGTGATACTAATTGTATAATATCTCACTCGAGCTGAGTGGGAAAGCATTCTTTCAGCGATAACAAATACTAACTATACGTCACTACAACTAACCATTTCCTGAAAAAGGCATCCTCCATACACCGGTTCAGTAAGCACGCACTATGGTCTAGGGTTCCACCTCCACTACGCTATAGAGTAGGGTTGCCACGGCGGCCACAAAAAGACGCCTGTCACGCATCTCGACAGTCGGGGGACGAGGGACAATATTTCCGCACATGGAAATAGGGTAACCCTAGGTAGAGCACAGTTATAGATAAAATGAAAGAGTTAAGGTATGCGTTTGATCTATTTAATTGGTTTTATGTTTATAATTTTTAATAAATTTATTTCTCGAGAAAGTAATATCTAAAAAATAGTTTCTCATTGCCCCTATTTTTGCGGAAGTGAACAACAACAAGGAAAAAATACAAAGATTTTATTCAATAACGAGTTCCGGAAATACTTCTAAAAAGTACAGAAGGGAGGCCATATTATTGAGTAACACATCGGTCCCGATCGATGTGTTACTGAAAACTTTTGAGAATACGTGAATAAAGGTGAAAGTAAAGTTAGGAAGTAGGTTTACTTCCCTTTTTAGCCATGCTGCGAGTGTATGTTGTAAACAAAGTTATGTTGGCCTTACCTACTTGAGTTTGTCCCGTATATTATTATTACCAACATAATAACGTAGGTATTGTGAGTTCCTTATACGACTCATATTTTTTATTGTCACAGGAAATTGGTGAAGGTTGTAAGCAATTTGATAGCTTGATAGATTTTGATAGCTGTATCAATAAATAAAGATGTTTGAGATTGCATTGTTGCAAGGTAATATTGCCGTCGATCACGCGCCCATATATAACTTTATAATTATGTATGTTACTATGTAGGTCTAAACATAGCATATGTACATAAATCACGTATGTATTTATTGCACTTTAGCTTTTTTGTATGTACCATTTTTTTTTAATTTACCACATTTTCTTTTCATTAATCGCTCGATTTGCTTGGTATTTCAATCTATTCAATACGACACACAAAGTAGAGCAACTGAAATAGCTTACGGATTAGTAGAGTCGATCGAGGCAAGGTTCAGTCGGGCCGTCCCATCAGCAATTACTGCGATTGAACGTGGCCACCGCCTTCCAATCCTATTAATTACCCTTTCCTTAAAGATATAAATGAAACCTCCAGCTAAAACCTCTATAAAATACCTCCCGAGCTCTGAAACGAAGCCTTTTTACCATCTTCTTTAAACTGTACCCGTATTACGAACAAAATGACTTGCCGTATTTTATAAAACTATTTTTCTCTTTGTTCATTCATAAAAGAATACTTAAACAAGAAAAGTTCGGAGCAAAGCCGAGGTAAATTGGTTTTATAATTTCATAAGATGGATAAAACGTTTAACATAATGGCTGGAGACGTTAAAGAAAGAAATTGTGTTCAAAAATGTAAAACAGTGACCGTAACTTTGTTTAGATAGAGTTCTACTCAAGTGAACTCTTTTTAAACAAACATACGTGTGTGTGGTTTAATTCAAGATTCAGGGTATGTTATAAACTGTGTCTGCATGTAAAGAAATAAGCATTCGATTAAACATTTATTAGGTTAATTAAGTAATACTTAGTCGGGTTGCGTGCTGAAACACTCCTGGGATTGGCAATGCAATATATTAGTATAACTGAAAAATCCACTGAGAGATATACATTGGGAAGTGCGAATATTTCAAAAAGGCCAATTCATATAAAATGACGAGCTCAATCCGTAAAGCGCTTGCACTGTGCCAAAAACACAAGTTAATGCCAAGCGGAGACAATAAAGTAAATCTAATAAATATGGCCGCGATACGAAGCTCAATAAAATATCGACGTAAAATAACTTTTGGGACATTTTCGATCATTACTTTTATTCGGAAAAAAGCCATAAAGTTGTTGGAAGCTTTAATGTTGCAATGAAAATAGGTATTTTTAATGTTTATTTAACATTTATTACAGAAGTTTGGGACAAATTGGAGTCAAGAATCTATTTAAGGACTGCGATATTAAAAACTTTGTACTGTAAAATCATCAGAAAGAAGTAAATGCGTTTCAGAATTTATAAAAAAGGACTTTAGTTCTGTAACAAGTAATTTGGAATAGAGTTGATTGAGACTTAACAATTTTAGTGTCATGAATTTCTCAACTTGCAAATCTGAATGTCGCTCGTAAAGGGAAAGGCAGGAGTCATTATCGCTGTCAATTTAAGACTGAGTCTGGAATCTTAGTACTCAATATCCCTACAGCAGACTAATCTCAGCTCTAAGTGTCACATTGCCAGTGCCGCTTACAAACTGTACTTCCAGAATACTAGTTTTTATTATAGTAGTTGGAAGAGCGGCATGAATCTGGTTTCATAAGTTACTGTCTACAACTCAATCATATAAATAATTATTAAGTAAATTTGGATAGTTATTTCGTCAAGTTAGCATCCATTCTTCGAAGTTAAGATATTCGATTCAGCATTTCGAACCAGGTGAGTTTTGTTAGTATTCGGTTTACATATGTTTATGCCTTCCATGCAATTTTCATAGATTTACCCGAACGATGACGCGAAAGTCTACCGATGTTAATGGTATAAAATAAGTAAAAAAAAAAAAATATGGTTTTTGACAATTATATCTATTATGTATTTTACTTATATAATGTGATCGATATACATACAATACAAGTATATCTCATAATTTCTTAAATTCAATCACTGTATTATATCACACAGTAAGGTTCCACACAGGGCAGTGTCATCTGTATAGGTATAGCCACAGACTATATTGTATAGGTACGTATGTATGTAATAGGCATGAGGGTGACAGTGAGTGTTTGCCCGCGCCATCCACGGCCGGGATAATGGGGCTCTCTGACGTACACATCGACTATTAGAACATAGAGGCACAATTGATTATAATATTCTCTTTTTATTATTAGGGCAAAATTTGGGAGTACTGAATAGATGAATGTGAAGTTTGTAAGATATGTTTATTACCTCTTTGCGCCCGACGTCAAAACTGAGTTGAAAATTAAACTTGATACTTAAATAAATCTATTTTACACTAGTACATACTAAGGCTTCTCTTAATCCTACTGGGCATCGCTAGTTTTCTACGCAAATATAATTTTCTTCGCGGACTAATTGGCATGCATTTTTATCATATGTTTGACCAATCAACATGAGTATTTGTCCTACACAAATATGGTATTTATGTGTGTGGATTTTTTTCCCATAAGGAGGCGTCTATTAAGTGGTATGTCAGGGTAGGTGTCTCCGCCTTAATGAATTCTCGAATATCCAATACGATTGTTTTATTGGATTTTGGATATTCAGGATATCTCCTTTGTGAGGATAATGTCTAATATTTGACGGCCGCACTCATACACTCTTGATGGATTACTATTCAACTATTGTGTATTCTGTCTGTTATTTATTGTGCGGAGCGAGAATTTTCGTTTCATAAATAAATGTGTAGAGAGAAACAAAACAATGATGTCCGAAATTGAAAACTGTGAAAAATGCACAACATTTTAAAGCCGGGTATCTATTTCGGGTATCGGCAAAGTTTCAGTTCGCTCTCAGTTTATTTCACCGCTGAATCTGTCAGTCATACTGCAGGCGCGTCGCGGAAAATGTATGAATTTTCCGATTCAAAAACTCTTGTAATCAAATACAAATACAGAAATATGGCTGTGAAAGCTATTTATTCGTGCCGCAACAAAACACCCGGGAATAAATACCAATTTTCACCTCAAAGGAAGGCCATCTGTGGAGAGAGCAGCCAATCGGAAACCTGGGCCAAGGTAAATATTATTTCGAGATTCCGAACACTGGATGGGTTTTAAAGTCACGTACAGGGAATTCAGAGATTTCAATTTCGTGAGAAGTCGCTCAGTAGTTGGAACCTCGGGGGAAAAGTGAAAGCTATAAGGAAGTAAAGTGAAGGGGGCTCATAGATATTGAAAGAAGAAATTGTTACAAAAAGCGCTTCGCGATACCTGAGTAAACTTCACCCTTTTCTATTTTGTAAAATGTTTTCCAACTTTTTGATAACAGTCCTCTGAGACGGAAGATATAAAGCAAGTTTCCTGATTTTATTAATTTCAGTCAGGTGTAAGTAAAATTCGTAAATGAAAAGATTTGAAACTTAATCAAACTAATTCCAGCGGTATTTCCATGGCAAGAAATGTTCGCGTTCAATTAAAGAACTGTTTCTCTCTCTCGCAGTGATTTAACCTGACACAAGAAGGTAGCTAACTATGTGAGTGCAAGTCTACGATATTAAATCCTAGACCTTGCGTCTTGGGATCCCACAGAGCGGGCTTTTATTGCAGTTTATCTGTAGACAGTACCTTCTACTTCGCAGTAAGTATGCTAGCTATCCGAGCCATGCGTGTTCACTGGCTATTTTACCCCTAGTATTAAATTCAACAAGTCTTATGAGCAGTTTTATCTTGCGCAAGTTCCTGTCTGCGAAGTGTCAAGACGCGGCGTGTCGGGGGGAATTTCCGAGGCGGTGCAAAGAAAACTCGACCTTATTGCAGCCAATCTGCGCCGTCTGCAGCGATATTGCACGAGTTTAAAAAGAATTTTGATCTTAAGTGCTGTAATTAAAATATTGAAGGTGTCATAACGAGTTAGTGTCTATAAAATTGTGAATATCCTGGAAAGATTATGAGCACCAAGTTTTCAGTTGATGGTATGTTTTTTTAACGAGAATAGGAATCTGAGTTATACATTCAAGACAGTACCTCTTTATTTATTATAAGTCTTTACAGCTCAATTACGGTGACAAGAAGATAAAAGAAAAAGGCGAAAATAAAAATAGTTTATACGACTACAAGTAACAGTATCAACTTATTTTATTCACATTCCCATTGTCTAGCAATAAGACTTTAAACTCGAATCTTTAGCCAATATCTCATAGATTCCCTCCATCGTCAGCTGGTAACATTGGAACAGCTGTTCCAACTGATCGCTTAAAGAAAGAACTCCTCACAAGTAGTTAGCAACGCACAAGTTCGTGTTTAAACTTCCCTCGATGCTGGGTGCATTTTAAAATGCGAGCTTTAGTTGGAAATAAGTTCTAGTTCGACGAAAAAAAAATAAGGAAATTTTCAAACTTCTTTTTATGAGTAAGTGCTTAGAGTACAGATAAATACAGGTTAATAGGTAGGTAGATAGAGTCTAGAGCAGATGCTACAAGCTTACTACAAATTAAATTAACGGATTAGCAATATATTAACTAAACGGTTTTCACTCTGGGACCGCGTCAGCACGCGGTCCCAGAACATACGTTTTGAAGATGGATGTCATAACATCCGAAACGCGTAAACAACTTACGCGATTTACACGTGAGTGAAAACCGTTTAGTTAATATATTGATAAAATGTCTCACGAAAGTTTTAATATTAAAATAACGGATTAGCTTAAATATCTTCTATAATCACAACTTATAATAGACCTCGATTTATGTAGTTGCTTATCTTCAACGAGTGGCAAGCAATAATATCAATTATGCGTTACCAGTACCACTTAATGATATGATATGATTTATTCGAGCACAAATTTGAAACAAAGGTTTAACGTTTAACATTGTACCAGTCTAAATATACCTATATATACTCGTATTTAAAAAAAAAACAATTTAAATTACTTTACATGTCCACGTTCTTTGTAAGACAGAAATAGATACCTAGTAACAGAGTCTAGTACCAGATACAGAGTAGGTATTAACGCTCCCATTATTCAGTGGAAATCGTTAATCTGGATCGACGACAAAACAAAGAGAGGTCTCTCAGTGGAAAACGTACTTGATTAATACTTATAGCCTTTTGTCTTAGCGACGGGAGCTATGTGAATCTAACTATATATATAGTACATACCTAGAGTATGGATAGTTAGTTTTTTTTAACTAAAACAGGTTAGCATTTAACCATATTTTTCCTGATTGTAAGCAAAGTTAAGGTGGATCGTGCTTACCCAATTAGTACTGGTAAACTCTTGCTTTAAAAATATATTATTTTAGTTTGATATATTTATATGGAAAACGTGGAGCTACCGACGAATTGATATTTAAATTAGCTAAAAAACAAGAGAATATCATAATTAACAATTTCAGCATAAACATAATTAATAAGTAATTAAAATAAACAAAATATCTGAATAGGTATCTAAAATAAATAACTGCTAATTTGTCCCGAGATTAGCAAATATATTTACAAATGTTTCACATTTTTGGTTTCCCCAGTTATCTTCAGCATTACGTGAATCAATCTCTTTCTACATCCATCACGTCAGCGGTCTAATAACTTCTGTTAACGTTTCCACGTGTTTCATAAATAGGTATATATCTGAAATGCGAGTTCTACACCACAAATAGGTATGGCTATTTTTCTTTACTTAAAATGTAAATAAAGACCATGGCTAACATATTCATCGAAATAATAATAAAATAAGTATAATGATATATTGTTTATACGAGTAGGTAAGTACTTAATACAATGTACTCTAAAGCGCTACATAAATATTATATTCGAACTAGAACTACATTGTTTTATAAAAGTTAAAGAAATAATCTCTGTTCTATTTTTATTTCAACGCTCAGCTAACTCCTCGTGTTACAAAAATGAAATCAGTCAAAAAGTGTCGTCAGATTTTATTTCTGTAAATATATCTTTAAAAGAACTAGTGACAAGGGCTAAGTGTTTTGTCTACACTTGAAAGAGCCTACTCCAACTGAATGAAAGTGGAATAAAACTTAGCTTTTAGAGCAGCACTTAACAAGCACCGATAACGGCTTTATGTAAAAAATGCTCCATGGACACAATGGTACATAGACTTCTATCTATAACTATAGACTTTAAAAATCGTTACAACAATATCCTGAGCAAATAAAATGAGAACAAATAACTGATTACGAAACAAATGTCTGATTACGAGTATTTTGTTTAATTATTTGAATGTAATGCTCAAGATAGACTGGCGTATACATGGAAGATGCAGGTTTTTGCCCGTCGATTAGTTTCGCTCATTTCTAAATACATTTTAAAGTTTACAATATATGAGTCTAAATTCCTTATAATATTGAGGAGCCTGTTGGGTTTCATATCCTTGGAATTCCCTAATGAGACTGTAGTGTGGAAAGTTTCCGAGAATGGAAAAGGAATGGGAATTTAATCTCCAAGGTTTTCTCTTCTCGCATAAACTTGGAGTTTTTCTGCCCCGGCAAGGGTAGGATAATCACGTGATTATGCTAATGTTAACCTACTTAATATAGATTTTGTGTCCCTTCGCTTGATATTTAAATCCATCGTAGTTTGGGAAGTGAAATGGAGGTGTAAACAAAACTGAAGTTAAGAACATGCCATGAATCTCCTTCACTTTTTTTAAAAACTGATTTAACGGAATCTTTGCTACAATAAAAAGATACGTATCTTTGCTCAAACTGAAAACTCAAAAGCTTAAAATAATTAACAGCGTAAACTTTTGATGACACAAAAAATGCTGACGATATAATTTTGTCCGCGCAAGAAATTGTAACATCAACAAAAACGCCCAAACACTTTTAATTACAAATTAGCAAGTTCAGCGTTTGAGGAAGCAAATCAGGTCTTTTTTATAATAATTATGCAAAGCTTAATTAACTGAACGTAAATTCATTAGCGCTAACGGAAAATTAGGGTGACAGTAACGTCCCGGTTCTACCTAAAGAAGTAAATAACGCCTTTTTTTCTCAATTTGGAGCCATTCTATTTTGGCTTCGTTAGTAATTTTTGGGTAATTAAATAATTTCAGGAAAAGGAATAGAGATTCACAACAAAAGTAGGTATTCATTTTTACTTAACGATATTTATATCGTTTAAAAAATCGTTCGTTCGTGTTTTAAATGGCAATAGATTTTAATAAGGCAGATTTCATTGTATTAGTAAGGTAGAACATGTCATACGTAAATTCGCAAAGTAAATTCGTCAAGCTCATTTAAATACCCACCAACACAACAACAATAGAATAAATTTTAGTTCCAATTTCACAAAGCATACATCGTCTCTCGTATTTCTCGATAGTGAAAAATGTATGTCTCTATGTGGTCTCCAAACTCTAGACCTATAGATTCAGAGTATAAAGGTACACGTAGACACATTAGTCAGATTGGAACCTCTTTGGCAAACTTAGAATTGCAAAATAGTGACTGCAACCACTCTCGGATGTTGTTTGATTCAAAGTAAAACATCTCTTTTGGTGTGTTTTGGTGAATGTCGTTGTGGCTCGGGACAAAATCGATTCAAATGTACTCAAACAATAAAAATGGACAAAAGTATAGTAATACTGCCGAAAGTATTAGAAGACGGTGTACTTTTGTTGGAAATATTTTACGAATTTGACTTATTCTATATGTAATGGAACAAAATAATATACTGTGTGTTTTGATCAAACGGTTAAATTTCTGATATTCAAAAAATGCAGTAGGAATTTGTTACCATTGATTTTTTTATTCAATACTAGCTGTCGACCTAAACTTTTTTTTTGTTTTTTTTTTCCCTTCTAAACTTTCCCTAGACCTCCACGAACATTTCAAGACTAAGATAAGATAAATCCGTTCAGCCGTTCTCGAGTTTTAATCAGACTAACGAACAACAATTCATTTTTATTTATAAAGATTAGACTTTTGTTTGTATACACAGTGAAATCAATGAAAACCATTTAAGTACTAAAAACTATTTTGTTTTGTACCTCGCATTAATCCAAAAAAATAAGTAAGTAATAGTGAAAAAAATGCTCGATTCCATTTAAAATTTTATCGAGTCCAATTTTGACAGCCTTTACTTTACTTATTTGTATATTATTATCAACTATTTATTTCCCTAACTATTTATATTAGATTTATACAGTGTTGAAACAAAAAAAAAATTATAAATAGTACTCCGTTACTTACATTACACACATTCGTGTTTATAATATTCGTGTGATTTCCCCACATTTCAACTGACTGGTGAACCAATTAAAAGCTCTCGGCTAAAAGTTAGCGCCCCGTCACGGTGCCTGGGGGGTTAATCTAACTTGTGCGAGACGTCAGCACTACTAATTTCATCGCAACTTTCAGCCAACTTATTTGCCTTCCCAGTTATGATCTATAACGCAATGTACATAAATATCTTCAGCGTTATTTTGTGATTGAACAAAGAACTGAAGAACTTTTGATATTCATAAACAATTTAGAGAAACGTATAGAAATAACGGCTATGTTGATGTTTTTAGATATTATTTTTTCGTTCGTGATAAATAAGAATAGTCTTCCTATTTATATACCAGCAGCAATTGTCAAACTACATACCATTTTAGATACAGAAGTAGGTTTCGTATGAGAGTATTGAACTCTAATGTCAGGGGCCTTCGAACTGCAATGGGAACTTCAGAGGTATTTTTTTAAGCCTAAAGACAATACCCATAATGATGTTCTATTTACAGGTTAAGAAATCCACGCCCTCATGTTTTGAACAAGTCTATTTCCGTTTAATTAAGTAAGACAAGCCTCAAAAGTTGTTTAAATACAGAAATGAGTAAGGCGCTTTTCTATGTAAAATATAACGCAATTTGGAATACGGTTTGGCCCACGCATCAAAGTCTTATCATATAAGCATGCGTACATACTTATTTTACCTAATAAAACGTTCATGGTAGTCATTGTGCGTGATTTTATAGTTCACAGAATATTCCAATAAAATACGACCTCAAAAAGTCATAAGTCCTTATTCACATGCTCCAAAGGAGGTCCTTATAAAGGTCAATGACTCCTACCGCTTCACAATTTATGGTCGCAAAGAAGCTTCCAGGATACTGAAGGCTTTTTTCACGACTATAAAATATAACAACACATAGCGCATACGAGAGCAATGGATCCTTTTTGGATGGAAACTAGGTAAGGTATGAAATATTACTGCTGTAATGAGTATTTTTTTTTTTTTTATTTATTTATAATGGTACACAAAACAGAATGTGTTCACAAATAAGCTAAGTATACTTTCAAAACTGGTTTTGATCCAGAACAAATTCCTAAAATAAGTGTACACAGCTTGAACAACATAAATGCGATTAATAATTTCAAAAACCTGAGTTAGACAGAGAATACAGTACCTAACTGGTACTGTATTCTCTGTCTATTGATACTAAAATTGGTTTTAGCTTAGTGGCAAACTCTGATGTGCGTTTATTAATAACTCAATTTATCTGTTGTCACATACTTATGTATATGTGCGCTCAAAATCGTATCGTGCTGTTGGTTTACAAACATACAATTAGTAGGTAAACTCGTTCAGCTTAGCTAGTATAGGTGACCCCAAAAAATATTTTTTTTTAAATAATGTATTCAGTTTTACAGGGTTTTAATTAATTGTCTAATTATTTATGTTCCATCGTAAATAATCTCATGAATAACAACTCTACCTCTTTCACACATTTAATATAGTTCGTTGACAACTACACCTAACTACTAATAGAAGGTTATATTGTCAAACGTGCAATGAAATGAGATACGCTGCGACGATATGTTACGATCATGTGGTAGAAACATAAAACGAACCGATCCATCCATCTCATTTCGGGAAGGCACAAAGTAAGTGACGCAAGTCAACCACCGTGTCTTAAACTTAGACGGAACTTCGATTATATTGGACTTAAACCCGCTCTACCTTGAAATATGGCCGATACCTTTCCGTCGCGCCGATGTTTCATTGAAATAACAAGATTCAAATACCCGCACAAGTTTCGTGACTATTATTAAACTACGACATTGTGGTATCGTCTTTAACTAAGTTGGTGGTTATTCAAGGAAGTCTTATTAGTTTGTGAGATGAAGCTGTATTCATCAATCTCGCGTTAAGATTATAAATTAACTATTCCAGTCCCACTTGTCTTATTATAGAAAAGTTACTTTAAGTTTGTACTAGTTTATTTTTATTTAATTCTATCAGTTCATGCTAATTGAAAAAGTTGTAATTTAGCAAATATACGAGATACATTTGCATATATGTACTTCCATTTGACATGCAAACACTCATCTTTAGGTACATATAATATTATCCTAAAATGTTCCGATAAAATTAGCTCAGTCACAAATTCATAGATCTCATAAAGGTGAGGTAACGCGGTCGTTTCGTATTTATAAGATAGTTGGTTCATAAATAAAACATGGCGGCGGTTGGCGGCCGAATGCCGGACTCACGTGTTGTTATTTATCACCGGTGATGGAAGATAACGTAAGTAAGAGTTACAGCAGGGTGTTGCTACGGTGAAAACCTTTTTCCCGTGTAGAAAAACCAAGACAAAAGTTTTTGTCGGGAAAGAGTTTGCGTTCTCGTCAAATTCGTTGGAATTTTTAGATTGGTGGGCTGTTTTCGTGATTTCAGTGCTAGTATGAGCGATTTTCTAGTACCAAGTTAATTTCATTAACTAATGTACATTTATGAGATGGCGCTACGAACCGTGCCATATTCTGGCCCGCTTGATGTATTACCATGCACAAATTACAATATATTTAATTCTTGAACTCAAAGACACAAACAAAACTATGTACCAATGTGACACTGAGTGACAGAAATAAAGTTTTTTCTAGCATGGCAGTTTTTTTGTACTACCTTTTTTAATTGGAAATCTGAAATCTTATATCTAGAACTATCATTGTATTATAATAATAATATTTAGGTACTCTATTTATTTATAATTTATTATTTTTAATTAGAACCAGATAATATGTAATCACTTGTATAAAAAAGCCAAACCTATGTACATACCTTCTTAGGCTTCCCATTCTTCCGCAGCAGCTTGGCGCAGCAGAGTCCCCTGGTGTCGCCGGGCGGGGCGGGCGGGCGGCGTGCCCAGCACAGCCGCCGCGGGCTCTCCGCCGCCTCGCTCCTACTCTCCTCCTTATCCTCACACATCACCCCTAAAAGCCTACTCCCACAACTCACAACCACCGAGATATCGATACCTTACAACACCCATTGTTTTCTAACATAGAAACTATTCTAAATCTATTATATAAATGCTTTAGAAAATAGCAGACAGCTTTGCCCTTTAGTAAAAAATAAATGCGCTGTGTTATTAAGTTCGATAGTTTTGTACTATTTTTTAGACTTAAGCTTAAATTATTGAGCCACTGCAGCTAGGTTATTTCTAAATTAGGCTGCTGTAACGTCCGATTCAGCATCTGTAACAATTGAAATAAAGGTATAATTTAATGTAGCAATTTGTGTGCACGTATATCATAGAATTTACTCTGCTATTGCCAAACGTTCCATTATATCGTATTACAAATTTCTGTGAAAAAGTTTTAGCTGGAATCTGTATTTTATTTATTTTATTCATCTTGTACCTTCGAATTTGAGCAAAGGTGGTCTCTAAACAATATACAAAATCAAAATTATGACGTTTAAACATGTGAATCATATTGCGAATTCTTAAAAACATGAAATTATTCCTCAACATTAGAGCTCTTGTTCATTTAAATCTCGCCTAATTTAGGAACATAAATGAAGTTAGCGACTCTCCGAACGAGCGGCTTTGTTTCGGCTCCCAACGAACTTACACTAATTTCCATGTAATTTGTGTTCACAAGAATTTGCCCTCGTAAAGTAAAAAAGTAAAAAAACTGCTTCTAACTCAGACGAGGTATATTTACGTTTCAAGTTTTACAATTTCAAAAGTTTCGAGTGGCGCCCGAGTGGCTATTTTATTGTAAGGGAAAAGTGTTTGCAATGACTATTAGCATTTTCTTTATTTCTAAACTAGTGGACGCCCGTGGCTTTCCTCGTATTATTTCATAATAACCTATGACACTCCAAAGACCTCATACTACCTACATAATAAACATCATGATGATCCGTTCAGCGGTTTTGCATGATGAGCGTTTAAATAAACGGCCACAGAGATGAACAAATAAACAGACAAAAAATCTTTAAATTGTATATTTACTTATAAGTGTTCTGTTATCAATTCTAGGAAACAATTTAGTTACATTTTGAGTGATTAGAAACAAAAGTCAAGTAAAACAATGACCTCAATACAATACGTCCTTTGCTTTCTTGTTCTCTTCTTTTTGCTTTCTTAATGATTTTGCTAACGGCACTACTATACGTATGATTAAGTAATTTTAACAAGTGATGTTGACTTGTTAATCTTTTATCAACATCAAATTATACTTAAATATGAATAAATATTTCAGGACGTGTCATACAGCCCCATCTAGCCCCATACTAAGCATACGCGTGTATCAAAATAAAAGATATGTATATGAATTCATATATCTTTTATTAGGTGGTAACATAATTGCACAGATTTTAATTACCAAAATATACCACAGGGTAGAAACATGCATATAGGTACCCATGGTAGCATTGAGCCCAGGATTACAAAGATAAGTAATTAAAGTCGATATCTCTTCGGCAGCCTCGACGAGTGTCTGATGAATATTAAAGGCTGCAATATCATACCATGAAACCCTTTAAAGAACAAATTCCGGAATACATATGCCATGTAAAGCCATATGATAGATCTCGTTCAAATATCACAATTCACACGATAAAAGACACATGTATAAATTAAAATAACATGATCAGTAAATATTATAGGTTAAACACGGGGCATTCATGTATCAATTATTTTTCTGTTAATAAAAATTATAAATAGGTAAATAACGCGCATTAAAAATAATACAAACAGTGCCTTGGACGTGAGATTGGGCAACAGATTCCGAATAAACCGCGAAAGTTATATTATTTGGGTGTCTCTTGAATTATTTTATCTATTTTATCAAAGGCTAATGAATGCGCCAACTTACTTATTCGACATAATTACGTTTGCTCATAGATATTTTGCAACTCTAGGTACTTGTTCAAACTCTAACATGTTTATTGTTGAAAAAAGAGTGTGGAGGAGAATTTAAAGTAGTTCATCGTAGGTGGCTTTTAGAATAAAAATACTTGAAGAAATTTCTTATTGGCATGATGTATAAATTGTTAATCTCAGTTAAGTAATTATCTAACAGTGAATCGATGAGTGGCCGTAAGAAGTAAAATTAAATTAAGAGATGATTAATTTTAAGGTTACAGAATAATAGCAATTAAATGTGAACACATCAAGATTAAAAAAAACCTTTTACAACAAATCTCCAATAAAACAGTTTTCTTAAAATTTGATTACTTAATCCAAAACAGAATGTTAAATAATAAAAGCAAAGGTAACCAACAAAGTAAGTAAATAGAAATCAAAGCACAACTCTAAATTGGAGCCCTCATTTCTGTTGTTCAATTAAAGTTAAAGTTAGCAACTAAGCCACCATCGTTAAAGACAAAGAGATTTCGTGATACCTAGCTAGAAATCATAGATAGTTAACTGAGGGATACCTAATTCCTTATCCATCCTCTATGAACAAAATTTTGCCAATTATATGATTTACTAGCTGTGCCAGCGACTTCGTCCGCGTGGAATAGTTATTATCATAAAAACGGTTCTAGTGAATTAATCTTAAAAGATAGACATATACTGTCGCGGATATTTTGTTAGATCATTTCAAGAGGAATAGTTCTTTCATACATATTTTTTTGATATCTTGAACCGTTTTCGCAGCGCACGCAACGGAAGCCCTCAAAAATTAATAATTTTCCCCGTTTTTTTCCACATTTTCCATTGTTTCTTCGCTCCTAGTAGTTGCAGCGTGATGTTATATGGCCTAAAGCCTTTCTCGATAAACGGTCTATTCAACACAAAAAGAATTTTTCAATTCGCACCAGTAGTTCCTGAGATTAGCGCGTTCAAACAAACAAACTCTTCAGCTTTATAATGTTAGTATAGATGTCCTGTAAGAATCAATTAGTAAAAAAACCTATCACATATAAATGGCGATGTATCAATCTGCATGCAAACACTAATCATGCAATGCAATAATCATGCTGTCTGACATAACTATGTTATTTAAATCTGGTAAATAAAATCTTATTTATTAACCACGTGTCCTGCGTGAAACAATAGGTTACCAGATCTTTCACGTATTTTTGGTGATCAATCAGCACACAAAGCGCAATTACACGAGATTAATTTCAAATAATTTGGGTTGACAATTTTTCTTCCTAATTAGGTGTCTTTAAGGCCTGATGTAGTTCCTAGAAACCTAAGGTACTTAGCAAAACTAGGGCACATAAACTTGCCTAACGTTGAAAGTTGACTTTGCGACGGTAATTACAGAGAATTTTATGTAACAGTTTGAAAAGCACAGATTGGATAACGTAAACTGATTCACCTCAAACTCCAGACCAAATAAACTAAGCGTATTATTATTATTTATTAGAAATAGAAGTAATTAAATTTATCAGTTAGTGGGTGTCCGTGGCTTCTCTCGCATTAAAAAGAAGCCTATGTCACTCTTGGGACAACACTAATTCGATACAGAAAATAAAGAATAGCTGTTGCTCAGTTTCGACATGAAAGCGGAATAAACAGACCAACTAATAAACAACATGTAATGGTTATGATGATCTTTACACGCAGCGATACGTAGACATTTTATGCGCCTGAAACAAGAGTAGGTATGTTTCTTGTCTAAAAGTAACATTAATTAGTAAAATTTTATAAAGAAAACAAATATTTGTAGATAATAACAATACCAGCGTTACACACAGATTGTGACCCAGTTCTATTACGGTATTGTTAAGTAAACGGTGGCAGCGAGGCGGCTCTCTGCCCGCTGAATAAGTAGGTGCCGGCACCGCGACCGCAACTCAGGAGACTCGCCTCCTAATATCCTATTCTGTTTGTCTTCCGAAGCAATAAAATGACTTTTATGCAAATCATACGAATTCTATACATTTTTGATGAGCCACCCCAACTGCCGCATTTGCGGCGCTTAATTAATATATTTTTCCATCAAAACTTTGTAATTCACGAAATCGTGGATTTGTTTATCTCGAGAGATTAGCGAGTGGTTTTTAAGAGTTTCGTTAAAATTCCCGTGGATTTTCATTTTCGTGTTTGTACTTGTAATCCTTCGAAATGAATATCTAACGCGGTGTCTTATGTAAGTACGTATAACTTACTTGCACTCTATAAATATTTATGAACATGTAAAGTGATAATTTTATAGTTTTACGACTGGTGTAAAACCGGAAGGAAATTTAATATAAAATTATTTACCACAGAATAAAGCGTGCCAGTATCTACATCAATTTATTTTTATACCATATCAGTCTACTAGATATTTCAAATATTTACTTATACTTTGATATGGAGTCTGTGTTGGCGCACCCGCCCAGACCGCAGGCTAGCACTGTGAAGTGTGAATTATCCGTGTCATTATGTGTTATAATAAAATGTTATCATTATCATATCTTCCAAACAAAATGTGATTGCACAAACAAAAAAAGTTAATGCCTCATGTGCATTAATTGAAGTTTTTTTTAAGCGCTCGCTTGAGCGATAACAGAGTTTTTGACATGTGAGCGTAAACCAGCGATTTTTCTCCTATTTTCCTTCATTTTCCTCTATTCACGTTTCACTTTGTCCGACGTATAAACGGTTTTATTATAAAAATCAAGCTCTCCCCTACAGCGCCGCAAGTGGATTTTTTCATAATAACCTCTGCGAGTAAACTGCTTTTATAAAAACAAGTATTTTAGCTTCATGGCTTCATGCAGCGATGAGTGCATGCCTTTATAAATAACCCGTGTTCCTCGCCTGGTAAATGGGGCACTTTGAAGGTACACCCACATGCTTTGAGTTTTCTATAAGATTTGTAAAAAAGTTGTTCAAGATTATTAGAGCTCATCCGCAGCTTACGCAGTTCTCATAATTTTAAAAATATCTAAGATCTCACAGAGAAAAAAATACAATAAAAACAAAATTGGTATACAAAAAACTTTGTTATTTACAGTTTTCATAACTATACATACCTATTTAGAATTTTTGAGATGAGTAGATCGATAATACGAATTAAAGTCACATGAATTACACGAATTTGGGTTATGCTTTAACTCATGACATTAATAAAATTAAAAAACAAAAATTACAACATGTAAACAAGAAGTTACTCCACAAAAGACGGTACTCCACTCAAATCAGGCATGTTAATGGTGAAAGCGCTTATCATTCTCGACGTAACGTGGAGTGCATCTTGTTTCAAGACACGGTACTTGCTGTAAACGCTTTTCATTATAAAAATCAGCGTTTCCCCACAAAACGTCAAGAGTCATCGAATAAAGAGGGCAGGATTAACCCGCAAGGATGTCAGCTCGTTATTTTTTATACCTGTTCGTATAATAATCTCAATTGTGCCCGTATTCACTTTGATCTATGTGTTACCCTCCTAATTAAACTTGAAATAGCAGCGAGTGTATTTTTGCGACACGGATTTGTAATAAAGCTTTTGAAATTGTAAACAATCAATTATTTTTTTAGTAATATTACGTTTACGATTTTTTATTTTTATTTTCGAGGGTAATTTTTAACACTTGTTTTTTTTACTTACCAAAAACTAAGAGAGCAAATAAAAAACATAAGAAAATTACCACAAAATTTTGAAAAAAGTGACTAAGTAAATTTTTATCAAAAGTAAAAATACTTCTTACGCGGTGAGTAAACAATCTTACCTAAAGCATAAACAATAGCAGCACATGTTCACGGTCACTACAATACAACGAGGCAGTATGTCAAAGCTCGGTAAGTTCGCTAAAAGTTTGTCCGCGACGGAGCGACCGACAGCGTGTTGCGACGCCCGCCCAGTGCGCTGTGAGCGCGCGACTGACGCCCGCCCGCCTTATAACAGCCGGAGAGCCTCCCGCCCACGTGAGTACAGGCTTAGTAGGAACTTGCATAGAGCCTGTAAGGGTGGTGTAGTAAGTAAGTTCGTATAAGAGTGGCCAACTCTGGTGTCAAAGTTTTCAAACCGCCCTAAGGGCCTAGTAGACGTAGTAGGTGGTGTAGTGACTGGTAGAGATCTTGGCTAGAAAAAATGATTGTAATGAGATTCGTTTTTTCTTATTGGTGAAATCACTCTTAATAGAGTAATCGTGGTCAGCAAATATTTAGAAAAGTATCTTAAATACATAATAACCCTGTACTGTATCCCCATTTTATTGTACTGCAAAACCGTAACGGGAATCATTTTATGAATTGCATTAATTAAAAGTAATATTTCAAAGTTCTATTACTTTCATTTTCAAAAGATAATAATCATGGTGTAAGTCTTAATTTCAATAGAAATATTTTTATCAAATTTCCATCAAATTAAATTTGGAAAATTCCTCTTGAACAAAAAATATAATTAGATTGAATTAAGGGAAATTAAAAACAAGAGGAAAATAGATTTCCTGTTTCCTTATTAGAGAATACATGTCTGTGATCTTCCTGATGTAGAAATCAATCAATAAGAGTCCGCTTCATGTTGGCAGCAATATAATTATCTTCTTGCAATATAAATTTACAAATTACCTATTTTGTTGTTTCTTTATGCTACTTTAATTTTATTATTTCCTTATTAGTAGATCAGATTTACTTCAATAACCTTATGCAAGTTTATTGATAAGAAAGTAGTATTAAAAATGAATTTTATTTTGTAAATAACAAGCAACCAAAAGCATTCGTAAGCCCCTAGCAAGCGCGTAGCTCCTTACTACAAAGAGTAAAAATCCTCGTAGCATGTTGTAAGCTCTACGTTGGTTCTACGACATTGCTACGCCGCTACGCTGCTACGACCCGATTTAATTCAATGTCCGGAAACGAGCTTCAGCTTTATACAGGATCAGTTGCTTTTACTTTATGCTGTTTTTAGTTTTAGCTGTATGTGGTTTTGCAGGGATTGCATAACATTTGAGTATGGGGATCTATTTTGGCTTCTTTGCACTTGAAGTAAGTGTACATATGTGTACATTTGCTTATATGTACATACTTATGTATGCTTTTTTTATAATGATGTACGTATATTTTTACTTAATTATTACTACGGGATGGTCTTCATTTAATTTAGTCGGATATATTATGCAATAAATTATATTTTTTTACTCTAAATAAAATAAAAACATATATGAAAACAAATAATTATCTAAACGAATAATTAACAATATGCCTGTATAGAAAATATACCTACCTTCATATAAATAGTTCAGTCGACAAAGAGGCTCTATTCTTTCTATTCAGAGTTAGCTAAGAAAGAGGGGAATTGTTATTGATTGAGCAGGTTATAGCCACATTTTGTGAGCGGAATTGAGGAAGCTTCCTTTGTTTATATAAACATAGGTATCGCAAATCCTATGCATATATTGTAAGCGGAGCAAATGCTTTGTCATTTGCTAAATTCTCTTGTGAGAATGTATGACGTAATTAAGTTGATTGGATGAGTATTTTGTCGTATTTGTAACCTACTGCTGTAGGGTTTAAAAATTAAATATCATAAGCCATAAGCATCACACCAAAGTTAATCATTGACATAACAAATAACACATAATTAAAAAAAAAACAGTAAAACATGTAATTATCGTTCAGAATATAATCTAGTCAATTAATGACATGTACTCGTAATACTCATAATTGAATGAATGAATTGAACTTGAGTAAGATAAAGTGAGTCTTTAAACATTTTGAAAGCTTGTTTTCGCATGAAACAAGGACGTACATATTTTGCTTTTGAGTAGGTAAAGTATAAAACCATTAGTTGTTTTTATCTATCCATATATGTACATTTAATAAAGTTGTAACCGGTCGGTGTCTGTACATTGAAGATAAATGAAAAAAAAGGTTGAGGGGTCTTCATTGATGCAACAGAACACAAAAATCATGTTTAAAAAAATGACTGTAGGTATGTTTGTTCGTTATAGACTCAAAAACGGCTGAACCAATTTGTCTACAGTTTTCACTAACATGTTGGTGCATTTTTAACTTAACATTTAGTATTTATATCATTTAAATCGGTTCATAAATAAAAACGTTATGTTTATCTCAAAATAATGCGAGTGAAGCCGCGAGCGTCCACTAGTAACTCCAATGTGCTTTATAAAAGGTCAATGTTTTAATAAATTACTGGATCTTGGTAAGCTTAGCGGATTCTCATTTCTACTACTACAACTAAAAAAGTAACAAAAAAGGATTTATACGTCAACAATTTTTGCCAAGAAATCGGCTACTACCTACATAATCAATCAGTTTTATTATTTTAAAAATAAAGCCTATATAAGAAGTAAAGTCCCTTCCACCAGATGCCCCTGCAAGCTCGATTTATCTCGCTGGGACCGCTGGCCGTCACGGGTCGCCGCACCGCCCTCGATGCAGCCGCGCGGGGAACAGAAACGTTCTGTACACGCCAATGAAGGATGGCGCTTTACCTTTACGAGTGTTATACAAGTTTGTACGTATTTTATGGTAGTTGTTTTTTTTTTCTAGGTAAGAAATTGTTTTCATGATCTATATCTACCTATATATATAATAGTAAATACACAGTAGGTCCAGATTGTTAAAACCAAAACTGGGGAATGTCATATTGTCATCAGTTACTTCTTCTTCTTATCGAATGAGAGTGGCCAACTCTGGTGTCGAGAGTTTATCAAGCCCCACTAAGGGCCTCTGACATAGATAGATAGATAGCTAGAAGAGAAGAAGAATCTGTTAAGATTGCAAAGACTATAAAATTAATTAAATCAGATAACCTAACAAAGACATCAAATGTTTGATTTCGGTTGCTGTTGCTGCTTTGTCTATGTAGCTTGTTTTTGTTCCTTGCTCAAAACGTCGTTACCATATCTCTTTAGATATTGACGGTTTCCAAGAATTAATATCTATATTTCTTAGAATCAATTGGAGCTAATCGTTAAAACTAATATGTAAGCAACAATTCTCCACTATATAAAATACATTCATTACATAAGTTAAGGTATCTGCTCATTTTGCAATATAAAATTTCAAACCACTAATAAAGCTATCGATAACGCCAGCAAACATCAAGATTCAAATCCCGACAATAGACCAGCATAAATACAACTTACCTTAATCTCTCGCACTCGCACCGACACACAAACACATGACGTCTAATAAACACAACTAGAGGGCTCTGACAGCACTAATACTGTTCCGTGCGAACAACGGCATCATTTTCATATATTATTATACAAAATACAGTTTGTTTACATGAATATTAGGTAAATAAAGTTGTGTAGCATGTTGTTAGGGCGGGCTCGCAGCGCCAACTGGCGGCGGGCGGGGGAACTGCGCTAGGGCGCCCGACGCCCTGCCAGCGAGGGAGCCCTGTGCCATGGAATACAATTCTATTGACTTATGCGTCACAGTGTTATTTGATTGTAATCTTTTAGCCTGCCTTTTGTGTCTGTACCTTTTGGAAATAAATAAATACTTCCATACAAAGACTGTGCAAAATATCTCATAGCTACGATTTCTCTAATATTATGACCAATGAAACATAGTTATTAAAAGTATATACTCAGCTTGCAAAGTCGTTCTCACATCATGAATAATTTTAAAGATAACAACATTTCTGGCATTATACATATGTATGTATATTATGTAATGTTTTAAGCTACAATAAAACGGCAAATAAAATTTTATACTAATTAAAAAAACCAGAAACAGAAAGAGTTGAGTGACTTGCTTTTACATCACCATCCGAGCTAAAGGTACGTGATTACACTGCGGGGTGCAGATACAAAATAATTCATACAAACCTTAACATTTATGTATAAAATAATAGTGAAACGATTAATCTTACGAAAACCACCACACTTTGACAAACCAGTGCGTAGTGTTTCTCCTAAGCTACATCAACAAGTTCCCTATTCTATGGTAAGTTTCCCCTCTCCTTCGCACACTCTTTACCTTAATTGACACAATGCCCCTCGCGTTACGCAAAAACGACGCTTTTATCAATGACATAGGAGATATAATATAGCGTAGTAGATCCTAGATTATGTTTCAGTTAGTATACGAGTAGTACGCTACACCCTTCGAACACAGTACTTGGCACTTTGTGCAGTACTCAAACTTAGGGCCTACTTGGCTAAGTTTTTAATACGGCTTACGTTTGACTATAGCCCACCTGATGTTCAGAATCACTATAGTCTAAGATGTAACACGCTTTAACAATCAATCGTAGTAATTATATCTACTCAAGTAAAAACTTTATTTACGTACGTATTTAAAAATTAAATTCTCGCTGTGTCAAACGTGCTGTTTATTAGGAGGTTTTACTGAGCCTTCAGCAGGTTACCCTAAGATTCTATGTGCGTATCTGCTCTGGTAAACTTACTTTTATTTTTCAAATTTCCAAAGAAATCCGAAAGTTGTTTTTGACGTACCTTCTAAAGCAATGTTGTGTGTTGGTTGCTGGTAACCAACACACAACATTGCTTTAGAAGGTACGTCAAAAACAACCCTATAAGTAATACACATTCCAATCAAAGTCAATACCTTTCCGAATTTGGTAAAACCCCTAGAATAAAGTTCTTAAACATCAATTTGTTTGTACTCTTATAATCGTATAGCATGCCCCGCAAAGATGTAATACTGTATTACAATTCCATCAGGCGCTTGGCCTTGGAGATATCCCTGATGTTTTCATCCTCCTCCTGCTTGCTCGTATTAAACCGTTTAGAGCAGGACAACTGACTTTAGCCGACGATTTATAGCTGAATCTCTACAATTAATTCTATACGATTGTGCCACTCAACTTGAGGGGTTACAGAGTATCGTAATCTGTTAGCTTCCAAACAAATATGTTACCTATATCATTTTGATTGTGAGCCAGTAATTTATTGATTGGACCTAATTTACATCTTTGTCGGATAGACTCATGTGTAGGTGTACCTACTTAGAAAGCTAATTTACATATTCAATCATAAAAACATACATACTTTTGTACAAATCTTCCTTTTAGAAATCATGCAAGATTGAACATGTATATTAATATTTCGAACTAGTAACTGTAAACTGAGTTTTTTTTCTTACGGTAATAAGAGAATAAGTAAATCCCAACTAAACTGTTAAATTCCAGAAATCAACTACCAACCACCACCTCACCACCAAGTTGTAACTAATACTAATCTGTCAATAAAATCAAAACAATATTTTACTTATTCATTTTATTGATACAAAATATTAATTTAAATTAGCCAACAACAACATACCAAAGTAATTAGAAATTACAGGTTGAGCAGAAATGAAAAATAATAGGAAACCATAAGTACTTGTACTTACTATCACAATGCAATAAATCACAGAACTAGAAAACTCGACTGAGAAAAACAATAATAAATAAAATTCTATAGACAATATTTTGATAAATCACTTGTACTTTTTCATGATCATAAATAAATATTTTTTATATATTATATTGTTGAATGTTAGTGTGTTTAACCAATGAGCATGGGTTCGAGTTTACCAGAGTCCAGTAGAGCCTTCACGTCGGAGCCCCCTCCTACACAGTTGCCGTTGATGAACACTTGAGGTACCTGGGAACACAATACAAAACTATGTTAGTATCTCTTTTTGAGTCTTATTTCCTCATGACTGAGGGTCGTGACTCCCCGCAGATTTAATTCGCTAAGGGAGTTTTCTTAGGCAGATACATCTTGGTGGGTGCCCAGGTCCTTCCACGGTATGTTAGTATATCATACATTATAATGATTAATGATCAAATTTATAGCAATTAGAATAAAACTAGCAGTAGTATAGCAGTACTATAACTATGATAGAGGTGCTGTGGGCTGTTTGTGATATTTCAACACTGAAGTTGGCTACTTTCATATTATAAGAAGAAGATCAAAACAAAGAAAACTTCTATGCTGATTTAAATTTAATACCACCTAGTTAATGTCCCAGATGGGTGAAATTGATTGATAAGGCAATCAATCAATTTAAACTTATTGTATGGGCCGTGGAAACAATACTGTAGGTGAAGTATAGTAGGCAGTCAACACTCAACATGTATAACTTTATCTAACTCACTTTATTTGACAATGTCATAGTGACTTTATCAGTAAGGTTAAAGTACACCAAACCTACCTACATACATAAATAATCTAATATAATATAGCTGAAGAGGGTCAAAAATCTAAACTTTGAAAATATAAAAAAAATGTTTGGAGATACTTTAAATTGATAGCAGAACATGTTTCAACAATTTCTAGAAATTTTGTCTGTTTATCTGTGTCTCTGTTTGTTTGTTTATTTAAATGTTCATCACGCAAAAAATGGCTGAATGGATCATCATGATTTTTGGTATGTAGGTAGTATAAGGTCTTAGGTGAGTCATAGACTACTTTTTATTCCGAAATAATGTGAGCGAAGCCGCAGGTGTCCACTAATAGTCAATATGAATAACAGGATAGACTAGCAATGTTAGTATCTCAAACAAATAAGGAAACTCAATACAAACATTGAAGTCACCAGCAGTCAGTGATTCACACTAGGTATTTGTGATACAGCTAAAAATATTACTGAATGTCAAAGAAGTCAAATGTATCAAATATCAAATCTAAACTAAGAATATAGTACATATTCATTGCACTGTTGTTCCACATTATAACACAATTTCTTTGTTTTTATGAGTTACCACAAAAACTGAGTAGAAGAAAAAACCTTTTAAGCTTTCTCCTTTGTAATAGAATCTCTTACACATTGTTTCTATAATAATAACCACGTTGTGATTCATAGATTAAAAAAAATAGCCAATCCCAGTCTGAAGAATAGATCAACAACATGTTTGTTCTAGAATAAACTTTGAGTATAACCTGGTTAGATTGATCACTAAATGCTAAATGAAATAGGTAAAACTGTTGCCTAATTTAGAGTAACAATTTAAAGAACATTTAATGCTAAACACTAGCTTTTAGTTGCCACCAAGCAATCAGGTAAACAAATATATGATTCTACATCTATAACCTTCTAGAATAATAAATGTACCTACCGTTCTAAAGCCTGTGATATGAGACAGGTTATCTTGAATAACATTCCCATCATCACGCTGGTCCAGCTCAATCACTTTGATGGGCTGCTTCACTTTAATGAACACCTGGAAATGTTAAAACAATTACTTAGCATGATATAATATACGCTCAACTCATTTACAGACACTTCCATATTTTATTATTTAGCAAGATTTCCTCAAAATTAATTTAAACACAATTGGCTGCTGTTTTAAGATGGTGCAAGAATAAATTGAATAATAGATTACAAGTGGAAAATCTTGAATAAAAACAACAATTAAGTATGAGCTAAAGTGTAAAAAAATCTAAAACATGTACATACAAATATTTGTTTTCGAAATGAGTCATGATTAACAGAAAATAGAAAAACTTGAAGAGGTTAAGTACTTACATCTTTAGCCAGTTTGCAGTAAGGACAGTAAGACTTGGAGAAAACCACTACTTTATCTTGAGTAATGGCTTCTTTGATGAACTGTTGAACTTCCGGAGCACTCGCCATGGTAGAAGTACGGAGAATTTTGCTGGCTAATGAGCCCATCAAATAAAATCAGTCGACTTTTGTTTTGTTTGCCAGAAATAGGGATGCGAATGAAGTAATCTGTCATAATCGATATCAAAAATGATAAGATAAACCAACAAGTTAATCCTTTCAGTACTATTTCGTGGCTATCTGAGATATACAATCATTAGAATTTTATCAAATGAGCCTGACGTAATTTTACTAACATGCGTAAGATTTAAGGTGAGGCGGTATTCTTATGAATTTGTTTTCTTCTCTGATTACATAGACCTTACTTGGATATGATTATATTTTTAATATTCGAAGATATATGTATCAACATTAAAAAAGGTATAAACGTAACAAAAACATACGTACCTAAAACCAAATAACAAAAATATATCGATTATTTTGTTACTGGTTCATCTCTAAACGAAATGACGTTTACGCTCTACTGTCACGACTGTCACTTGAGGGTAGTGTCAATATTTTTTATTGGTTGCACAAGAGTTTTTCATTGTGCATTTCTTTTTACTTTCTCGGCGGGAAATTCAAACTTATGACTCAAATTTTTAACTTTTATAAGTAATAAGTGAAGATTTCTATTCGAGATTTTGAAACACGTAGCGAAACTCGTTTCGTAGCAATAAAATAAATATTCCGGGACATTTGCACAGATTTTTTTTTCTTCCTAGTAGTATAACTTTGGTTGTTTGTAAGCGTTATTATAATCACCACGTGCTCTTTGCTCTTGAGATAATCTAGTTTGTTTAATTTTAGATTTTACGATAATCGTGCTATTTGTTAGGTATGATTAAATGTATAATTTACCTTGCAATCTTTAAGTTGGTACTTACATTAGTACAGTTTAAATCGGTATACGTTTGAAGTTTTCAACATATGCCTCTGTTATAGTATGTTCCGTAAAAGTAACTTCAATTTTGGTACGTATTATCTATATGGTTACTTTTTGGGTTTTAGGTTTTTTTAAGTAGGTAGGTAAGTGTGTAAAGTATATCAATATGTCTTCTCTGGCTCTAACAATACATTTTAATGGTAATATAAACAATAAATTAAAGTTTGAATTATGTCTTATATTACAGTTCAAAAATACCTATCCTACATACATACCTGTAGCATGTACATGTGTGTGTGTGTATATTCTGTCGTAAAACAATATTGCCAACTTGCCTAACTGTCTATAGATATCACAGCATAAACTTTCTATTAACACGTGGAAGCTGTTTTCTGTGTGTGATCTCACTTAATGCTTTATTTAATAAAATTATGCCATTTTCGACCTCGAGCTCTTCGATGCCAGCTACAACACCAAATTTGGCGGACGTGCATCGGAGTCCGGGCCTAGTAACTATAAAATGAGGCAACTCTAAGTGCGGATAAAATTAGAACTAAAACGTTTGCACAACATTTCTATACATTTTGCAGAAGTGCTGCCACCAGTCGTGTGTTATTATTTTGCGTGGAGTGTAGAGGTAGAACCTTGCTTGACCACTCGCCAGCCGGCCGGTGACTCACCGACAGGCGATATGCTCTCTACAGGATTACTGCTAACAATTGTTTATTATTTATTTTATATTTATTTTAAATTAGTATCATCATAATTAAGTATCATCATAATTATCATCAGCCTTATTGCACCTACGAGAGAGGGTTTATGTAGCGTGCATGCTATTTTTTTAAAAATATATAGATATATACATATATTGTAAATCACGGTGCGCCATTTTGCATATTTTTAAGTCTTACTGGTGTGTTACGTGATCTTATACCTAACTAAACAGTTGTAGGAAGATTATGGAAGTACTCTTAGATCCCTATAACATAATGATTTATTTAAGTTAAGAATTTAGTTAAAATAACTTTAAATTTGTTTATGTTTTCGCGGCGTTTTGAAACGAAAATGTCGTACCTATATCGGATTGAGTGGTTAGTTAGACTTAGACCACAGGTTAGACCAATGATATTATATGTACAAGTACCTAACCCACTGTAACCTTTCAGATGCTAGATTGGAACCGCCAAGTAATTTCAATTTTGCTGTAATTGCGGGCACCAGTTATTCAGTAACCCAGTATACTTTGTAACTTATAAAAAATGAGGCTAAAAGACTGAGTTTTTGCTTGAATCATTTAACGTCTTGACTTGTGCTGCTCTGCTTAGAATATAAATCAAAGCGGTGATGTCATATTGTCACTGACCAATACCTATCTTTTAATCAATAATGGGTACCTGTAGACTTGATAAAAGTAGGTAAATTACCCGCTTACGATACAAGTACTATTAAAATGGATACTTATTTAGTATTATACATACATATGTATGTAGATCTTAGATTACACTTTACTAGAAAGGTAAGGTAGATAAAATGATGATACGTAATTATAACATAAGTAGGTGCTTGAAAGTGAATATTGATTATTTAAATCTAAGCGCTTTGTAATTTGTGTTGTGAACTCAAATTAGCTTTTTTCTAAATGATTTAGATAAAAGGTAAGGGAGATGGTACAGACAGGCTGGAGACCGTACTATGTGGCACGTTGGAGAGGAGGCCTATACCCAGCAGTACCTACCCAATGCTGAGTATACACACGGGCTGACATGATGATGATGATGAAATGTGATGAAGTGCAATAAATGATTTTGATTTGATTTGATTTGAAATGATTTAAGTAGGCCACCTAAAGAAAGAATTTCTAAACACATTTAGTGACAAACTTCGTGGTAAAATAATTGGGTTAACGTGGCGTGTACAAAATGTAAGTTTCTAATAAACGTAAAAATGTATGGAATCTTACCAAAGGGCCAGTATATGCTATGTTATAAATTTCGTGCAGAGATATGAAAACCAGTGCTAACACACTTACGTGACTTAGCTAATTCTAATGAGATGCGTTAATAAAAACAAATGTTTGTTATACCCAAAGAGTAGGTAATACCTACGTAGGATGAATCAAGAAACACGGAATTATTTACTGCTAGGTACACCTAGTGAGCTTTTTTGTAATATTTTTTTTATTAAATTGGACATCTTAAAAATATTTGCAATGGCGGTATTTGCAAATTGACTAATTTTTTATGGCAGAATGCTACTGTGGCGTAGATATCTAAGTATAGGAGACTACCCAAATCAGTGGTCATGTTATTATTGTATAACAATTCTTGAAGCACATGAAATGTTAAGCTTTCATTTAAAACTTTTCATGGCTTTTAATTTTGATGAAATGACAAAAAATTAGATTTATTAGATGTTACACCAGAAAAATATTTATTTATTAATAGTGTAAGAGTACCCTTACTTTACCCTTACTTTACCCGCCACTCATCTCAGATATAGAAACATAACATAAAAATAACTGGACTGTCCAACAAAATCTTGGCCAATACCTGTAATCTTGAACTGAAAAAATAAATAGTTTGATCTCCTATAGTCTCATCCAATGTATATCGCAACTCATTCGCCGACTACTACTACTACCAGATATCTATTCTCTGATTTTTGCCCGAAAAATGCTCTGCGGCATTATTTCATTACATCGTTACAAGAAAATATTAATTATTTTAGCAAAATCGTTATAAGAAAATAAAGGACTACGTGACCTTGTACGTGGTGTGCGAAGCCCGTGGTTGATCCCGCCCCGTTGCTCGTCGGTGTGTCGTGGTGTCTCTGCCCTCTCACGACGTAGCGGCAGGCTCCTCTCATGACGTAGCAGCTTGCTCCTCTCACGACGTAGCAGCAGGCACCCTCTCTACTTCGACTGCACGAAGGTGTCTCCAACCAGCTTTCCTTTTCTTCGATCACGTTCTGGAACTCGCAGACAATTTCAAATATTAGAAATGTTAATAAATAAACTATGAACTATTTTATGTTTTACTAGTTTTTGCCCGTGGCTTAGCAGCAAAATTACGCACATAAACCTTCTTAGATCACTATCCATTACGAAAACCTGCATCAAACCGTTGTGTAGTTTTAAAGATCTAAGCATATGTACATTTTTGACGACCTCACTGAGGTCCATGTAGTACCAATTAATAAAAATTATTGTCAATAGATCGACTTCATTGAATCTGCAGAAAGATTTGAATTATAAAGTTGTTTAGGAAGGAAGGCACATCTTGATCGGGTTCAAAACTGTGTTTATGTTAAACAAGTTTATAAAATGAAATAAAAAAAGTACTGATTATATGTATGTGTCAGGGCCTAACCTAATTCCATACCAAATTACTTCCAAGTCGGTTAAGGCATTTGAACGTGAAAAATAAACGAACATAAACACATTCAAGCTTTTATAAGATTAATGGTTTTATGTTATTATTACTTAATTAATATGCCTCTATTAATTAAGTATATATTACTTAATTAATATGCCTCTTTAATTTTACGTGAGAACTCTCGGAATAAAACAAAAAAATAATAAGTATTTGTTTAAGTGTCAAGTTCTGTAACAGTGCTTTTACTGTTACTGTTTTATGATTTTCTTTGAATCGATTATAATTATTATTTTCTGTTTGGTAGAGCCAATCAATCCGAAAGATCTTTTGCCGTAACACGTGGCTAAAAAAGCGAGCAACGCCTGATTAAAAAATACTAAAAAGCGAGGAATAATTATTAAAAAAAAATAACGAATGAAGTATTTTTTTATAAAGAAATTATAAATGTTTCAGAATCTACATAAATAAAATTATCAACACTTTGTTTGTGATAGTTTTAAAGAATCATAGCGTTGCAAGTCAATAAATTGAGCGTCTGATTTGAGCATGCGCCATCAAACCTCCACTTGTAGCTTACATTATATCAAGTTTTAAAGAAACTTTCTAACACACTCGATAGTTTACTATTCTATTTATTGCCATAATAGTTCTGTTTCACGTTCGTATTATATTAAATCAGATTGGATTTGAATTTACCTACAAGATTATTTCCGGTCTTGTACCGTAACCGGAAATCTTCTCCTAAATTCAAATCAAATTCAATTATGGTTTTTGGTGTTTAATATGATACCTACAAACATTAAAGATAAGAGAAACAAATTTAATTAAGCTTTTATATATTATTAACATATTTGTTATGTTTTAAATAACTTTAAAAGGTTATCTGACTAAATTCTGTAGTGGCGCAAAGTGAGCGGCAAGTGGGCTGAGCGTATTCTGGCTCAGTGATTGGTCCGCCCCCACATTTTCTGCGACTGGATGTTGGTGGAAGGGATGCGATGGCTTCCTGCTTCACGGCGCGCGATACTCAGCTCAGTCGTTCGAGAGTCGCCTACGCGAATACATTTCGGCAGGTGTCACTGCCCAATTTTCCTTCGATAGTTTGGAACTTCTGAAAGTTTTCGCGGCATCGATATATCTCGATAATAGTCGATAATAGTCGCGGGGGCGGAGGCCCCAGCGACGTGCCTCAGCGGCCCTACCGGTCCATCGCAGAGATATTGGACTCCATGCGCCCGGAGTCTGTCGGAGCGCCTGTTGTCGCCAGAAATGTGAGTACCTACAATTTTACACGATTTTAGTTTTATTCAATTTGGTCGTTAGTTCGTTTCGATTTCAAGCCATTTTATTTCCTAATAATTTATTACGTAGTTTCCGCGAGCGTTAAGTGAGTTATTAAACATTTTACTTCGTAGCTTGGCTGTTTTTTCACGTGAAATAACTAAGCGTTCGTTACATTGTAAGTACGTAGTTCGCCGATTGACCCGCCGCTCCCACGTTGGGCGCCAACACGCCGAATATCTATATTTGCATCCCTTCCCTACCTACCGAGATTGATGATTAGTTTGCGTTTTCAAACCCATATGGAGATTTAGTCAACATTTTTCATCATCATCATCTACAGCCAACTTTCGACTACATTAAATCTGTACATGTATTTTATCCGTTTGATAGTCACAGATTTTTTACAACTTCGAGAAATTTTGACAAAATATTTCATCATCATCATCTACAGCCCTGAACATATTAGAAATGAGTTTTTTTTTTCATATAAGTATATCCGACCGAGTTTGACGATCAAGTTGCATACGATTACCGAGATCATTCAAAGTTACAGATTATCTGACATCATCATCATCCTCAGCCCACTTTTTACCTCATTTTATCTCTTTACCCTTTTTCTAGCGCCATTTTTTTTAATGCAATACTAATACATATGCTGAAGGCTAAGTATCACCATCACTTTGACCATCAGACCTTGGAGTACCCCAGGGGAACACGAAAACTATTAGAGATAGAGGGTTGGTGCTTGAACTAAATATGATGAGAACTGGTTGTATGTTTTGAATCATACCAAATCATCATCATCCTCAGCCATTTTTCTACTACTTTAAATCTGTATATGTATTTTATCCGTTTGATAGTCACAGATTTTTTACAACTTCGAGACATTTTGACAAAATGTTTCATCATCATCATCTACAGCCCTAAACAAATTGGACACGAGTTTTTGTTTTTAATATCTAACCTACCGAGATTGATGATTAGTTTGCGTTTTCAAACCCATATGGAGATTTAGTCAACATTTTTCATCATCATCATCTACAGCCAACTTTCGACTACATTAAATCTGTACATGTATTTTATCCGTTTGATAGTCACAGATTTTTTACAACTTCGAGAAATTTTGACAAAATATTTCATCATCATCATCTACAGCCCTGAACATATTAGAAATGAGTTTTTTTTTCATATAAGTATATCCGACCGAATTTGACGATCAAGTTGCATACGATTACCGAGATCATTCAAAGTTACAGATTATCTGACATCATCATCATCCTCAGCCCACTTTTTACCTCATTTTATCTCTTTACCCTTTTTCTAGCGCCATTTTTTTTAATGCAATACTAATACATATGCTGAAGGCTAAGTATCACCATCACTTTGACCATCAGACCTTGGAGTACCCCAGGGGAACACGAAAACTATTAGAGATAGAGGGTTGGTGCTTGAACTAAATATGATGAGAACTGGTTGTATGTTTTGAATCATACCAAATCATCATCATCCTCAGCCATTTTTCTACTACTTTAAATCTGTATATGTATTTTATCCGTTTGATAGTCACAGATTTTTTACAACTTCGAGACATTTTGACAAAATGTTTCATCATCATCATCTACAGCCCTAAACAAATTGGATTCGAGTTTTTTCAATATATTATATCCTACCGAGTTTGATGATTAGTTTGCGTGATGAAACCCATATTTAGTTGCATTCGACTGCCTTGGTCATTCAAAGACACAGATTATCTAACATCATCATCATCCTTAGCCCACTTTTTACCGCATTTTATCTCTTTACCCTTGTGGGTCCAGAATGTATAGAATAAATGAAAAGTTGGTGATAAGTGGAATTGACCTTGGAGTACCAAAGGGATCTCGAAAACTTTAAGAGATTGCGGGTTGGTGCTTGAACTAAATATGATGAGAACTGGTTGTATGTTTTGAATCATACCAAATCATCATCATCCTCAGCCAACTTTCGACTACTTTAAATCTGTATATGTATTTTATCCGTTTGATAGTCACAGATTTTTTACAACTTCGAGACATTTTGATAAAATGTTTTATCATTATCATCTACAGCCCTTAACAAATTGGACACGAGTTTTTTTTTAAATATCTAACCTACCGAGATTGATGATTAGTTTGCGTTTTCAAACCCATATGGAGATTTAGTTGCATTCGACTACCGAGATCATTCAAAGTCACAGATAATCAAACATCATCATCATCCTCAGCCCACTTTTTACCGCATTTTATCTCTTTACCCTTGTGGGTCCAGAATGTATAGAATAAATGAAAAGTTGGTGATAAGTGGAATTGACCTTGGAGTACCAAAGGGATCTCGAAAACTTTAAGAGATTGCGGGTTGGTGCTTGAACTAAATATGATGAGAACTGGTGGCATGTGTCGGATTATGCAAAATCATCATCATCCTCAACCAACTTTCTACTGCATTCAATCTCTATGTATATTTTATCCGTTTGATAGTTACTGATTTTTTACAACTTCAAGACATTTTGACTACATTTTTAATCATCATCATCTACAGCCCTAAACAAATTGGATTCGAGTTTTTTCAATATACCTATTATATCCTACCGAGTTTGATGATTAGTTTGCGTTTCCAAATCCATATGACGATAAAGTTGCATATGACTACCGAGATCATTCAAAGTCACTGATAATCAAACATCATCATCATCCTCAGCCCACTTTTTAACGCATTTTATCTCTTTACCCTTGTGGGTCCAGAATGTATAGAATAAATGAAAAGTTGGTGATAAGTGGAATTGACCTTGGAGTACCAAAGGGATCTCGAAAACTATAAGAGATTGCGGGTTGGTGCTTGAACTAAATATGATGAGAACTGGTGGCATGTGTCGGATTATACAAAATCATCATCATCCTCAACCAACTTTCTACTGCATTCAATCTCTATGTATATTTTATCCGTTTGATAGTTACTGATTTTTTACAACTTCAAGACATTTTGACTACATTTTTAATCATCATCATCTACAGCCCTAAACAATTTGGATTCGAGTTTTTTCAATATATTATATCCTACCGAGTTTGATGATTAGTTTGCGTTTCCAAATCCATATGACGATTAAGTTGCATATGACTACCGAGATCATTCAAAGTCACAGATTATCAAACATCATCATCATCATCCTCAGCCCACTTTTTACCGCATTTTATCTCTTTACCATTTTTCTAGCGCCAATTTTTTTTTTAATGCAATACTTATACTAATTCTATTTCTTATACAAAAAATTAAAAGTCCAAACTACCAATTAAACGCTGGGCCGCTTTGGCGGCCCCAAAAATACTAGTCATATATATATAAGAAGAAATGAAACATAATTTGGTTGCTCTGAAAAGACAAAGATTTATTGTTATAGACATACATTTACATACATTGCATAAAAACATAATTCTTTTCAGGTGAAATTGTAATTGTTAACCTCACCTGAAAAGACAAAGAAACGACAATTATGTTTTTTATATTGTTTTGTTGCACTATTGAATGAAAAAACTTGAATAAATTGATATTTCTACGTAAACTTTTAGATTGTCTTTCAATAATTATTTCTGACTCGACACTGTCAGTTTGTTACATGACGTTGACATTGACTCAATATTTAAAACTTTTTCTTTATATCTCCCCCCCATGGCAAGAAAATTTTCCCAAAATTTTCTCAAGTCTGGTCTACTTCATTTTCTTGCAATATATGAACTGGCACCAACTTTGTGATATGATATAGGTTCGATTCTGTTTTCTTGTGTCCTATATCTATCTTGTATATTGTATCAGATATTTTATCAACTATTTTATATGGTCCCACTTTTAGTTCATCCAATTTTCTTCTGTTAAGTCTGTTTCCATTTTCAATATATACCATATCACCAACTTTAAATTCCCACTGTCTTAGTTTTTTGTCAAAAAGAGATTTATTGTAATTATGAGATTTCATTGTGTTGTCTAATGCTCTTTTTCTGTCTCTGATCCAGTCATTATGTGATATTTTCTGTTTCAACTCTTCTGGTAAGACTGTAGCATCTGTCCCATATAACAGATATTGTGGTGAGAAACCAGTGACAGAATGTTCAGTCCCATTATACTTATTTACACATTCATGTGCAATAGTAGTCCACACCTTTTTTGTTCCTTTTTCATTAACTCTGCACCGTATTTTATTTACTAATGTTTGATTAAGTCTCATTGAGACCATTTGAAAATGGTGCATTTACTGCTGTAAATATTAAAGGTACCTTTTTGGTGTGTAAAAAGTCCTTGAATTCTTTGGAATTAATTCCTGGATATTGATCAGTTAGGATCATGCCAATATTCTCTGTATCTGTTATGTCCTTGACTAATTTTATAAAGTCATTTGCGGTCTGAGTTTTTGATGTTTGAATGAATGCAAATCGAGTAAAATGATCCACCAACAGATGTAGATATTTTTTCGTTGATCTTGAACCACCAAAACCTCCAATGGTGTCTATAGACATTATTTCATGTGACATAAATCCATACTTTATTTGTCCTCTTGATTTATTCTTTAAGCATACTTCACAAGTTTTACAAATAATATTTATGTTTTTTGTTAAATTTTTGGCTGTGTAGAATGGACCGATAGTTCTCTGCATTTGTCCAATACCAATATGGCACAAATTTTCATGTAATTTCTTTATTAGTTCTATGCTAAAATCTTCTGTTAGTATTATTTTTTCTTTTTTTCTAATTTTTTTAAGATATATCTTGTTTTTTTCAATTAAACTTGTTTTGTATCGTTGTACCTCTATGTTTCTGTTTTGATCTGATAATATATCTTCCAGTTTTATTAGATTCACAATGTGTAACCGTTCCTCTCTGTTTTCACTGGCATCCAGTACTGGGTTTCGGCTAAGACAATCTGCTTCCAGGTTTTGTGTTCCAGGTGCATATTTAATTTTGAAGTCATATTGTGATAAATAGTATGTCATGTCACCTAAATCCTCATCAGTTCTAGATTTTAAGTTCATGTTTTCTAGAGGTTTGTGGTCTGTATACACGGTGAAAGATTTCCCTATTAACCAATATTGCCAGTATCGCACTGCTTCTGTTATAGCTAAACATTCCAAATATATAGCCTTCTTTTTCTTCTGGGCAGCATTTAGCTTTTTTGAGAAGTAAGCAACTGGTTTTTCTTTCCCATCTAGTTGAATTTGTTTCAAAATAGCTCCAACTCCTTCTAAAGAGGCATCTGTATAAACATTTATTGGTAAGTTTTGATCAAATATCTCCAGAATCGGTTGGGAACAGAGTAGGCTTTTTATTTCATCAAATGCACTTTGACATCTCTCACACCAAATAAACTTTTGATTTTTCCGAAGCAAATTGTGTAATGGATCCAAAATTATAGCACTTTTTGGTATATATTCATGGTAAAAATTTATTTTACCAAGGAATTGTCTAACATTCTTTTGTGTTTTTGGTACTGGGAATTCTTTGATCGAAACCAAATTATCCTTTACTGGTTTTATAGAATTATTTTGGATTATATGACCTAGATATTTCACTGAATCTGATGCAAATGTGCATTTTGTAAATTTCAATCTGAAGCCTTCTGTTTTTATTGCTTCGAGAAGTTTTGATAGATGATTAATGTGGTCTTCAAATGAGCTAGAAAAAATCAGAATATCATCGATATAATTTACTGCAGTCTGTTAATTTATACTTCCTTAGTATGTTACTTAATATTCTTTGAAATATAGCAGGTGAAGTTTTTAGTCCGAAGGGTAAGCAAGTCCATTGGTAGTGTCCTTCTTGTGTTACAAAACCAGTCTTTTTCCTGTCTTCAATTCTTAATGGAATGGACCAGAACGCAGAATTGATATCTAGTGTTGAGAAAAATGTACAGTTCCTGGTCTTCAACATCAAGTCTTCTATGAGAGGGAATGGCTGTGCTTGTGGTACTACTATTTTATTCAAATCCCTGAAATCTATGCACAGTCTAGACTTCTTGTTTTCTTCTCTCTTAAATGCCAAAGTAACAGGTGCAGCAAATGGGCTGTATGATTGTTCTATGAGTCCTTTATCTAATAATTTAACTATTTGTTCTTCTATCTCTTTTTTATCTTCTAGGGAGCATCTATAAGGTCGCTTACTGCAGTATTTGTCCACCATCAGGTCTATTCTTGCTTCATATCCATTCACCTGTCCAACATCATATTTATTTTTAGCAAAAACTGTTTCATATCTTTCAATTAATTTATTGATTTTCTCCCTTTCATATTCTTGTAAATGATTTATTTTCACTTCAACATTTTCTATGTTCAGATGTTCATTAAAATTTACTTCATAGGTTTTGGGTGTGGTCTCTATCCTCTCGTTATAATTTTTTCCAGTATTTATTTCTCCACCTGTTGAGAATGTTTCATTTTCCTTACTGAGTTTTTGTGATATACTCAGGTTCTCATCTTGAGCCAGTTTGAATGTTTTTATCAAGTCCAATCCGATCAAAAAATCATCTTTAAAACTTTGTTCATCTATTATGTATACATCAACATTTTTTTCCATTTCAAAAATTTTCAATTTCAAGTTAGTCAAACCTTTTGCTTGCTGAACACCATTAATTGTTGATAAATTTGCTTTATTCAAACCCTTGTCTGTTCCTTGAAGTTTCAACAACTTTGAATTTATCAAAGAAACTTGTGAACCCGGGTCATAAACTCCCTTCACATAATATTTTTCATTTATTAATAGTCCGACTTTAATTAATGGTGTCACAATTAGTTTTTTTGATCAGTTTCGTTCAGTTCAGCCTCTATCCTTGTATTGTTGACATTTCTAATAGGGGTTCTCTTCATTTTCTCATCTTCGCTTGGTCTAAACCAACATGCAGCTTCGGTATGATAGCGCACACCTTTGCATAGTTTCTCACAAATTTTACAGGGTGCATATTTAATATTTTTATTATTTGATTCAAAATTTCCATACCTTTTTTTCACATAATAGTTTTTTTTTTATTGTCATGTGCTCATACTTACTCAGCTCGTTAAATAAACTCACAGTATCTTCTATTTCCTCTCTATTTATTTTATTCAAAATAATTTCTGGCAAGCCAGCAGCAATAAGATCAATCATTGTACCTGTATCCATTGTTCTCCTCATTTCTAGTAAAAGTTTTTCTTTTTTTATAGCATAATCAAGCAATGAACCTTCCTTGTATGTAAATGTTAAGGCATTGGTGATTGGGACCCATCCCTTGTTTGTAAATGATTCACAGAATTTTCCTCTCCATGTTGACCACTCTGCATTAATTGTTAATTTTATAATCATGGAGCTGTACCAGTCAGCACAACTTTTGTCCATAAATAATCGGAGCATTTCAATTTTTTCTTCATCTGCCGTCACATTGAAACGAGCACATTCCTTTTCAAAAATCTGTATCCACTGGCTAGCATTCATATTCCTACTTGTAAACTTTTCTATTACAAATCTCTCTGCAACATTTTTTAAGTTTAGTGGGTTTTTTTCTTGGGAACAATCCAACAACTTCTCTAAAAGTTTTTCCAAAGCAACAGATTCTTTCTGTTGAAGCGGAGACGGTTCCTTCAGATTCAATTCCTCCAAAAACTGGCCACCAAACTGAATGTTATCATCTTCATCTAAGTAAATGTCATGAAGTTCATCACTCAATGTAATCCAAACATTTCTCTTTTGATATCTTTTTGATAAACTCTTTTTCACCTTACTAAAGGCACTCGTTTTTGTCAAGCCCACATGAAGAGTCGCCGATTGTAAGTTTTCAGGTAATACATAGACTTTTTTTTCGACTGTCTCGATTGAGGTTAAAGAAAGCAAATTTGATTTGCCATCGCTTCCCGGCAATAATGTGAATTCAAAGCGCAGCTTCTCCATGTTGTGACTTCTCTTTGTACAGAATTGTCGTTTTATAAGAAGAAATGAAACATAATTTGGTTGCTCTGAAAAGACAAAGATTTATTGTTATAGACATACATTTACATACATTGCATAAAAACATAATTCTTTTCAGGTGAAATTGTAATTGTTAACCTCACCTGAAAAGACAAAGAAACGACAATTATGTTTTTTATATTGTTTTGTTGCACTATTGAATGAAAAAACTTGAATAAATTGATATTTCTACATAAACTTTTCCACTTCCACTTCCACTTTTTTATATGGCTTCTGCAGCGTTACCGCAATTTTGCCAATTTCACGTAACGGTACGTAAACTTTTAGATTGTCTTTCAATAACTTTGACGTTCAAATAATTATTTCTGACTCGACACTGTCAGTTTGTTACATGACGTTGACATTGACTCAATATTTAAAACTTTTTCTTTATATATATATATATATAGCCAATGTTTACATTTCAAGTTTCAACCTAACCTTAAAACAAACTTTTGTTTTCGTGATTAAAATTAAATTACAGAAAATTGTAATCGATGTTACTACCGTAAACCTATGTATCGTGACCAAACAGTTAAAGTTGTGTGAATGCGGTTAATTTGTATTGCGATCCGGAGCCAACGATGCACTTAAATCAAATTTTAAGCACTATGCTGTAGGTTTTATTGTCTGTTCATAATGTAGCGTACGACATCCGGTTTGATGGCAGTTAATGTGCAGCAAGATGTGCCAGCGCGGTAACGCCGCGCGCGTGCCAAGTGGCCGCCAGCTCGCCGCACTTGCATTAGCGCATATAGCCCTCACATCCCACAGCGCAGCCTTTCTATTGCTTATGAAATGTTCCTACTTCTGTAGATGCACCCGCACAGGTTTTTAATATCAGGAAAGATCTTAACACTTATGCCTACCCTCTTTTTTATTAATACTTCAATCTAAAAATATGTTAATTTAAAATATTAAATATCTGCTCTGTGATTATTTACAATGATTAAGATTGTTAACAATTACAAGCCACAGTTTAAGGAATCAATAATTATGATTTTAATTAATGATTTTAATTATTAATGATTTCATTTACTGAGTATTGTCAGGGTATTGTCAAAATCGGAAAACCTTTCAAAATAGAAATTGCATAATAGAACTAGAATTTTTGCCTTTGTCCTCAGAAAACGGTAATGATGGTGAAGGCACTGAATGTTTAGATCCAAGACCAGGGGCTTACGCGCACTCTTCGTGTGCTGTTGCGCGCCCGCCTGGTGCGCTACTGTGCGCACTCCAGGTGCGCTACTGCGCGCACCCCAGGTGCGCTGCTGCGCGCGCTCGTCGTGTGCTGTTACGCTTACTCCAGGTGCACTGCTGCGCGCGCTCCTCGTGTGCTGTTGCGCGCGCTCCTCGTATGCTGTTGCGCGCACTCTTGGTGCGCTGCTGCGCGCACTCCTGGTGTTATTAAAAGGGTTATATATCAGGTAGGTGCGGGAGGATTTTATAAATCTATCTCCCAAATCTACGACGGTTCCTAACGTTGGTGTATGATGAATTCCAGGGTCATCGAAAGCCGCGTCTGCGCCCACACCCCGGGATTCGAGCCCGCAGACTTCGGGTACGAGACCAGACGCCGCAGGGTGTTCCATGTTTCCTGCTCGGTGCTGACGACATCAGCTTGTGAACTTCCCCCAGCGCGTCGGAGATCCGAGCGGTTCAGTGAGCCTGCTACGGACAAAGACATATTTCCAAAGTAAGATCTTTCCATTTTTATTTCGAGTCCCGAGTTGACGCTACCCTCATTTCGTTTTTGTTAATGAGATTCTGATCGTGACCTAGATTTGTTGTGTGTAGTTTTCCCTCGGTAGGGGCCCATACCGAGGTTTATTGCATGTTTGTAACATATTCCATTTTGAACTTTTAATCCGTGAGCATTGGCAAGCTCGTGGATTGGATGTTTGAGAAGGACTAGAAGTCTTGTTTGATTAACAAAAACTAACAAATTAACGGTACTTGGTTACGGTTACATACAGTGGGTTTTTTGAATAATTTTTGCCTTTGTCCTCAGAAAACGGTAATGATGGTGAAGGAACTGAATGTTTAGATCCAAGACCAGGGGCTTACGCGCACTCTTCGTGTGCTGTTGCGCGCCCGCCTGGTGCGCTACTGCGCGCACTCCAGGTGCGCTGCTGCGCGCACTCCTCGTGTGCTGCTGCGCGCACTCCTGGTGCGCTGCTGCGCGCGCTCCTCGTATGCTGCTGCGCGCGCTCCTCGTATGCTGCTGCGCGCACTCCTCGTGTGCTGCTGCGCGCACTCCTGGTGCGCTGCTGCGCGCGCTCCTCGTATGCTGCTGCGCGCGCTCCTCGTATGCTGTTGCGCGCACTCCTGGTTCGCTGCTGCGCGCACTCCTATTGCGCCGCTGCGCGCCCGCCTGGTGCGCTACTGCGCGCACTCCAGGTGCGCTGCTGCGCGCGCTCCTCGTGTGCTGTTGCGCGCACTCCTGGTGTGCTGCTGCGCGCACTCCTGGTGCGCTGCTGCGCGCACTCCTGGTGTGCTGCTGCGCGCACTCCTGGTGCGCTCCTGCGCACACTCCTCGTGTGCTGCTGCACGCACTCCTCGTGCGCTATTGCGCGCACTCCTGGTGTTATTAAAAGGGTTATATATCAGGTAGGTGCGGGAGGATTTTATAAATCTATCTCCCAAATCTACGGCGGTTCCTAACGTTGGTGTATGATGAATTCCAGGGTCATCGAAAGCCGCGTCTCCGCCCACACCCCGGGATTCGAGCCCGCAGACTTCGGGTACGAGACTAGACGCCGCAGGGTGTTCCATGTTTCCTGCTCGGTGCTGACGACATCAGCTCGTGAACTTCCCCCAGCGCGTCGGGTTGGAGATCCGAGCGGTTCAGTGAGCCTGCTACGGACAAAGACATATTTCCAAAGTGAGATCTGTCCATTTTTATTTCGAGTCCCGAGTTGACGCTACCCTCATTTCGTTTTTGTTAATGAGATTCTGATCGTGACCTAGATTTGTTGTGTGTAGTTTTCCCTCGGTAGGGGCCCATACCGAGGTTTATTGCATGTTTGTAACATATTCCATTTTGAACTTTTAATCCGTGAGCATTGGCAAGCTCGTGGATTGGATGTTTGAGAAGGACTAGAAGTCTTGTTTGATTAACAAAAACTAACAAATTAACGGTACTTGGTTACGGTTACATACAGTGGGTTTTTTGAATAATTTTTGCCTTTGTCCTCAGAAAACGGTAATGATGGTGAAGGAACTGAATGTTTAGATCCAAGACCAGGGGCTTACGCGCACTCTTCGTGTGCTGTTGCGCGCCCGCCTGGTGCGCTACTGCGCGCACTCCAGGTGCGCTGCTGCGCGCACTCCTCGTGTGCTGCTGCGCGCACTCCTGGTGCGCTGCTGCGCGCGCTCCTCGTATGCTGCTGCGCGCGCTCCTCGTATGCTGCTGCGCGCACTCCTCGTGTGCTGCTGCGCGCACTCCTGGTGCGCTGCTGCGCGCGCTCCTCGTATGCTGCTGCGCGCGCTCCTCGTATGCTGTTGCGCGCACTCCTGGTTCGCTGCTGCGCGCACTCCTATTGCGCCGCTGCGCGCCCGCCTGGTGCGCTACTGCGCGCACTCCAGGTGCGCTGCTGCGCGCGCTCCTCGTGTGCTGTTGCGCGCACTCCTGGTGTGCTGCTGCGCGCACTCCTGGTGCGCTGCTGCGCGCACTCCTGGTGTGCTGCTGCGCGCACTCCTGGTGCGCTCCTGCGCACACTCCTCGTGTGCTGCTGCACGCACTCCTCGTGCGCTATTGCGCGCACTCCTGGTGTTATTAAAAGGGTTATATATCAGGTAGGTGCGGGAGGATTTTATAAATCTATCTCCCAAATCTACGGCGGTTCCTAACGTTGGTGTATGATGAATTCCAGGGTCATCGAAAGCCGCGTCTCCGCCCACACCCCGGGATTCGAGCCCGCAGACTTCGGGTACGAGACTAGACGCCGCAGGGTGTTCCATGTTTCCTGCTCGGTGCTGACGACATCAGCTCGTGAACTTCCCCCAGCGCGTCGGGTTGGAGATCCGAGCGGTTCAGTGAGCCTGCTACGGACAAAGACATATTTCCAAAGTGAGATCTGTCCATTTTTATTTCGAGTCCCGAGTTGACGCTACCCTCATTTCGTTTTTGTTAATGAGATTCTGATCGTGACCTAGATTTGTTGTGTGTAGTTTTCCCTCGGTAGGGGCCCATACCGAGGTTTATTGCATGTTTGTAACATATTCCATTTTGAACTTTTAATCCGTGAGCATTGGCCAGCTCGTGGATTGGATGTTTGAGAAGGACTAGAAGTCTTGTTTGATTAACAAAAACTAACAAATTAACGGTACTTGGTTACGGTTACATACAGTGGGTTTTTTGAATAATTTTTGCCTTTGTCCTCAGAAAACGGTAATGATGGTGAAGGAACTGAATGTTTAGATCCAAGACCAGGGGCTTACGCGCACTCTTCGTGTGCTGTTGCGCGCCCGCCTGGTGCGCTACTGCGCGCACTCCAGGTGCGCTGCTGCGCGCACTCCTCGTGTGCTGCTGCGCGCACTCCTGGTGCGCTGCTGCGCGCGCTCCTCGTATGCTGCTGCGCGCGCTCCTCGTATGCTGCTGCGCGCACTCCTCGTGTGCTGCTGCGCGCACTCCTGGTGCGCTGCTGCGCGCGCTCCTCGTATGCTGCTGCGCGCGCTCCTCGTATGCTGTTGCGCGCACTCCTGGTTCGCTGCTGCGCGCACTCCTATTGCGCCGCTGCGCGCCCGCCTGGTGCGCTACTGCGCGCACTCCAGGTGCGCTGCTGCGCGCGCTCCTCGTGTGCTGTTGCGCGCACTCCTGGTGTGCTGCTGCGCGCACTCCTGGTGCGCTGCTGCGCGCACTCCTGGTGTGCTGCTGCGCGCACTCCTGGTGCGCTCCTGCGCACACTCCTCGTGTGCTGCTGCACGCACTCCTCGTGCGCTATTGCGCGCACTCCTGGTGTTATTAAAAGGGTTATATATCAGGTAGGTGCGGGAGGATTTTATAAATCTATCTCCCAAATCTACGGCGGTTCCTAACGTTGGTGTATGATGAATTCCAGGGTCATCGAAAGCCGCGTCTCCGCCCACACCCCGGGATTCGAGCCCGCAGACTTCGGGTACGAGACTAGACGCCGCAGGGTGTTCCATGTTTCCTGCTCGGTGCTGACGACATCAGCTCGTGAACTTCCCCCAGCGCGTCGGGTTGGAGATCCGAGCGGTTCAGTGAGCCTGCTACGGACAAAGACATATTTCCAAAGTGAGATCTGTCCATTTTTATTTCGAGTCCCGAGTTGACGCTACCCTCATTTCGTTTTTGTTAATGAGATTCTGATCGTGACCTAGATTTGTTGTGTGTAGTTTTCCCTCGGTAGGGGCCCATACCGAGGTTTATTGCATGTTTGTAACATATTCCATTTTGAACTTTTAATCCGTGAGCATTGGCCAGCTCGTGGATTGGATGTTTGAGAAGGACTAGAAGTCTTGTTTGATTAACAAAAACTAACAAATTAACGGTACTTGGTTACGGTTACATACAGTGGGTTTTTTGAATAATTTTTGCCTTTGTCCTCAGAAAACGGTAATGATGGTGAAGGAACTGAATGTTTAGATCCAAGACCAGGGGCTTACGCGCACTCTTCGTGTGCTGTTGCGCGCCCGCCTGGTGCGCTACTGCGCGCACTCCAGGTGCGCTGCTGCGCGCACTCCTCGTGTGCTGCTGCGCGCACTCCTGGTGCGCTGCTGCGCGCGCTCCTCGTATGCTGCTGCGCGCGCTCCTCGTATGCTGCTGCGCGCACTCCTCGTGTGCTGCTGCGCGCACTCCTGGTGCGCTGCTGCGCGCGCTCCTCGTATGCTGCTGCGCGCGCTCCTCGTATGCTGTTGCGCGCACTCCTGGTTCGCTGCTGCGCGCACTCCTATTGCGCCGCTGCGCGCCCGCCTGGTGCGCTACTGCGCGCACTCCAGGTGCGCTGCTGCGCGCGCTCCTCGTGTGCTGTTGCGCGCACTCCTGGTGTGCTGCTGCGCGCACTCCTGGTGCGCTGCTGCGCGCACTCCTGGTGTGCTGCTGCGCGCACTCCTGGTGCGCTCCTGCGCACACTCCTCGTGTGCTGCTGCACGCACTCCTCGTGCGCTATTGCGCGCACTCCTGGTGTTATTAAAAGGGTTATATATCAGGTAGGTGCGGGAGGATTTTATAAATCTATCTCCCAAATCTACGGCGGTTCCTAACGTTGGTGTATGATGAATTCCAGGGTCATCGAAAGCCGCGTCTCCGCCCACACCCCGGGATTCGAGCCCGCAGACTTCGGGTACGAGACTAGACGCCGCAGGGTGTTCCATGTTTCCTGCTCGGTGCTGACGACATCAGCTCGTGAACTTCCCCCAGCGCGTCGGGTTGGAGATCCGAGCGGTTCAGTGAGCCTGCTACGGACAAAGACATATTTCCAAAGTGAGATCTGTCCATTTTTATTTCGAGTCCCGAGTTGACGCTACCCTCATTTCGTTTTTGTTAATGAGATTCTGATCGTGACCTAGATTTGTTGTGTGTAGTTTTCCCTCGGTAGGGGCCCATACCGAGGTTTATTGCATGTTTGTAACATATTCCATTTTGAACTTTTAATCCGTGAGCATTGGCCAGCTCGTGGATTGGATGTTTGAGAAGGACGAGTAGTCTTGTTTGATTAAAAAAAACTAACAAATTAACGGTACTTGGTTACGGTTACATACAGTGGGTTTTTTGAATAATTTTTGCCTTTGTCCTCAGAAAACGGTAATGACGGTGAAGGCACTGAATGTTTAGATCCAAGACCAGGGGCTTACGCGCACTCTTCGTGTGCTGTTGCGCGCCCGCCTGGTGCGCTACTGCGAGCACTCCAGGTGCGCTGCTGCGCGCACTCTTCATGTGCTGCTGCGCGCACTCCTGGTGCGGTGCTGCGCGCGCTCCTCGTATGCTGCTGCGCGCGCTCCTCGTATGCTGTTGCGCGCACTCCTGGTGCGCCGCTGCGCGCACTCCTGGTGCGCCGCTGCGCGCACTCCAGGTGCGCTGCTGCGCGCGCTCCTCGTGTGCTGTTGCGCGCACTCCTGGTGCGCTGCTGCGCGCACTCCTCGTGCGCTGCTGCGCGCACTCCTGGTGTGCTGCTGCGCGCACTCCTGGTGTGCTGCTGCGCACACTCCTGGTGTTATTAAGAGGGTTATATATCAGGTAGGTGCGGGAGGATTTTATAAATCTATCTCCCAAATCTACGGCGGTTCCTAACGTTGGTGTATGATGAATTCCAGGGTTATCGAAAGCCGCGTCTCCGCCCACACCCCGGGATTCGAGCCCGCAGACTTCGGGTACGAGACCAGACGCCGCAGGGTGTTCCATGTTTCCTGCCCGGTGCTGACGACATCAGCTCGTGAACTTCCCCCAGCGCGTCGGGTTGGAGATCCGAGCGGTTCAGTGAGCCTGCTACGGACAAAGACATATTTCCAAAGTAAGATCTGTCCATTTTTAATTCGAGTCCCGAGTTGACGCTACCCTCATTTCGTTTTTGTTAATGAGATTCTGATCGTGACCTAGATTTGTTGTGTGTAGTTTTCCCTCGGTAGGGGCCCATACCGAGGTTTATTGCATGTTTGTAACATATTCCATTTTGAACTTTTAATCCGTGAGCATTGGCCAGCTCGTGGATTGGATGTTTGAGATGGACGAGTAGTCTTGTTTGATTAACAAAAACCAACAAATTAACGGTACTTGGTTACGGTTACATACAGTGGGTTTTTTGAATAATTTTTGCCTTTGTCCTCAGAAAACGGTAATGATGGTGAAGGCACTGAATGTTTAGATCCAAGACCAGGGGCTTACGCGCACTCATCGTGTGCTGTTGCGCGCCCGCCTGGTGCGCTACTGCGCGCACTCCAGGTGCGCTGCTGCGCGCGCTCCTCGTGTGCTGTTGCGCGCACTCCTGGTGCGCTGCTGCGCGCACTCCTGGTGCGCTGCTGCGCGCACTCCTGGTGCGCTGCTGCGCGCACTCCTGGTGCGCTGCTGCGCGCACTCCTGGTGCGCTGCTGCGCACACTCCTCGTGTGCTGCTGCACGCACTCCTCGTGCGCTATTGCGCGCACTCCTGGTGTTATTAAAAGGGTTATATATCAGGTAGGTGCGGGAGGATTTTATAAATCTATCTCCCAAATCTACGGCGGTTCCTAACGTTGGTGTATGATGAATTCCAGGGTCATCGAAAGCCGCGTCTCCGCCCACACCCCGGGATTCGAGCCCGCAGACTTCGGGTACGAGACCAGACGCCGCAGGGTGTTCCATGTTTCCTGCTCGGTGCTGACGACATCAGCTCGTGAACTTCCCCCAGCGCGTCGGGTTGGAGATCCGAGCGGTTCAGTGAGCCTGCTACGGACAAAGACATATTTCCAAAGTAAGATCTGTCCATTTTTATTTCGAGTCCCGAGTTGACGCTACCCTCAATTCGTTTTTGTTAATGAGATTCTGATCGTGACCTAAATTTGTTGTGTGTAGTTTTCCCTCGGTAGAGGCCCATACCGAGGTTTATTGCATGTTTGTAACATATTCCATTTTGAACTTTTAATCCGTGAGCATTGGCCAGCTCGTGGATTGGATGTTTGAGAAGGACGAGTAGTCTTGTTTGATTAACAAAAACCAACAAATTAACGGTACTTGGTTACGGTTACATGCAGTGGGTTTTTTGAATAATTTTTGCCTTTGTCCTCAGAAAACGGTAATGATGGTGAAGGCACTGAATGTTTAGATCCAAGACCAGGGGGCTTACGCGCACTCTTCGTGTGCTGTTGCGCGCCCGCCTGGTGCGCTGCAGCACGCACTCTTCGTGTGCTGCTGCGCGCACTCCTGGTGCGCTGCAGCACGCACTCTTCGTGTGCTGCTGCGCGCGCTCCTCGTATGCTGTTGCGCGCACTCCTGGTGCGCTGCTGCGCGCACTCCTGGTGTGCTGCTGCGCGCACTCCTGGTGCGCTGCTGCGCGCACTCCTGGTGCGCTGCTGCGCGCACTCCTCGTGTGCTGCTGCACGCACTCCTGGTGCGCCACTGCGCGCACTCTTGGTGCGCTGCTACGCGCACTCCCCGTGCGCTGTTGCGCGCACTCCTGGTGCGCTGCTGCGCGCACTCCTGGTGCGCTGCTGCGCGCACTCCTGGTGTGCTGCTGCGCGCACTCCTGGTGCGCTGCTGCGCGCACTCCTGGTGCGCTGCTACGCGCACTCTCGTGCACTGTTGCGCGCACTCCCCGTGCGTTGTTGCGCGCACTCCTGGTGCGCTGCTGCGCGCACTCCTGGTGTGCTGCTGCGCGCACTCCTGGTGCGCTGCTGCGCACACTCCTCGTGTGCTGCTGCACGCACTCCTCGTGCGCTATTGCGCGCACTCCTGGTGTTATTAAAAGGGTTATATATCGGGTAGGTGCGGGAGGATTTAATAAATCTATCTCCCAAATCTACGGCGGTTCCTAACGTTGGTATATGATGAATTCCAGGGTCATCGAAAGCCGCGTCTGCGCCCACACCCCGGGATTCGAGCCCGCAGACTTCAGGTACGAGACCAGATGCCGCAGGGTGTTCCATAATTCCTGCTTGGTGCTGACGACATCAGCTCGTGAACTTCCCCCAGCGCGTCGGGTTGGAGATCCGAGCGGTTCAGTGAGCCTGCTACGGACAAAGACATATTTCCAAAGTAAGATCTGTCCATTTTTATTTCGAGTCCCGAGTTGACGCTACCCTCATTTCGTTTTTGTTAATGAGATTCTGATCGTGACCTAAATTTGTTGTGTGTAGTTTTCCCTCGGTAGGGGCCCATACCGAGGTTTATTGCATGTTTGTAACATATTCCATTTTGAACTTTTAATCCGTGAGCATTGGCCAGCTCGTGGATTGGATGTTTGAGAAGGACGAGTAGTCTTGTTTGATTAACAAAAACCAACAAATTAACGGTACTTGGTTACGGTTACATGCAGTGGGTTTTTTGAATAATTTTTGCCTTTGTCCTCAGAAAACGGTAATGATGGTGAAGGCACTGAATGTTTAGATCCAAGACCAGGGGCTTACGCGCACTCTTCGTGTGCTGTTGCGCGCCCGCCTGGTGCGCTGCAGCACGCACTCTTCGTGTGCTGCTGAACGCACTCCTGGTGCGCTGCAGCACGCACTCTTCGTGTGCTGCTGCGCGCGCTCCTCGTATGCTGTTGCGCGCACTCCTGGTGCGCTGCTGCGCGCACTCCTGGTGTGCTGCTGCGCGCACTCCTGGTGCGCTGCTGCGCGCACTCCTCGTGTGCTGCTGCACGCACTCCTGGTGCGCCACTGCGCGCACTCTTGGTGCGCTGCTACGCGCACTCCCCGTGCGCTGTTGCGCGCACTCCTGGTGCGCTGCTGCGCGCACTCCTGGTGCGCTGCTGCGCGCACTCCTGGTGTGCTGCTGCGCGCACTCCTGGTGCGCTGCTGCGCGCACTCCTCGTGTGCTGCTGCACGCACTCCTCGTGCGCTATTGCGCGCACTCCTGGTGTTATTAAAAGGGTTATATATCAGGTAGGTGCGGGAGGATTTTATAAATCTATCTCCCAAATCTAGGGCGGTTCCTAACGTTGGTGTATGATGAATTCCAGGGTCATCGAAAGCCGCGTCTCCGCCCACACCCCGGGATTCGAGCCCGCAGACTTCGGGTACGAGACCAGACGCCGCAGGGTGTTCCATGTTTCCTGTTCGGTGCTGACGACATCAGCTCGTGAACTTCCCCCAGCGCGTTGGGTTGGAGATCCGAGCGGTTCAGTGAGCCTGCTACGGACAAAGACATATTTCCAAAGTAAGATCTGTCCATTTTTAATTCGAGTCCCGAGTTGTCGCTACCCTCATTTCGTTTTTGTTAATGAGATTCTGATCGTGACCTAGATTTGTTGTGTGTAGTTTTCCCTCGGTAGGGGCCCATACCGAGGTTTATTGCATGTTTGTAACATATTCCATTTTGAACTTTTAATCCTTGAGCATTGGCCAGCTCGTGGATTGGATGTTTGAGAAGGACGAGTAGTCTTGTTTGATTAACAAAAACCAACAAATTAACGGTACTTGGTTACGGTTACATACAGTGGGTTTTTTGAATAATTTTTGCCTTTGTCCTCAGAAAACGGTAATGATGGTGAAGGCACTGAATGTTTAGATCCAAAACCAGGGGCTTACGCGCACTCATCGTGTGCTGTTGCGCGCCCGCCTGGTGCGCTACTGCGCGCACTCCAGGTGCGCTGCTGCGCGCGCTCCTCGTGTGCTGTTGCGCGCACTCCTGGTGCGCTGCTGCGCGCACTCCTGGTGCGCTGCTGCGCGCACTCCTGGTGCGCTGCTGCGCGCACTCCTGGTGCGCTGCTGCGCGCACTCCTGGTGCGCTGCTGCGCACACTCCTCGTGTGCTGCTGCACGCACTCCTCGTGCGCTATTGCGCGCACTCCTGGTGTTATTAAAAGGGTTATATATCAGGTAGGTGCGGGAGGATTTTATAAATCTATCTCCCAAATCTACGGCGGTTCCTAACGTTGGTGTATGATGAATTCAAGGGTCATCGAAAGCCGCGTCTCCGCCCACACCCCGGGATTCGAGCCCGCAGACTTCGGGTACGAGACCAGACGCCGCAGGGTGTTCCATGTTTCCTGTTCGGTGCTGACGACATCAGCTCGTGAACTTCCCCCAGCGCGTCGGGTTGGAGATCCGAGCGGTTCAGTGAGCCTGCTACGGACAAAGACATATTTCCAAAGTAAGATCTGTCCATTTTTATTTCGAGTCCCGAGTTGACGCTACCCTCATTTCGTTTTTGTTAATGAGATTCTGATCGTGACCTAAATTTGTTGTGTGTAGTTTTCCCTCGGTAGAGGCCCATACCGAGGTTTATTGCATGTTTGTAACATATTCCATTTTGAACTTTTAATCCGTGAGCATTGGCCAGCTCGTGGATTGGATGTTTGAGAAGGACGAGTAGTCTTGTTTGATTAACAAAAACCAACAAATTAACTGTACTTGGTTACGGTTACATGCAGTGGGTTTTTTGAATAATTTTTGCCTTTGTCCTCAGAAAACGGTAATGATGGTGAAGGCACTAAATGTTTAGATCCAAGACCAGGGGCTTACGCGCACTCTTCGTGTGCTGTTGCGCGCCCGCCTGGTGCGCTGCAGCACGCACTCTTCGTGTGCTGCTGCGCGCACTCCTGGTGCGCTGCAGCACGCACTCTTCGTGTGCTGCTGCGCGCGCTCCTCGTATGCTGTTGCGCGCACTCCTGGTGCGCTGCTGCGCGCACTCCTGGTGTGCTGCTGCGCGCACTCCTGGTGCGCTGCTGCGCGCACTCCTCGTGTGCTGCTGCACGCACTCCTGGTGCGCTGCTGCGCGCACTCCTGGTGTGCTGCTGCGCGCACTCCTGGTGCGCTGCTGCGCGCACTCCTCGTGTGCTGCTGCACGCACTCCTGGTGCGCCACTGCGCGCACTCTTGGTGCGCTGCTACGCGCACTCCCCGTGCGCTGTTGCGCGCACTCCTGGTGCGCTGCTGCGCGCACTCCTGGTGCGCTGCTGCGCGCACTCCTGGTGCGCTGCTGCGCGCACTCCTGGTGTGCTGCTGCGCGCACTCCTGGTGCGCTGCTGCAAGCTCTCCTCGTGTGCTGCTGCACGCACTCCTGGTGTTATTAAAAGGGTTATATATCAGGTAGGTGCGGGAGGATTTTATAAATCTATCTCCCAAATCTACAGTGGTTCCTAACGTTGGTGTATGATGAATTCCAGGGTCGTCTCCGCCCACACCCCGGGATTTGAGCCCGCAGACTTCGGGTACGAGACCAGACGCCGCAGGGTGTTCCATGTTTCCTGCTCGGTGCTGACGACATCAGCTCGTGAACTGCTACGCACAAAGACCTGGGGCTTACGCGCACTCTTCGTGTGCTGTTGTGCGCCCGCCTGGTGCGCTACTGCGCGCACTCTTCGTATGCTGTTACGCGCACTCCTGGTGCGCCGCTGCGCGCACTCCTGGTGCGCCGCTGCGCGCACTCCTCGTGCACTGTTGCGCGCACTCCTGGTTCGCTGCTGCGCGCACTCCTGGTGCGCTGCTGCGCATACTCCTCGTGTGCTGCTGCACGCACTCCTCGTGCGCTATTGCGCGCACTCCTGGTGTTATTAAAAGGGTTATATATCAGGTAGGTGCGGGAGGATTTTATAAATTGATCTCCCAAATCTACGGCGGTTCCTAACGTTGGTGTATGATGAATTCCAGGGTCATCGAAAGCCGCGTCTCCGCCCACACCCCGGGATTCGAGCCCGCAGACTTCGGGTACGAGACCAGACGCCGCAGGGTGTTCCATGTTTCCTGCTCGGTGCTGACGACATCAGCTTGTGAACTTCCCCCAGCGCGTCGGAGATCCGAGCGGTTCAGTGAGCCTGCTACGGACAAAGACATATTTCCAAAGTAAGATCTTTCCATTTTTATTTCGAGTCCCGAGTTGACGCTACCCTCATTTCGTTTTTGTTAATGAGATTCTGATCGTGACCTAGATTTGTTGTGTGTAGTTTTCCCTCGGTAGGGGCCCATACCGAGGTTTATTGCATGTTTGTAACATATTCCATTTTGAACTTTTAATCCGTGAGCATTGGCCAGCTCGTGGATTGGATGTTTGAGAAAAACGAGTAGTCTTGTTTGATTAACAAAAACTAACAAATTAACGGTACTTGAATACGGTTACATACAGTGGGTTTTTTGAATAATTTTTGCCTTTGTCCTCAGAAAACGGTAATGATGGTGAAGGCACTGAATGTTTAGATCCAAGACCAGGGGCTTACGCGCACTCTTCGTGTGCTGTTGCGCGCCCGCCTAGTGCGCTACTGCGCGAACTCCAGATGCGCTGCTGCGCGCACTCTTCGTGTGCTGCTGCGCGTACTCCTGGTGCGCTGCTGCGCGTGCTCCTGGTGTGCTGCTGCGCGCACTCCTGGTGCGCTGCTGCGCGCACTCCTCGTGTGCTGCTACACGCACTCCTCGTGCGCTATTGCGCGCACTCCTGGTGTTATTAAAAGGGTTATATATCAGGTAGGTGCGGGAGGATTTTATAAATTGATCTCCCAAATCTACGGCGGTTCCTAACGTTGGTGTATGATGAATTCCAGGGTCATCGAAAGCCGCGTCTCCGCCCACACCCCGGGATTCGAGCCCGCAGACTTCGGGTACGAGACCAGACGCCGCAGGGTGTTCCATGTTTCCTGCTCGGTGCTGACGACATCAGCTTGTGAACTTCCCCCAGCGCGTCGGAGATCTGAGCGGTTCAGTGAGCCTGCTACGGACAAAGACATATTTCCAAAGTAAGATCTTTCCATTTTTATTTCGAGTCCCGAGTTGACGCTACCCTCATTTCGTTTTTGTTAATGAGATTCTGATCGTGACCTAGATTTGTTGTGTGTAGTTTTCCCTCGGTAGGGGCCCATACCGAGGTTTATTGCATGTTTGTAACATATTCCATTTTGAACTTTTAATCCGTGAGCATTGGCCAGCTCGTGGATTGGATGTTTGAGAAAAACGAGTAGTCTTGTTTGATTAACAAAAACTAACAAATTAACGGTACTTGAATACGGTTACATACAGTGGGTTTTTTGAATAATTTTTGCCTTTGTCCTCAGAAAACGGTAATGATGGTGAAGGCACTGAATGTTTAGATCCAAGACCAGGGGCTTACGCGCACTCTTCGTGTGCTGTTGCGCGCCCGCCTAGTGCGCTACTGCGCGAACTCCAGATGCGCTGCTGCGCGCACTCTTCGTGTGCTGCTGCGCGTACTCCTGGTGCGCTGCTGCGCGTGCTCCTGGTGTGCCGCTGCGCGCACTCCTGGTGCGCTGCTGCGCGCACTCCTCGTGTGCTGCTACACGCACTCCTCGTGCGCTATTGCGCGCACTCCTGGTGTTATTAAAAGGGTTATATATCAGGTAGGTGCGGGAGGATTTTATAAATATATCTCCCAAATCTACAGCGGTTCCTAACCTTGGTGTATGATGAATTCCAGGGTCATCGAAAGCCGAGTCTCCGCCCACACCCCGGGATTCGAGCCCGCAGACTTCGGGTACGAGACCAGACGCCGCAGGGTGTTCCATGTTTCCTGCTCGGTGCTGACGACATCAGCTTGTGAACTTCCCCCAGCGCGTCGGAGATCCGAGCGGTTCAGTGAGCCTGCTACGGACAAAGACATATTTCCAAAGTAAGATCTGTCCATTTTTATTTCGAGTCCTGAGTTGACGCTACCCTCATTTCGTTTTTGTTAATGAGATTCTGATCGTGACCTAGATTTGTTGTGTGTAGTTTTCCCTCGGTAGGGGCCCATACCGAGGTTTATTGCATGTTTGTAACATATTCCATTTTGAACTTTTAATCCGTGAGCATTGGCCAGCTCGTGGATTGGATGTTTGAGAAAAACGAGTAGTCTTGTTTGATTAACAAAAACTAACAAATTAACGGTACTTGGTTACGGTTACATACAGTGGGTTTTTTGAATAATTTTTGCCTTTGTCCTCGGAAAACGGTAATGATGGTGAAGGCACTGAATGTTTAGATCCAAGACCAGGGGCTTACGCGCACTCATCGTGTGCTGTTGCGCGCCCGCCTGGTGCGCTACTGCGCGCACTCCAGGTGCGCTGCTGCGCGCGCTCCTCGTGTGCTGTTGCGCGCACTCCTGGTGCGCTGCTGCGCACACTCCTCGTGTGCTGCTGCACGCACTCCTCGTGCGCTATTGCGCTTTCTCCTGGTGTTATTAAAAGGGTTATATATCAGGTAGGTGCGGGAGGATTTTATAAATCTATCTCCCAAATCTACGGCGGTTCCTAACGTTGGTGTATAATGAATTCCAGGGTCATCGAAAGCCGCGTCTCCGCCCACACCCCGGGATTCGAGCCCGCAGACTTCGGGTACGAGACCAGACGCCGCAGGGTGTTCCATGTTTCCTGCTCGGTGCTGACGACATCAGCTCGTGAACTTCCCCCAGCGCGTCGGGTTGGAGATCCGAGCGGTTCAGTGAGCCTGCTACGGACAAAGACATATTTCCAAAGTAAGATCTGTCCATTCTTATTTCGAGTCCCGAGTTGACGCTACCCTCATTTCGTTTTTGTTAATGAGATTCTGATCGTGACCTAGATTTGTTGTGTGTAGTTTTCCCTCGGTAGGGGCCCATACCGAGGTTTATTGCATGTTTGTAACATATTCCATTTTAAACTTTTAATCCGTGAGCATTGGCCAGCTCGTGGATTGGATGTTTGAGAAGGACGAGTAGTCTTGTTTGATTAACAAAAACTAACAAATTAACGGTACTTGGTTACGGTTACATACAGTGGGTTTTTTGAATAATTTTTGCCTTTGTCCTCAGAAAACGGTAATGATGGTGAAGGCACTGAATGTTTAGATCCAAGACCAGGGGCTTACGCGCACTCTTCGTGTGCTGTTGCGCGCCCGCCTGGTGCGCTACTGCGCGCACTCCAGGTGCGCTGCTGCGCGCACTCTTCATGTGCTGCTGCGCGCACTCTTCATGTGCTGCTGCGCGCACTCCTGGTGCGGTGCTGCGCGCGCTCCTCGTATGCTGCTGCGCGCGCTCCTCGTATGCTGTTGCGCGCACTCCTGGTGCGCTGCTACGCGCACTCTCGTGCACTGTTGCGCGCACTCCCCGTGCGCTGTTGCGCGCACTCCTGGTGCGCTGCTGCGCGCACTCCTGGTGTGCTGCTGCGCGCACTCCTGGTGCGCTGCTGCGCACACTCCTCGTGTGCTGCTGCACGCACTCCTCGTGCGCTATTGCGCGCACTCCTGGTGTTATTAAAAGGGTTATATATCAGGTAGGTGCGGGAGGATTTTATAAATCTATCTCCCAAATCTACGGCGGTTCCTAACGTTGGTGTATGATGAATTCCAGGGTCATCGAAAGCCGCGTCTCCGCCCACACCCCGGGATTCGAGCCCGCAGACTTCGGGTACGAGACCAGACGCCGCAGGGTGTTCCATGTTTCCTGCTCGGTGCTGACGACATCAGCTCGTGAACTTCCCCCAGCGCGTCGGGTTGGAGATCCGAGCGGTTCAGTGAGCCTGCTACGGACAAAGACATATTTCCAAAGTAAGATCTGTCCATTTTTATTTCGAGTCCCGAGTTGACGCTACCCTCATTTCGTTTTTGTTAATGAGATTCTGATCGTGACCTAGATTTGTTGTGTGTAGTTTTCCCTCGGTAGGGGCCCATACCGAGGTTTATTGCATGTTTGTAACATATTCCATTTTGAACTTTTAATCCGTGAGCATTGGCCAGCTCGTGGATTGGATGTTTGAGAAAAACGAGTAGTCTTGTTTGATTAACAAAAACTAACAAATTAACGGTACTTGAATACGGTTACATACAGTGGGTTTTTTGAATAATTTTTGCCTTTGTCCTCAGAAAACGGTAATGATGGTGAAGGCACTGAATGTTTAGATCCAAGACCAGGGGCTTACGCGCACTCTTCGTGTGCTGTTGCGCGCCCGCCTAGTGCGCTACTGCGCGAACTCCAGATGCGCTGCTGCGCGCACTCTTCGTGTGCTGTTGCGCGCACTCCTGGTGCGCTGCTGCGCGCACTCCTGGTGCGCTGCTGCGCACACTCCTCGTGTGCTGCTGCACGCACTCCTCGTGCGCTATTGCGCTTTCTCCTGGTGTTATTAAAAGGGTTATATATCAGGTAGGTGCGGGAGGATTTTATAAATCTATCTCCCAAATCTACGGCGGTTCCTAACGTTGGTGTATAATGAATTCCAGGGTCATCGAAAGCCGCGTCTCCGCCCACACCCCGGGATTCGAGCCCGCAGACTTCGGGTACGAGACCAGACGCCGCAGGGTGTTCCATGTTTCCTGCTCGGTGCTGACGACATCAGCTCGTGAACTTCCCCCAGCGCGTCGGGTTGGAGATCCGAGCGGTTCAGTGAGCCTGCTACGGACAAAGACATATTTCCAAAGTAAGATCTGTCCATTCTTATTTCGAGTCCCGAGTTGACGCTACCCTCATTTCGTTTTTGTTAATGAGATTCTGATCGTGACCTAGATTTGTTGTGTATAGTTTTCCCTCGGTAGGGGCCCATACCGAGGTTTATTGCATGTTTGTAACATATTCCATTTTAAACTTTTAATCCGTGAGCATTGGCCAGCTCGTGGATTGGATGTTTGAGAAGGACGAGTAGTCTTGTTTGATTAACAAAAACTAACAAATTAACGGTACTTGGTTACGGTTACATACAGTGGGTTTTTTGAATAATTTTTGCCTTTGTCCTCAGAAAACGGTAATGATGGTGAAGGCACTGAATGTTTAGATCCAAGACCAGGGGCTTACGCGCACTCTTCGTGTGCTGTTGCGCGCCCGCCTGGTGCGCTACTGCGCGCACTCCAGGTGCGCTGCTGCGCGCACTCTTCATGTGCTGCTGCGCGCACTCTTCATGTGCTGCTGCGCGCACTCCTGGTGCGGTGCTGCGCGCGCTCCTCGTATGCTGCTGCGCGCGCTCCTCGTATGCTGTTGCGCGCACTCCTGGTGCGCTGCTACGCGCACTCTCGTGCACTGTTGCGCGCACTCCCCGTGCGCTGTTGCGCGCACTCCTGGTGCGCTGCTGCGCGCACTCCTGGTGTGCTGCTGCGCGCACTCCTGGTGCGCTGCTGCGCACACTCCTCGTGTGCTGCTGCACGCACTCCTCGTGCGCTATTGCGCGCACTCCTGGTGTTATTAAAAGGGTTATATATCAGGTAGGTGCGGGAGGATTTTATAAATCTATCTCCCAAATCTACGGCGGTTCCTAACGTTGGTGTATGATGAATTCCAGGGTCATCGAAAGCCGCGTCTCCGCCCACACCCCGGGATTCGAGCCCGCAGACTTCGGGTACGAGACCAGACGCCGCAGGGTGTTCCATGTTTCCTGCTCGGTGCTGACGACATCAGCTCGTGAACTTCCCCCAGCGCGTCGGGTTGGAGATCCGAGCGGTTCAGTGAGCCTGCTACGGACAAAGACATATTTCCAAAGTAAGATCTGTCCATTTTTATTTCGAGTCCCGAGTTGACGCTACCCTCATTTCGTTTTTGTTAATGAGATTCTGATCGTGACCTAAATTTGTTGTGTGTAGTTTTCCCTCGGTAGGGGCCCATACCGAGGTTTATTGCATGTTTGTAACATATTCCATTTTGAACTTTTAATCCGTGAGCATTGGCCAGCTCGTGGATTGGATGTTTGAGATGGACGAGTAGTCTTGTTTGATTAACAAAAACCAACAAATTAACGGTACTTGGTTACGGTTACATGCAGTGGGTTTTTTGAATAATTTTTGCCTTTGTCCTCAGAAAACGGTAATGATGGTGAAGGCACTGAATGTTTAGATCCAAGACCAGGGGCTTACGCGCACTCTTCGTGTGCTGTTGCGCAACCGCCTGGTGCGCTGCAGCACGCACTCTTCGTGTGCTGCTGCGCGCACTCTTCGTGTGCTGCTGCGCGCACTCCTGGTGCGCTGCTGCGCGCGTTCCTCGTATGCTGCTGCGTACACTCCTCGTGTGCTGCTGCACGCACTCCTCGTGCGCTATTGCGCTTTCTCCTGGTGTTATTAAAAGGGTTATATATCAGGTAGGTGCGGGAGGATTTTATAAATCTATCTCCCAAATCTACGGCGGTTCCTAACGTTGGTGTATAATGAATTCCAGGGTCATCGAAAGCCGCGTCTCCGCCCACACCCCGGGATTCGAGCCCGCAGACTTCGGGTACGAGACCAGACGCCGCAGGGTGTTCCATGTTTCCTGCTCGGTGCTGACGACATCAGCTCGTGAACTTCCCCCAGCGCGTCGGGTTGGAGATCCGAGCGGTTCAGTGAGCCTGCTACGGACAAAGACATATTTCCAAAGTAAGATCTGTCCATTCTTATTTCGAGTCCCGAGTTGACGCTACCCTCATTTCGTTTTTGTTAATGAGATTCTGATCGTGACCTAGATTTGTTGTGTGTAGTTTTCCCTCGGTAGGGGCCCATACCGAGGTTTATTGCATGTTTGTAACATATTCCATTTTAAACTTTTAATCCGTGAGCATTGGCCAGCTCGTGGATTGGATGTTTGAGAAGGACGAGTAGTCTTGTTTGATTAACAAAAACTAACAAATTAACGGTACTTGGTTACGGTTACATACAGTGGGTTTTTTGAATAATTTTTGCCTTTGTCCTCAGAAAACGGTAATGATGGTGAAGGCACTGAATGTTTAGATCCAAGACCAGGGGCTTACGCGCACTCTTCGTGTGCTGTTGCGCGCCCGCCTGGTGCGCTACTGCGCGCACTCCAGGTGCGCTGCTGCGCGCACTCTTCATGTGCTGCTGCGCGCACTCTTCATGTGCTGCTGCGCGCACTCCTGGTGCGGTGCTGCGCGCGCTCCTCGTATGCTGCTGCGCGCGCTCCTCGTATGCTGCTGCGCGCGCTCCTCGTATGCTGTTGCGCGCACTCCTGGTGCGCTGCTACGCGCACTCTCGTGCACTGTTGCGCGCACTCCCCGTGCGCTGTTGCGCGCACTCCTGGTGCGCTGCTGCGCGCACTCCTGGTGTGCTGCTGCGCGCACTCCTGGTGCGCTGCTGCGCACACTCCTCGTGTGCTGCTGCACGCACTCCTCGTGCGCTATTGCGCGCACTCCTGGTGTTATTAAAAGGGTTATATATCAGGTAGGTGCGGGAGGATTTTATAAATCTATCTCCCAAATCTACGGCGGTTCCTAACGTTGGTGTATGATGAATTCCAGGGTCATCGAAAGCCGCGTCTCCGCCCACACCCCGGGATTCGAGCCCGCAGACTTCGGGTACGAGACCAGACGCCGCAGGGTGTTCCATGTTTCCTGCTCGGTGCTGACGACATCAGCTCGTGAACTTCCCCCAGCGCGTCGGGTTGGAGATCCGAGCGGTTCAGTGAGCCTGCTACGGACAAAGACATATTTCCAAAGTAAGATCTGTCCATTTTTATTTCGAGTCCCGAGTTGACGCTACCCTCATTTCGTTTTTGTTAATGAGATTCTGATCGTGACCTAGATTTGTTGTGTGTAGTTTTCCCTCGGTAGGGGCCCATACCGAGGTTTATTGCATGTTTGTAACATATTCCATTTTGAACTTTTAATCCGTGAGCATTGGCCAGCTCGTGGATTGGATGTTTGAGAAAAACGAGTAGTCTTGTTTGATTAACAAAAACTAACAAATTAACGGTACTTGAATACGGTTACATACAGTGGGTTTTTTGAATAATTTTTGCCTTTGTCCTCAGAAAACGGTAATGATGGTGAAGGCACTGAATGTTTAGATCCAAGACCAGGGGCTTACGCGCACTCTTCGTGTGCTGTTGCGCGCCCGCCTAGTGCGCTACTGCGCGAACTCCAGATGCGCTGCTGCGCGCACTCTTCGTGTGCTGCTGCGCGTACTCCTGGTGCGCTGCTGCGCGTGCTCCTGGTGTGCTGCTGCGCGCACTCCTGGTGCGCTGCTGCGCGCACTCCTCGTGTGCTGCTACACGCACTCCTCGTGCGCTATTGCGCGCACTCCTGGTGTTATTAAAAGGGTTATATATCAGGTAGGTGCGGGAGGATTTTATAAATATATCTCCCAAATCTACAGCGGTTCCTAACCTTGGTGTATGATGAATTCCAGGGTCATCGAAAGCCGAGTCTCCGCCCACACCCCGGGATTCGAGCCCGCAGACTTCGGGTACGAGACCAGACGCCGCAGGGTGTTCCATGTTTCCTGCTCGGTGCTGACGACATCAGCTTGTGAACTTCCCCCAGCGCGTCGGAGATCCGAGCGGTTCAGTGAGCCTGCTACGGACAAAGACATATTTCCAAAGTAAGATCTGTCCATTTTTATTTCGAGTCCCGAGTTGACGCTACCCTCATTTCGTTTTTGTTAATGAGATTCTGATCGTGACCTAGATTTGTTGTGTGTAGTTTTCCCTCGGTAGGGGCCCATACCGAGGTTTATTGCATGTTTGTAACATATTCCATTTTGAACTTTTAATCCGTGAGCATTGGCCAGCTCGTGGATTGGATGTTTGAGAAAAACGAGTAGTCTTGTTTGATTAACAAAAACTAACAAATTAACGGTACTTGGTTACGGTTACATACAGTGGGTTTTTTGAATAATTTTTGCCTTTGTCCTCAGAAAACGGTAATGATGGTGAAGGCACTGAATGTTTAGATCCAAGACCAGGGGCTTACGCGCACTCATCGTGTGCTGTTGCGCGCCCGCCTGGTGCGCTACTGCGCGCACTCCAGGTGCGCTGCTGCGCGCGCTCCTCGTGTGCTGTTGCGCGCACTCCTGGTGCGCTGCTGCGCGCACTCCTGGTGCGCTGCTGCGCACACTCCTCGTGTGCTGCTGCACGCACTCCTCGTGCGCTATTGCGCTTTCTCCTGGTGTTATTAAAAGGGTTATATATCAGGTAGGTGCGGGAGGATTTTATAAATCTATCTCCCAAATCTACGGCGGTTCCTAACGTTGGTGTATGATGAATTCCAGGGTCATCGAAAGCCGCGTCTCCGCCCACACCCCGGGATTCGAGCCCGCAGACTTCGGGTACGAGACCAGACGCCGCAGGGTGTTCCATGTTTCCTGCTCGGTGCTGACGACATCAGCTCGTGAACTTCCCCCAGCGCGTCGGGTTGGAGATCCGAGCGGTTCAGTGAGCCTGCTACGGACAAAGACATATTTCCAAAGTAAGATCTGTCCATTCTTATTTCGAGTCCCGAGTTGACGCTACCCTCATTTCGTTTTTGTTAATGAGATTCTGATCGTGACCTAGATTTGTTGTGTATAGTTTTCCCTCGGTAGGGGCCCATACCGAGGTTTATTGCATGTTTGTAACATATTCCATTTTAAACTTTTAATCCGTGAGCATTGGCCAGCTCGTGGATTGGATGTTTGAGAAGGACGAGTAGTCTTGTTTGATTAACAAAAACTAACAAATTAACGGTACTTGGTTACGGTTACATACAGTGGGTTTTTTGAATAATTTTTGCCTTTGTCCTCAGAAAACGGTAATGATGGTGAAGGCACTGAATGTTTAGATCCAAGACCAGGGGCTTACGCGCACTCTTCGTGTGCTGTTGCGCGCCCGCCTGGTGCGCTACTGCGCGCACTCCAGGTGCGCTGCTGCGCGCACTCTTCATGTGCTGCTGCGCGCACTCTTCATGTGCTGCTGCGCGCACTCCTGGTGCGGTGCTGCGCGCGCTCCTCGTATGCTGCTGCGCGCGCTCCTCGTATGCTGTTGCGCGCACTCCTGGTGCGCTGCTACGCGCACTCTCGTGCACTGTTGCGCGCACTCCCCGTGCGCTGTTGCGCGCACTCCTGGTGCGCTGCTGCGCGCACTCCTGGTGTGCTGCTGCGCGCACTCCTGGTGCGCTGCTGCGCACACTCCTCGTGTGCTGCTGCACGCACTCCTCGTGCGCTATTGCGCGCACTCCTGGTGTTATTAAAAGGGTTATATATCAGGTAGGTGCGGGAGGATTTTATAAATCTATCTCCCAAATCTACGGCGGTTCCTAACGTTGGTGTATGATGAATTCCAGGGTCATCGAAAGCCGCGTCTCCGCCCACACCCCGGGATTCGAGCCCGCAGACTTCGGGTACGAGACCAGACGCCGCAGGGTGTTCCATGTTTCCTGCTCGGTGCTGACGACATCAGCTCGTGAACTTCCCCCAGCGCGTCGGGTTGGAGATCCGAGCGGTTCAGTGAGCCTGCTACGGACAAAGACATATTTCCAAAGTAAGATCTGTCCATTTTTATTTCGAGTCCCGAGTTGACGCTACCCTCATTTCGTTTTTGTTAATGAGATTCTGATCGTGACCTAGATTTGTTGTGTGTAGTTTTCCCTCGGTAGGGGCCCATACCGAGGTTTATTGCATGTTTGTAACATATTCCATTTTGAACTTTTAATCCGTGAGCATTGGCCAGCTCGTGGATTGGATGTTTGAGATGGACGAGTAGTCTTGTTTGATTAACAAAAACCAACAAATTAACGGTACTTGGTTACGGTTACATGCAGTGGGTTTTTTGAATAATTTTTGCCTTTGTCCTCAGAAAACGGTAATGATGGTGAAGGCACTGAATGTTTAGATCCAAGACCAGGGGCTTACGCGCACTCTTCGTGTGCTGTTGCGCGCCCGCCTGGTGCGCTGCAGCACGCACTCTTCGTGTGCTGCTGCGCGCACTCCTGGTGCGCTGCTGCGCTTACTCCTCGTGTGCTGCTGCACGCACTCCTCGTGCGCTATTGCGCGTTCCTGGTGTTATTAAAAGGGTTATATATCAGGTAGGTGCGGGAGGATTTTATAAATCTATCTCCCAAATCTACGGCGTTTCCTAACGTTGGTGTATGATGAATTCCAGGGTCATCGAAAGCCGCGTCTCCGCCCACACCCCGGGATTCGAGCCCGCAGACTTCGGGTACGAGACCAGACGCCGCAGGGTGTTCCATGTTTCCTGCTCGGTGCTGACGACATCAGCTCGTGAACTTCCCCCAGCGCGTCGGAGATCCGAGCGGTTCAGTGAGCCTGCTACGGACAAAGACATATCTCCAAAGAAAGATCTGTCCATTTTTAATTCGAGTCCCGAGTTGACGCTACCCTCATTTCGTTTTTGTTAATGAGATTCTGATCGTGACCTAGATTTGTTGTGTGTAGTTTTCCCTCGGTAGGGGCCCATACCGAGGTTTATTGCATGTTTGTAACAAATTCCATTTTGAACTTTTAATCCGTGAGCATTGGCCAGCTCGTGGATTGGATGTTTGAGATGGACGAGTAGTCTTGTTTGATTAACAAAAACCAACAAATTAACGGTACTTGGTTACGGTTACATGCAGTGGGTTTTTTGAATAATTTTTGCCTTTGTCCTCAGAAAACGGTAATGATGGTGAAGGCACTGAATGTTTAGATCCAAGACCAGGGGCTTACGCGCACTCTTCGTGTGCTGTTGCGCGCCCGCCTGGTGCGCTGCAGCACGCACTCTTCGTGTGCTGCTGCGCGCACTCCTGGTGCGCTGCTGCGCGCGTTCCTCGTATGCTGCTGCGCGCGCTCCTCGTATGCTGTTGCGCGCACTCCTGGTGCGCTGCTGCGCGCACTCCTGGTGCGCCGCTGCACGCACTCCTGGTGCGCCACTGCGCGCACTCCTGGTGCGCCACTGCGTGCACTCTTGGTGCGCTGCTACGCGCACTCCTCGTGCACTGTTGCGCGCACTCCCCGTGCGCTGTTGCGCGCACTCCTGGTGCGCTGCTGCGCGCACTCCTGGTGCGCTGCTGCGCGCACTCCTGGTGCGCTGCTGCGCGCACTCCTGGTGTGCTGCTGCGCGCACTCCTGGTGTGCTGCTGCGCGCACTCCTGGTGCGCTGCTGCGCGCACTCCTGGTGTGCTGCTGCGCGCACTCCTCGTGCGCTGCTGCGCGCACTCCTGGTGTTATTAAAAGGGTTATATATCAGGTAGGTGCGGGAGGATTTTATAAATCTATCTCCCAAATCTACAGCGGTTCCTAACGTTGGTGTATGATGAATTCCAGGGTCGTCTCCGCCCACACCCCGGGATTCGAGCCCGCAGACTTCGGGTACGAGACCAGACGCCGCAGGGTGTTCCATGTTTCCTGCTCGGTGCTGACGACATCAGCTCGTGAACTGCTACGCACAAAGACCTGGGGCTTACGCGCACTCTTCGTGTGCTGTTGCGCGCCCGCCTGGTGTGCTACTGCGCGCACTCTTCGTATGCTGTTGCGCGCACTCCTGGTGCGCTGCTGCGCGCACTCCTGGTGCGCTGCTGCGCACACTCCTCGTGTGCTGCTGCACGCACTCCTCGTGCGCTATTGCGCGCACTCCTGGTGTTATTAAAAGGGTTATATATCAGGTAGGTGCGGGAGGATTTTATAAATCTATCTCCCAAATCTACGGCGGTTCCTAACGTTGGTGTATGATGAATTCCAGGGTCATCGAAAGCCGCGTCTCCGCCCACACCCCGGGATTCGAGCCCGCAGACTTCGGGTACGAGACCAGACGCCGCAGGGTGTTCCATGTTTCCTGCTCGGAGCTGACGACATCAGCTCGTGAACTTCCCCCAGCGCGTCGGTGATCCGAGCGGTTCAGCGAGCCTGCTACGGACAAAGACATATTTCCAAAGTAAGATCTGTCCATTTTTATTTCGAGTCCCGAGTTGACGCTACCCTCATTTCGTTTTTGTTAATGAGATTCTGATCGTGACCTAAATTTGTTGTGTGTAGTTTTCCCTCGGTAGGGGCCCATACCGAGGTATATTGCATGTTTGTAACATATTCCATTTTGAACTTTTAATCCGTGAGCATTGGCCAGCTCGTGGATTGGATGTTTGAGAAGGACGAGTAGTCTTGTTTGATTAACAAAAACTAACAAATTAACGGTACTTGGTTACGGTTACATACAGTGGGTTTTTTGAATAATTTTTGCCTTTGTCCTCAGAAAACGGTAATGATGGTGAAGGCACTGAATGTTTAGATCCAAGACCAGGGGCTTACGCGCACTCTTCGTGTGCTGTTGCGCGCCCGCCTGGTGCGCTACTGCGCGCACTCCAGGTGCGCTGCTGCGCGCACTCCAGGTGCGCTGCTGCGCGCACTCTTCATGTGCTGCTGCGCGCACTCCTGGTGCGGTGCTGCGCGCGCTCCTCGTATGCTGTTGCGCGCACTCCTGGTGCGCTGCTGCGCGCACTCCTGGTGCGCCGCTGCGCGCACTCCTGGTGCGCCGCTGCGCGCACTCCTGGTGCGCCACTGCGCGCACTCCTGGTGCGCTGCTACGCGCACTCTCGTGCACTCTCGTGCACTGTTGCGCGCACTCCCCGTGCGCTGTTGCGCGCACTCCTGGTGCGCTGCTGCGCGCACTCCTGGTGTGCTGCTGCGCGCACTCCTGGTGCGCTGCTGCGCACACTCCTCGTGTGCTGCTGCGCACACTCCTCGTGTGCTGCTGCACGCACTCCTCGTGCGCTATTGCGCGCACTCCTGGTGTTATTAAAAGGGTTATATATCAGGTAGGTGCGGGAGGATTTTATAAATCTATCTCCCAAATCTACGGCGGTTCCTAACGTTGGTGTATGATGAATTCCAGGGTCATCGAAAGCCGCGTCTCCGCCCACACCCCGGGATTCGAGCCCGCAGACTTCGGGTACGAGACCAGACGCCGCAGGGTGTTCCATGTTTCCTGCTCGGTGCTGACGACATCAGCTCGTGAACTTCCCCCAGCGCGTCGGGTTGGAGATCCGAGCGGTTCAGTGAGCCTGCTACGGACAAAGACATATTTCCAAAGTAAGATCTGTCCATTTTTATTTCGAGTCCCGAGTTGACGCTACCCTCATTTCGTTTTTGTTAATGAGATTCTGATCGTGACCTAGATTTGTTGTGTGTAGTTTTCCCTCGGTAGGGGCCCATACCGAGGTTTATTGCATGTTTGTAACATATTCCATTTTGAACTTTTAATCCGTGAGCATTGGCCAGCTCGTGGATTGGATGTTTGAGATGGACGAGTAGTCTTGTTTGATTAACAAAAACCAACAAATTAACGGTACTTGGTTACGGTTACATGCAGTGGGTTTTTTGAATAATTTTTGCCCTTGTCCTCAGAAAACGGTAATGATGGTGAAGGCACTGAATGTTTAGATCCAAGACCAGGGGCTTACGCGCACTCTTCGTGTGCTGTTGCGCGCCCGCCTGGTGCGCTGCAGCACGCACTCTTCGTGTGCTGCTGCGCGCGTTCCTCGTATGCTGCTGCGCGCGCTCCTCGTATGCTGTTGCGCGCACTCCTGGTGCGCTGTCGCGCGCACTCCTGGTGCGCTGTCGCGCGCACTCCTGGTGCGCTGCTGCGCGCACTCCTGGTGCGCTGCTGCGCTGCTGCGCGCACTCCTGGTGCGCTGCTGCGCGCACTCCTGGTGTGCTGCTGCGCGCACTCTTGATGCGCTGCGCGCGCACTCCTCGTGTGCTGCTGCACGCACTCCTCGTGCGCTATTGCGCGCACTCCTGAAGTTATTAAAAGGGTTATATATCAGGTAGGTGCGGGAGGATTTTATAAATCTATCTCCCAAATCTACAGCGGTTCCTAACGTTGGTGTATGATGAATTCCAGGGTCGTCTCCGCCCACACCCCGGGATTCGAGCCCGCAGACTTCGGGTACGAGACCAGACGCCGCAGGGTGTTCCATGTTTCCTGCTCGGTGCTGACGAATTCAGCTCGTGAACTGCTACGCACAAAGACCTGGGGCTTACGCGCACTCTTCGTGTGCTGTTGCGCGCCCGCCTGGTGTGCTACTGCGCGCACTCTTCGTATGCTGTTCCGCGCACTCCTGGTGCGCTGCTGCGCGCACTCCTGGTGCGCCGCTGCGCGCACTCCTGGTGTGCTGCTGCGCGCACTCCTGGTGCGCTGCTGCGCACTCTCCTCGTGTGCTGCTGCACGCACTCCTCGTGCGCTATTGCGCGCACTCCTCGTGCGCTATTGCGCGCACTCCTGGTGTTATTAAAAGGGTTATATATCAGGTAGGTGCGGGGAGATTTTATAAATCTCCCAAATCTACGGCGGTTCCTAACGTTGGTGTATGATGAATTCCAGGGTCATCGAAAGCCGCGTCTCCGCCCACACCCCGGGATTCGAGCCCGCAGACTTCGGGTACGAGACCAGACGCCGCAGGGTGTTCCATGTTTCCTGCTCGGTGCTGACGACATCAGCTCGTGAACTTCCCCCAGCGCGTCGGGTTGGAGATCCGAGCGGTTCAGTGAGCCTGCTACGGACAAAGACATATTTCCAAAGTAAGATCTGTCCATTTTTATTTCGAGTCCCGAGTTGACGCTACCCTCATTTCGTTTTTGTTAATGAGATTCTGATCGTGACCTAGATTTGTTGTGTGTAGTTTTCCCTCGGTAGGGGCCCATACCGAGGTTTATTGCATGTTTGTAACATATTCCATTTTGAACTTTTAATCCGTGAGCATTGGCCAGCTCGTGGATTGGATGTTTGAGATGGACGAGTAGTCTTGTTTGATTAACAAAAACCAACAAATTAACGGTACTTGGTTACGGTTACATGCAGTGGGTTTTTTGAATAATTTTTGCCCTTGTCCTCAGAAAACGGTAATGATGGTGAAGGCACTGAATGTTTAGATCCAAGACCAGGGGCTTACGCGCACTCTTCGTGTGCTGTTGCGCGCCCGCCTGGTGCGCTACTGCGCGCACTCCAGGTGCGCTGCTGCGCGCACTCTTCATGTGCTGCTGCGCGCACTCCTGGTGCGGTGCTGCGCGCGCTCCTCGTATGCTGCTGCGCGCGCTCCTCGTATGCTGCTGCGCGCGCTCCTCGTATGCTGTTGCGCGCACTCCTGGTGCGCTGTTGCGCGCACTCCTGGTGCGCTGCTGCGCTGCTGCGCGCACTCCTGGTGCGCTGCTGCGCGCACTCCTGGTGTGCTGCTGCGCGCACTCCTGGGTGCGCTGCTGCGCGCACTCCTCGTGTGCTGCTGCACGCACTCCTCGTGCGCTATTGCGCGCACTCCTGGTGTTATTAAAAGGGTTATATATCAGGTAGGTGCGGGAGGATTTTATAAATCTATCTCCCAAATCTACGGCGGTTCCTAACGTTGGTGTATGATGAATTCCAGGGTCATCGAAAGCCGCGTCTCCGCCCACACCCCGGGATTCGAGCCCGCAGACTTCGGGTACGAGACCAGACGCCGCAGGGTGTTCCATGTTTCCTGCTCGGTGCTGACGACATCAGCTGGTGAACTTCCCCCAGCGCGTCGGGTTGGAGATCCGAGCGGTTCAGTGAGCCTGCTACGGACAAAGACATATTCCAAAGTAAGATCTGTCCATTTTTAATTCGAGTCCCGAGTTGACGCTACCCTCATTTCGTTTTTGTTAATGAGATTCTGATCGTGACCTAGATTTGTTGTGTGTAGTTTTCCCTCGGTAGGGGCCCATACCGAGGTTTATTGCATGTTTGTAACATATTCCATTTTGAACTTTTAATCCGTGAGCATTGGCCAGCTCGTGGATTGGATGTTTTGAGATGGACGAGTAGTCTTGTTTGATTAACAAAAACCAACAAATTAACGGTACTTGGTTACGGTTACATGCAGTGGGTTTTTTGAATAATTTTTGCCCTTGTCCTCAGAAAACGGTAATGATGGTGAAGGCACTGAATGTTTAGATCCAAGACCAGGGGCTTACGCGCACTCATCGTGTGCTGTTGCGCGCCCGCCTGGTGCGCTACTGCGCGCACTCCAGGTGCGCTGCTGCGCGCGCTCCTCGTGTGCTGTTGCGCGCACTCCTGGTGCGCTGCTGCGCGCACTCCTGGTGCGCTGCTGCGCGCACTCCTGGTGCGCTGCTGCGCACACTCCTCGTGTGCTGCTGCACGCACTCCTCGTGCGCTATTGCGCGCACTCCTGGTGTTATTAAAAGGGTTATATATCAGGTAGGTGCGGGAGGATTTTATAAATCTATCTCCCAAATCAACGGCGGTTCCTAACGTTGGTGTATGATGAATTCCAGGGTCATCGAAAGCCGCGTCTCCGCCCACACCCCGGGATTCGAGCCCGCAGACTTCGGGTACGAGACCAGACGCCGTAGGGTGTTCCATGTTTCCTGCTCGGTGCTGACGACATCAGCTCGTGAACTTCCCCCAGCGCGTCGGGTTGGAGATCCGAGCGGTTCAGTGAGCCTGCTACGGACAAAGACATATTTCCAAAGTAAGATCTGTCCATTTTTAATTCGAGTCCCGAGTTGACGCTACCCTCATTTCGTTTTTGTTAATGAGATTCTGATCGTGACCTAGATTTGTTGTGTGTAGTTTTCCCTCGGTAGGGGCCCATACCGAGGTTTAATGCATGTTTGTAACATATTCCATTTTGAACTTTTAATCTGTGAGCATTGGCCAGCTCGTGGATTGGATGTTTGAGAAGGACGAGTAGTCTTGTTTGATTAACAAAAACCAACAAATTAACGGTACTTGGTTACGGTTACATACAGTGGGTTTTTTGAATTATTTTTGCCTTTGTCCTCAGAAAACGGTAATGATGGTAAAGGCACTGAATGTTTAGATCCAAGACCAGGGGCTTACGCGCACTCATCGTGTGCTGTTGCGCGCCCGCCTGGTGCGCTACTGCGCGCACTCCAGGTGCGCTGCTGCGCGCGCTCCTCGTGTGCTGTTGCGCGCACTCCTGGTGCGCTGCTGCGAGCACTCCTGGTGCGCTGCTATGCACACTCCTCGTGTGCTGCTGCACGCACTCCTCGTGCGCTATTGCGTGCACTCCTGGTGTTATTAAAAGGGTTATATATCAGGTAGGTGCGGGAGGATTTTATAAATCTATCTCCCAAATCTACGGCGGTTCCTAACGTTGGTGTATGATGAATTCCAGGGTCATTGAAAGCCGCGTCTCCGCCCACACCCCGGGATTCGAGCCCGCAGACTTCGGGTACGAGACCAGACGCCGCAGGGTGTTCCATGTTTCCTGCTCGGTGCTGACGACATCAGCTCGTGAACTTCCCCCAGCGCGTCGGGTTGGAGATCCGAGCGGTTCAGTGAGCCTGCTACGGACAAAGACATATTTCCAAAGTAAGATCTGTCCATTTTTAATTCGAGTCCCGAGTTGACGCTACCCTCATTTCGTTTTTGTTAGAGATTCTGATCGTGACCTAGATTTGTTGTGTGTAGTTTTCCCTCGGTAGGGGCCCATACCGAGGTTTATTGCATGTTTGTAACATATTCCATTTTGAACTTTTAATCCGTGAGCATTGGCCAACTCGTGGATTGGATGTTTGAGAAGAACGAGTAGTCTTGTTTGATTAACAAAAACCAACAAATTAACGGTACTTGGTTACGGTTACATACAGTGGGTTTTTTGAATAATTTTTGCCTTTGTCCTCAGAAAACGGTAATGATGGTGAAGGCACTGAATGTTTAGATCCAAAACCAGGGGCTTACGCGCACTCATCGTGTGCTGTTGCGCGCCCGCCTGGTGCGCTACTGCGTGCACTCCAGGTGCGCTGCTGCGCGCGCTCCTCGTGTGCTGTTGCGCGCACTCCTGGTGCGCTGCTGCGCGCACTCCTGGTGCGCTGCTGCGCGCACTCCTGGTGCGCTGCTGCGCACACTCCTTGTGCGCTGCTGCACGCACTCCTCGTGCGCTATTGCGCGCACTCCTGGTGTTATTAAAAGGGTTATATATCAGGTAGGTGCGGGAGGATTTTATAAATCTATCTCCCAAATCAACGGCGGTTCCTAACGTTGGTGTATGATGAATTCCAGGGTCATCGAAAGCCGCGTCTCCGCCCACACCCCGGGATTCGAGCCCGCAGACTTCGGGTACGAGACCAGACGCCGCAGGGTGTTCCATGTTTCCTGCTCGGTGCTGACGACATCAGCTCGTGAACTTCCCCCAGCGCGTCGGGTTGGAGATCCGAGCGGTTCAGTGAGCCTGCTACGGACAAAGACATATTTCCAAAGTAAGATCTGTCCATTTTTAATTCGAGTCCCGAGTTGACGCTACCCTCATTTCGTTTTTGTTAATGAGATTCTGATCGTGACCTAGATTTGTTGTGTGTAGTTTTCCCTCGGTAGGGGCCCATACCGAGGTTTAATGCATGTTTGTAACATATTCCATTTTGAACTTTTAATCCGTGAGCATTGGCCAGCTCGTGGATTGGATGTTTGAGAAGGACGAGTAGTCTTGTTTGATTAACAAAAACCAACAAATTAACGGTACTTGGTTACGGTTACATACAGTGGGTTTTTTGAATAATTTTTGCCTTTGTCCTCAGAAAACGGTAATGATGGTAAAGGCACTGAATGTTTAGATCCAAGACCAGGGGCTTACGCGCACTCATCGTGTGCTGTTGCGCGCCCGCCTGGTGCGCTACTGCGCGCACTCCAGGTGCGCTGCTGCGCGCGCTCCTCGTGTGCTGTTGCGCGCACTCCTGGTGCGCTGCTGTGCACACTCCTCGTGTGCTGCTGCACGCACTCCTCGTGCGCTATTGCGTGCACTCCTGGTGTTATTAAAAGGGTTATATATCAGGTAGGTGCGGGAGGATTTTATAAATCTATCTCCCAAATCTACGGCGGTTCCTAACGTTGGTGTATGATGAATTCCAGGGTCATCGAAAGCCGCGTCTCCGCCCACACCCCGGGATTCGAGCCCGCAGACTTCGGGTACGAGACCAGACGCCGCAGGGTGTTCCATGTTTCCTGCTCGGTGCTGACGACATCAGCTCGTGAACTTCCCCCAGCGCGTCGGGTTGGAGATCCGAGCGGTTCAGTGAGCCTGCTACGGACAAAGACATATTTCCAAAGTAAGATCTGTCCATTTTTAATTCGAGTCCCGAGTTGACGCTACCCTCATTTCGTTTTTGTTAATGAGATTCTGATCGTGACCTAGATTTGTTGTGTGTAGTTTTCCCTCGGTAGGGGCCCATACCGAGGTTTATTGCATGTTTGTAACATATTCCATTTTGAACTTTTAATCCGTGAGCATTGGCCAACTCGTGGATTGGATGTTTGAGAAGAACGAGTAGTCTTGTTTGATTAACAAAAACCAACAAATTAACGGTACTTGGTTACGGTTACATACAGTGGGTTTTTTGAATAATTTTTGCCTTTGTCCTCAGAAAACGGTAATGATGGTGAAGGCACTGAATGTTTAGATCCAAAACCAGGGGCTTACGCGCACTCATCGTGTGCTGTTGCGCGCCCGCCTGGTGCGCTACTGCGTGCACTCCAGGTGCGCTGCTGCGCGCGCTCCTCGTGTGCTGTTGCGCGCACTCCTGGTGCGCTGCTGCGCGCACTCCTGGTGCGCTGCTGCGCGCACTCCTGGTGCGCTGCTGCGCACACTCCTCGTGTGCTGCTGCACGCACTCCTCGTGCGCTATTGCGCGCACTCCTGGTGTTATTAAAAGGGTTATATATCAGGTAGGTGCGGGAGGATTTTATAAATCTATCTCCCAAATCTACGGCGGTTCCTAACGTTGGTGTATGATGAATTCCAGGGTCATCGAAAGCCGCGTCTCCGCCCACACCCCGGGATTCGAGCCCGCAGACTTCGGGTACGAGACCAGACGCCGCAGGGTGTTCCATGTTTCCTGCTCGGTGCTGACGACATCAGCTCGTGAACTTCCCCCAGCGCGTCGGGTTGGAGATCCGAGCGGTTCAGTGAGCCTGCTACGGACAAAGACATATTTCCAAAGTAAGATCTGTCCATTTTTAATTCGAGTCCCGAGTTGACGCTACCCTCATTTCGTTTTTGTTAATGAGATTCTGATCGTGACCTAGATTTGTTGTGTGTAGTTTTCCCTCGGTAGGGGCCCATACCGAGGTTTAATGCATGTTTGTAACATATTCCATTTTGAACTTTTAATCCGTGAGCATTGGCCAGCTCGTGGATTGGATGTTTGAGAAGGACGAGTAGTCTTGTTTGATTAACAAAAACCAACAAATTAACGGTACTTGGTTACGGTTACATACAGTGGGTTTTTTGAATAATTTTTGCCTTTGTCCTCAGAAAACGGTAATGATGGTAAAGGCACTGAATGTTTAGATCCAAGACCAGGGGCTTACGCGCACTCATCGTGTGCTGTTGCGCGCCCGCCTGGTGCGCTACTGCGCGCACTCCAGGTGCGCTGCTGCGCGCGCTCCTCGTGTGCTGTTGCGCGCACTCCTGGTGCGCTGCTGCGAGCACTCCTGGTGCGCTGCTGCGCACACTCCTCGTGTGCTGCTGCACGCTTTCCTCGTGCGCTATTGCGTGCACTCCTGGTGTTATTAAAAGGGTTATATATCAGGTAGGTGCGGGAGGATTTTATGAATCTATCTCCCAAATCTACGGCGGTTCCTAACGTTGGTGTATGATGAATTCCAGGGTCATCGAAAGCCGCGTCTCCGCCCACACCCCGGGATTCGAGCCCGCAGACTTCGGGTACGAGACCAGACGCCGCAGGGTGTTCCATGTTTCCTGCTCGGTGCTGACGACATCAGCTCGTGAACTTCCCCCAGCGCGTCGGGTTGGAGATCCGAGCGGTTCAGTGAGCCTGCTACGGACAAAGACATATTTCCAAAGTAAGATCTGTCCATTTTTATTTCGAGTCCCGAGTTGACGCTACCCTCATTTCGTTTTTGTTAATGAGATTCTGATCGTGACCTAAATTTGTTGTGTGTAGTTTTCCCTCGGTAGGGGCCCATACCGAGGTTTATTGCATGTTTGTAACATATTCCATTTTGAACTTTTAATCCGTGAGCATTGGCCAGCTCGTGGATTGGATGTTTGAGATGGACGAGTAGTCTTGTTTGATTAACAAAAACCAACAAATTAACGGTACTTGGTTACGGTTACATACAGTGGGTTTTTTGAATAATTTTTGCCTTTGTCCTCAGAAAACGGTAATGATGGTGAAGGCACTGAATGTTTAGATCCAAGACCAGGGGCTTACGCGCACTCTTCGTGTGCTGTTGCGCGCCCGCCTGGTGCGCTGCAGCACGCACTCTTCGTTTGCTGCTGCGCGCACTCCTGGTGCGCTGCTGCGCGCGTTCCTCGTATGCTGCTGCGCGCACTCCTGGTGCGCTGCTGCGCGCACTCCTGGTGCGCCGCTGCACGCACTCCTGGTGCGCCACTGCGCGCACTCCTGGTGCGCTGCTGCGCGCACTCCTTGTGTGCTGCTGCGCGCACTCCTGGTGCGCTGCTGCGCGCACTCCTCGTGTGCTGCTGCACGCACTCCTCGTGCGCTATTGCGCGCACTCCTGGTGTTATTAAAAGGGTTATATATCAGGTAGGTGCGGGAGGATTTTATAAATCTATCTCCCAAATCTACAGCGGTTCCTAACGTTGGTGTATGATGAATTCCAGGGTCGTCTCCGCCCACACGGGAGTCGAGCCCGCAGACTTCGGGTACGAGACCAGACGCCGCAGGGTGTTCCATGTTTCCTGCTCGGTGCTGACGACATCAGCTTGTGAACTGCTACGCACAAAGATCTGGAGCTTACGCGCACTCTTCGTGTGCTGTTGCGCGCCCGCCTGGTGCGCTACTGCGCGCACTCTTCGTATGCTGTTGCGCGCACTCCTGGTGCGCTGCTGTTCGCACTCCTGGTGCGCCGCTGCGCGCACTCCTGGTGCGCCGCTGCGCGCACTCCTCGTGCACTGTTGCGCGCACTCCCCGTGCGCTGTTGCGCGCACTCCTGGTGCGCTGCTGCGCGCACTCCTGGTGCGCTGCTGCGCACACTCCTCGTGTGCAGCTGCACGCACTCCTCGTGCGCTTTTGCGCGCACTCCTGGTGTTATTAAAAGGGTTATATATCAGGTAGGTGCGGGAGGATTTTATAAATTGATCTCCCAAATCTACGGCGGTTCCTAACGTTGGTGTATGATGAATTCCAGGGTCATCGAAAGCCGCGTCTCCGCCCACACCCCGGGATTCGAGCCCGCAGACTTCGGGTACGAGACCAGACGCCGCAGGGTGTTCCATGTTTCCTGCTCGGTGCTGACGACATCAGCTTGTGAACTTCCCCCAGCGCGTCGGAGATCCGAGCGGTTCAGTGAGCCTGCTACGGACAAAGACATATTTCCAAAGTAAGATCTGTCCATTTTTATTTCGAGTCCCGAGTTGACGCTACCCTCATTTCGTTTTTGTTAATGAGATTCTGATCGTGACCTAAATTTGTTGTGTGTAGTTTTCCCTCGGTAGGGGCCCATACCGAGGTTTATTGCATGTTTGTAACATATTCCATTTTGAACTTTTAATCCGTGAGCATTGGCCAGCTCGTGGATTGGATGTTTGAGATGGACGAGTAGTCTTGTTTGATTAACAAAAACCAACAAATTAACGGTACTTGGTTACGGTTACATACAGTGGGTTTTTTGAATAATTTTTGCCTTTGTCCTCAGAAAACGGTAATGATGGTGAAGGCACTGAATGTTTAGATCCAAGACCAGGGGCTTACGCGCACTCTTCGTGTGCTGTTGCGCGCCCGCCTAGTGCGCTACTGCGCGAACTCCAGATGCGCTGCTGCGCGCACTCTTCGTGTGCTGCTGCGCGCACTCCTCGTGTGCTGCTACACGCACTCCTCGTGCGCTATTGCGCGCACTCCTGGTGTTATTAAAAGGGTTATATATCAGGTAGGTGCGGGAGGATTTTATAAATCTATCTCCCAAATCTACAGCGGTTCCTAACGTTGGTGTATGATGAATTCCAGGGTCGTCTCCGCCCACACCCCGGGATTCGAGCCCGCAGACTTCGGGTACGAGACCAGACGCCGCAGGGTGTTCCATGTTTCCTGCTCGGTGCTGACGACATCAGCTCGTGAACTGCTACGCACAAAGACCTGGGGCTTACGCGCACTCTTCGTGTGCTGTTGCGCGCCCGCCTGGTGTGCTACTGCGCGCACTCTTCGTATGCTGTTGCGCGCACTCCTGGTGCGCTGCTGCGCGCACTCCTGGTGCGCCGCTGCGCGCACTCCTGGTGTGCTGCTGCGCGCACTCCTGGTGCGCTGCTGCGCACACTCCTCGTGTGCTGCTGCACGCACTCCTCGTGCGCTATTGCGCGCACTCCTGGTGTTATTAAAAGGGTTATATATCAGGTAGGTGCGGGAGGATTTTATAAATCTATCTCCCAAATCTACGGCGGTTCCTAACGTTGGTGTATGATGAATTCCAGGGCTATCGAAAGCCGTGTCTCCGCCCACACCCCGGGATTCGAGCCCGCAGACTTCGGGTACGAGACTAGACGCCGCAGGGTGTTCCATGTTTCCTGCTCGGTGCTGACGACATCAGCTCGTGATTTTCCCCCAGCGCGTCGGGTTGGAGATCCGAGCGGTTCAGTGAGCCTGCTACGGACAAAGACATATTTCCAAAGTAAGATCTGTCCATTTTTATTTCGAGTCCCGAGTTGACGCTACCCTCATTTCGTTTTTGTTAATGAGATTCTAATCGTGACCTAGATTTGTTGTGTGTAGTTTTCCCTCGGTAGGGGCCCATACCGAGGTTTATCGCATGTTTGTAACATATTCCATTTTGAACTTTTTATCCGTGAGCATTGGCCAGCTCGTGGATTGGATGTTTGAGAAGGACGAGTAGTCTTGTTTGATTAACAAAAACCAACAAATTAACGGTACTTGGTTACGGTTACATACAGTGGGTTTTTTGAATAATTTTTGCCCTCGTCCTCAGAAAACGGTAATGATGGTGAAGGCACTGAATGTTTAGATCCAAGACCAGGGGCTTACGCGAACTCTTCGTGTGCTGTTGCGCGCCCGCCTGGTGCGCTACTGCGCGCACTCCAGGTGCGCTGCTGCGCGCACTCTTCATGTGCTGCTGCGCGCACTCCTGGTGCGGTGCTGCGCGCGCTCCTCGTATGCTGCTGCGCGCGCTCCTCGTATGCTGTTGCGCGCACTCCTGGTGCGCTGCTGCGCGCACTCCTGGTACGCCGCTGCGCGCACTCCTGGTGCGCCGCTGCGCGCACTCCTGGTGCGCCACTGCGCGCACTCCTGGTGCGCTGCTACGCGCACTCTTTTGCACTGTTGCGCGCACTCCCCGTGCGCTGTTGCGCGCACTCCTGGTGCGCTGCTGCGCGCACTCCTGGTGTGCTGCTGCGCGCACTCCTGGTGCGCTGCTGCGCACACTCCTGGTGTTATTAAAAGGGTTATATATCAGGTAGGTGCGGGAGGATTTTATAAATCTATCTCCCAAATCTACGGCGGTTCCTAACGTTGGTGTATGATGAATTCCAGGGTCATCGAAAGCCGCGTCTCCGCCCACACCCCGGGATTCGAGCCCGCAGACTTCGGGTACGAGACCAGACGCCGCAGGGTGTTCCATGTTTCCTGCTCGGTGCTGACGACATCAGCTCGTGAACTTCCCCCAGCGCGTCGGGTTGGAGATCCGAGCGGTTCAGTGAGCCTGCTACGGACAAAGACATATTTCCAAAGTAAGATCTGTCCATTTTTATTTCGAGTTCCGAGTTGACGCTACCCTCATTTCGTTTTTGTTAATGAGATTCTGATCGTGACCTAAATTTGTTGTGTGTAGTTTTCCCTCGGTAGGGGCCCATACCGAGGTTTATTGCATGTTTGTAACATATTCCATTTTGAACTTTTAATCCGTGAGCATTGGCCAGCTCGTGGATTGGATGTTTGAGATGGACGAGTAGTCTTGTTTGATTAACAAAAACCAACAAATTAACGGTACTTGGTTACGGTTACATGCAGTGGGTTTTTTGAATAATTTTTGCCTTTGTCCTCAGAAAACGGTAATGATGGTGAAGGCACTGAATGTTTAGATCCAAGACCAGGGGCTTACGCGCACTCTTCGTGTGCTGTTGCGCGCCCGCCTGGTGCGCTGCAGCACGCACTCTTCGTTTGCTGCTGCGCGCACTCCTGGTGCGCTGCTGCGCGCGTTCCTCGTATGCTGCTGCGCGCGCTCCTCGTATGCTGTTGCGCGCACTCCTGGTGCGCTGCTGCGCGCACTCCTGGTGCGCCGCTGCACGCACTCCTGGTGCGCCACTGCGCGCACTCCTGGTGCGCTGCTGCGCGCACTCCTTGTGTGCTGCTGCGCGCACTCCTGGTGCGCTGCTGCGCGCACTCCTCGTGTGCTGCTGCACGCACTCCTCGTGCGCTATTGCGCGCACTCCTGGTGTTATTAAAAGGGTTATATATCAGGTAGGTGCGGGAGGATTTTATAAATCTATCTCCCAAATCTACAGCGGTTCCTAACGTTGGTGTATGATGAATTCCAGGGTCGTCTCCGCCCACACGGGATTCGAGCCCGCAGACTTCGGGTACGAGACCAGACGCCGCAGGGTGTTCCATGTTTCCTGCTCGGTGCTGACGACATCAGCTCGTGAACTGCTACGCACAAAGACCTGGAGCTTACGCGCACTCTTCGTGTGCTGTTGCGCGCCCGCCTGGTGCGCTACTGCGCGCACTCTTCGTATGCTGTTGCGCGCACTCCTGGTGCGCTGCTGTTCGCACTCCTGGTGCGCCGCTGCGCGCACTCCTGGTGCGCCGCTGCGCGCACTCCTCGTGCACTGTTGCGCGCACTCCCCGTGCGCTGTTGCGCGCACTCCTGGTGCGCTGCTGCGCGCACTCCTGGTGCGCTGCTGCGCACACTCCTCGTGTGCAGCTGCACGCACTCCTCGTGCGCTTTTGCGCGCACTCCTGGTGTTATTAAAAGGGTTATATATCAGGTAGGTGCGGGAGGATTTTATAAATCTATCTCCCAAATCTACGGCGTTTCCTAACGTTGGTGTATGATGAATTCCAGGGTCATCGAAAGCCGCGTCTCCGCCCACACCCCGGGATTCGAGCCCGCAGACTTCGGGTACGAGACCAGACGCCGCAGGGTGTTCCATGTTTCCTGCTCGGTGCTGACGACATCAGCTCGTGAACTTCCCCCAGCGCGTCGGAGATCCGAGCGGTTCAGTGAGCCTGCTACGGACAAAGACATATTTCCAAAGTAAGATCTGTCCATTTTTATTTCGAGTCCCGAGTTGACGCTACCCTCATTTCGTTTTTGTTAATGAGATTCTGATCGTGACCTAGATTTGTTGTGTGTAGTTTTCCCTCGGTAGGGGCCCATACCGAGGTTTATTGCATGTTTGTAACATATTCCATTTTGAACTTTTAATCCGTGAGCATTGGCCAGCTCGTGGATTGGATGTTTGAGAAAAACGAGTAGTCTGGTTTGATTAACAAAAACTAACAAATTAACGGTACTTGAATACGGTTACATACAGTGGGTTTTTTGAATAATTTTTGCCTTTGTCCTCAGAAAACGGTAATGATGGTGAAGGCACTGAATGTTTAATCCAAGACCAGGGGCTTACGCGCACTCTTCGTGTGCTGTTGCGCGCCCGCCTGGTGCGCTACTGCGCGCACTCCAGGTGCGCTGCTGCGCACACTCCTCGTGTGCTGCTGCACGCACTCCTGGTGTTATTAAAAGGGTTATATATCAGGTAGGTGCGGGAGGATTTTATAAATCTATCTCCCAAATCTACGGCGGTTCCTAACGTTGGTGTATGATGAATTCCAGGGTCATCGAAAGCCGCGTCTCCGCCCACACCCCGGGATTCGAGCCCGCAGACTTCGGGTACGAGACCAGACGCCGCAGGGTGTTCCATGTTTCCTGCTCGGAGATGACGACATCAGCTCGTGAACTTCCCCCAGCGCGTCGGAGATCCGAGCGGTTCAGCGAGCCTGCTACGGACAAAGACATATTTCCAAAGTAAGATCTGTCCATTTTTATTTCGAGTCCCGAGTTGACGCATCCCTCATTTCGTTTTTGTTAATGAGATTCTGATCGTGACCTAGATTTGTTGTGTGTAGTTTTCCCTCGGTAGGGGCCCATACCGAGGTTTATTGCATGTTTGTAACATATTCCATTTTGAACTTTTAATCCGTGAGCATTGGCCAGCTCGTGGATTGGATGTTTGAGAAAAACGAGTAGTCTGGTTTGATTAACAAAAACTAACAAATTAACGGTACTTGAATACGGTTACATACAGTGGGTTTTTTGAATAATTTTTGCCTTTGTCCTCAGAAAACGGTAATGATGGTGAAGGCACTGAATGTTTAATCCAAGACCAGGGGCTTACGCGCACTCTTCGTGTGCTGTTGCGCACACTCCAGGTGCACTGCTGCGCGCGCTCCTCGTGTGCTGTTGCGCACACTCCAGGTGCGCTGCTGCGCGCACTCCTGGTGCGCTGCTGCGCGCACTCCTGGTGCGCTGCTGCGTGCGCTCCTCATATGCTGTTGCGCGCACTCCTGGTGCGCTGCTGCGCGCACTCCTGGTGCGCCACTGCTTGCACTCTCCGTGCGCTGTTAAAAAAAGTTGGTATAATTTTTCAAATTGCTACTTGTTCGTTGTTATTATACCTATTTATTATTTCATACCAATACAGATAGAGTTTATTGATAAGTAGGTTCAATATACTTGGTATACGGTAGTTACCTTATCGATTTATTAATTTACTTATAACTTATATTACATATAGGTAGCCGTAGGTAACTAGTTATATAGGTACTTTGTTTACAGTTGTTTGAAATCAGTAAGCACTTACCTACTAAATTATTAATCCAGTAGTATGTAACTTGTAATACCTTCTTATATACCTAGTATAAAATCGGCGAAAGTATATGGCGCTACAATATAAAAAAAAATACTTATGCACGAGTTGGGCACCTACACGAAAACAGTTTCAAATGAAACGCAGCTAATTAGTGTTATATATTCTCTGGGAACCCCGAATAGCAGAAGAACTATTGAATAGCCGGCCAAGTGCGATTCGGACTCGCGCACGAAGGGTTCCGTACAATCCCATCCCAGTAATATTATAAAGACGAAAGTTTGTGAGGGTGTTGGCCGTTTTGCACAAACAAACATACTAAAAGCCGGCCAAGGGCAAGTCATTATTTATTAACGCGGAACCCTAATAACAGTAAAGAAAAAAATAAATATATTTTTTTAGTAAGTATTTGTTGTTATAGCGTCAACAGAAATACGTCATCTGTGAAAATTTCATCTGTCTTGCTATCACGCTACATGGGATATCGCCTGGTGACAGACCTACGGACAGACGAACTTCAGTTGGTACGTACAGATACCTACTTAGAAAGCAAAAAACTTGATCAAACAAGAAAGAACAGGTAGAACAGAGGGGGCAACAAAATAATTCTATTAGATAGATCGATGTCTATTAGGTTTACTTGAGGTACGGACGAACCCCTAAAAAGGTTATAATGTAAAAAAATATACTTACCTAACAAGTTTGATTGTTATATTTAGGTAATTTATAGGTAGGTAAATTAACTATGTTTCTACGAAATCCGTGATGTGAAAAAAAAACATTTGGACGGTTTTATTTTATGTACCTACCTACCTAGGTAGAGATGCCATGCAGGAAGGGCCAGCAGATTGACACTCGAGAAGGCCTAATGCAACTTATGTACCTAAGTAAGTAGGTACCTATTATATATATCTATATATATTTCGTTACTGTATTTGTGGATCGGGCATAACACGTCATTATTCTTACGCAGTAAGGTAAAATATAAAAATAAAAAGGTAGATTTGTACCTATATCCACCACCACGCCGCCACCATGTGCTAAAATGACGACTTACGCAATTTTGATTTTGTTGGTGTTTTTTATTTTTCTTTCGCCTCGGCATGTTTCGCACAAAAATGTCCGTTGGTTAGAAAAGCACCATCACCTTAATAAAAAATGTTAGTGCAAAAGTACTTTTAAAATATTTTTAGTATCTAAACACAATTTTTATCGTCACAAAGCTATTTTATTACTAACACACGGTAATATCGTTTTAGATGCAAACGCTTTTGAAAACTAGTTACTCTGAAAAATGAACGAACGCTTGTATGCAAACCATTCATTCGGTTACAAATAAAACGAACTACAATTACGAACAAAAATGACAAATGTGTGCTCTATGTCAATACGTTTTAAGTCTATTTTTGCATGTTTACAAATGTAGTTACTTGAAAGTGGTTTGGCTTAGACAAGTAGTGCGGTGCTATACCGGCGGCATAAAGTCTAATATCGATTGCACTATAAAAAACGGTTTTGGAAAGATATAATAATATAATGTTATTTTAAGTTGAAATATTTTGTTTTATTTTTTAGACATAAGGTATTAATATAATTTGAAATTAAAAATGGTTCTAAAAACGAAATCATGTTGAAATTTGTTTTATTTTGGAATTTGAGATGTTATTATTATTATTGCAATGGGTGAATATATATTCAATAAAATTCAAATACATTCTTACACAAAAAAAATTGTTTTTATTGTATCGTTGTTTTTTTAATTAATAATATGATTTTTCTAATTGCTACTTGTATTGTTGCTATATTTCAAATTTATAAAAAAATTATACCTAGAAATCGTTTTATTCGTAACCAAACCAACCCAGCACTACCATACACTAGCTCAAACAAACTGTCGAGTTGGAGCAATAGTTTGAGTCGTTCCATATTTCGAAAACAATAGCATGGAGCTGCGCGGAGTGGCACGTGCTTCCCGTACGAACGTTAGCTAGCTACTGATGAACGTCGACGCCCCACGCGTCTATCGGCTCAAAATTGGTTGCAAAAGCTATAAAAAAAATCATAATAAATCGAAAAACTAATATTTTGATAATCCTAAAGAGCCAAAAATAGCAAAATGATGTGTAGCACATTTCCTTCAAAGAAAGGTATGTATTATTTCTCCCCATTTCGGAGCTTTAGGGAAATACATGACAAAACAAGGGTTAAATTGAAAATTTTTTTTTTGGATTCAAGATACAAAATATCGAAATTGCTAAAGATACAATGTCTTTGAAAACTATACAGAATAACATATATTTTTTCTGACTGTGAATTTATTCTCTCAAGCGGATTTATAACCTTTCAAAAAGAGGGAATTTGGAGAATCTTGTCGCAATAAATGTATTGCCATCTCGCTCTTCTTGGGAGCTCGTCCTTAACACTGAATAGGCTTGCGTTTGACTACAGCCTGCTTGATGTTAAGCATCACTGTAGTCTAAAATGTAGCACGCTTAACGAAGAAACCAACTTACTCTGGATTTGAAGACCCCTAGGTTATAATCTTTTAGGAACAAGGCTCCAGGTAGAGAGTTCCACAATCTGTCCTAACATATATACACATATAGGCTACCTATATAATATATCCTGGATTAAGGCTTGCGCTGATAGAAGAGACCTCTAAAATACCATAACTACATAGCTCTGGCACAATTTTCTTACCAAAAACTGGTCGAGCCTGTATATAAATACAGGCTCGACCAGTTCAATCTAGGAAGCTATATACCTACTTGTATATTTCGACATCGACTAGTAAAATACAGGCTTTATTATACAATTTCTCTCAAAAGTATTAAGTCATCACCAGTTGGATTAGCATTATGGTAAGATACTTACCTACTTATTGAAGGGTTCTTTTGAAATAACTAGTGGGTGCCCGCGGCTTCGCTCACATTAAGAAGTAAAACTTGCATCCCCTATTTCACCCCTTTGAAAGTGGCATTTCCAAATATCCTTTCTTAGCGGATGCCTACGTCATAACATCTACCTTCATTCCAAATTTCAGCCCTATTCATCCAGTGGTTTGGGCTGTGCGTTGATAGATCACTATATCAGTCAGTCACCATTGAGTTTTATGTATATAGATAGATGAATCACACTTCTAGTTCTTTAAAACTGAAAGTGATTCATACATTTACATAATTATTTCAATAAAAAAACCCGACTTCACGTGCACATTTCATATTCTAGGTACTAGGTAACTCAAGTCACATTGCTTAGTTTTTGTGGATATTACAGGTATTTTGAGTTTATTTTCGATAAAATTTATATGAGACCATTTTAAACATGACTTGATCATCATCGGCCCTTTATCACTCACTGCTGAGTACAGACCTCTCGTCTCGGTCTTGAGCAGATGTACGAGCATGAACTACTTACAAAATATAAATAAATTAAATAACATTAAATTGCACATAAACGACTTAAGAACCTCTATATTTGAAAGCCGGAAAAATCCACTCAGACCAATCCATGCCCGTACTGTGTTAATGCTTGTATACAGAAAGCAGATGCGCTTGTTACATCTCGGCTGCACAAAGTGGGTCGGCCGGTCACTGCAGCTACCATTCAATATAAAATTATGATGTGAAATGACGAGAGAAAGGTCAGAAGCTAGTACCAGATTGACCTTCTTGGCTAGTTATAGACATCATCCAAATTTAAGAGCCAGGGTCTTGTCTGTGGAGTAGTATAAATAAGTTTACTTGGTCTTTTTACAAGGATGCAGGTATATCAATAATGAACATTGGAAATTGTACTATGAACTGGTATCGTAGGTAAGATGACTGCTAAAGAACTGGATTCTCGACAAAATTTGTACATGAATCAAACCCCTTCCACCACATTTATCTTGGCAGGTGAAACGAAAAGATAAGACCCAACAAAATTCTGATGCCTTCTACTGGTTTAAAGCAAACCTTATAATTATATGGCTCAGCAGTCTGCCGTCTTAGAGAAAAGCAAGTGTGATGCACCCTTAGATTACAATAGATCATGTATACATCACGTGAACTGCAGTCAAACAAGCTACAAGACAACTCATACGAATTTAATAAAGGCAATTAGGTATGGACTGACTGAGACACCTATTTTATTTGAATACTACGAGTACCTCGTAGCTTCCCACGCGTTATTATATATATATGTCGTAGGATAATTCGATACTTCGAATCTTCGCGGAAATCCTAGGGGTTTTGCGAAAACGCGGATAATTAGACATAGGCGAAAAGAGACATGTTTTGAAAGAAGTTGGCTTCTCCTCGCTTCGCTCGTCGTCGCATGTGCGTGGTAGAAAGCAACCTAACGAACCTAATCTACCTTCTGTCACAGACTTCGAGTCCACCACTTGCACTGCAACAGGACTTAAATCCTGACTTTGTCCAGTAAGATTTGATAATTTTTCGCCTATGTCTAATTATCCGCGTTTTCGCAAAACCCCTAGGATTTCCGCGAAGATTCGAAGTATCAAATTATCCTACGACATATATATATATATATATATATATATATACCTATATATATATGTAAACTCCTCTTGAATCACTATATCTATAAATAAATGCATCAAAAACCGTTGTGTACTTTTAAAGATCTAAGCATACATACAGACAAAGGAACAGACGCGGAAAGTGACTTTGCTTTATACTATGTACCTAGTGATAGTGCGGGGGAGTCACGAATACATTCAATACGGATACATTACAAAACATTCATTCCATTTTTCAGGTTTGTCCATTTCTTAAATCTATTTACCTAACTAAGTCTAGGTATATTGGTGGTAAAAAAAACACCGTTGTATTGCACAATACACTGTAATCTGTTTGCATACTAGTTTTACAGATAGCCTTATCGAACTAAAGTAGGTGTAACTATACCCACATACATACATTTCCGTGAATATTTATCGTGGGTTTCCATGATAATACGGAACTCCTTAAAGTCACACAGTCTATGTGAAGAACACACCATCAATGACGCATACAACAGTTAAATTTTATTGTCAACTATTATGTTTCCAAGCTAGGTAATAGGGCGTAGTTAAAGCTTTACTTGGATATATTCTGTTTCAGTTAAAAACGGATATTCTCTTAAATGATTACCCTTTCATCAGTTTGGATTAAACGGGATGTTCAATCCAATGGGTATTTCATTTGTTAGGTAGGTACAGTCTTTGATATATGAGTACTTTAAAACAGTGATTACTAATAAACAATATTACCTATCTACTTTTAATAATAATACTTTTAACAGTGACTATTTATAGCACAATTAAAACAAATACATAGGTAGGTATACAAGAATTGCACGATTAAAATAAAGAAAATAATGTCAAAGAAAACAATTGCAAACTTACAAATACAATTGCTTATAGTAACTTTATACTTGTAGTATCAGCTATTGCTTTTTAATAGGATAGTAGATAAATACTTACTTTGTCAAAGGCTGCGCACGCGATGTCTATTAATCTCGCAGTAAAAAAACATCTCCGCAATCCTGCGACTCAGTGAGATATCAACCCACCTCGTTTTACACTTCACTGATCTGATAACTGCGAATAAATTATACTATAGAAACGTAACTGCGTCAAAAATATAATTCCACAAGATAGTCAACCGCCGCCGACGCGGTTGAGTTGGTGGCTTGGCTTAACCCTTTAGCGACTAATGATTGCGACGAAGCATTTTCTATTTTCGTCATCATAAACAATCACGAGGAAACTTTAAATCTGTAGAGCTATATTTTTTTTACAAACTTTGTTTGTGAGCGCTGTGAGAGACGAAATGTGGAAGCGTTTTCGACGTGACATTTTAAGGAATTACAATTCAATAATAGCAATAATTCGTAGCTCGATAGAAATCCAATACTGCATGTTGCACAATGCACATGCATGCAAACTTGTGGATTTGCGGTGGCCAAGTGATACTTGTATCAAACCACAGAGTGATATTGGTCCACTGTGGGGCTGAGGACGGAGCGAGGACTCTCTTGGAGGTGTGGTGGACAACAGAGATATATCTAGAATTAGAAGTTTTTTCATAAGTAAAATAATATTTTTTTAAAGAAGTAAAAAACAAAAAATTTTGATGTAAGTAACAGGACCGGTCGGAGAAGCGTCTCTTGGTGTCAGGATCCATTTTGAATTGGTGTGCTAGTCTAGTAAGTAAGTAAAGTAGTAATTTAAGCTTAATTTAAGAGTTAAAAATACTGTTGACATCGACATCTAGAAAATAGCACACTGACAAATTAAAACAAGCATTTTTATTCATTCGCATATTTCTTTACAAACAATTATAATTATAAACACATTAACCTTTACACCCAAAAACTAAAATAAAACATCAATTTCATATTAAATAGTTACTTTTCTAATAAGCAAAGCATCTGTCCCTCAAATCGAGTGACATCGTAATCAGGTAGCTCGTGATAAACAAAAACTGCCACATCACTCTAGGTGGCACATGATTGACAAAATAGTGACATTATCTTACAGGTAACAAAAACATTTACCGACTTGATTTTTTTCTTTTTTTTTACTAGGCGAATAATTACATTTATTACATAAATACTATTAACAGTAATTACACTTAAGAGGAATGTTGAAATAAAATGTCTAATAAATATAAACTCACAAAAAATGAAATAAAAGATTTCTATATAGTACAACTTACTCAAAAATATTTATAGAAGGGACCAGAAAAAACTTTAAAAAAAAATATTAAAAAAATACTTACCTAAAATAAAATACAAATTAAATTATGTACCAAATAATCCACCCCGGATCGCTCCCGAAAAATATTCTACTGTTAGAAGCTATTATTAGTAAGCGCGCTAGATCGTAGATTATAACGTTGCTTAACATCAGGCAAGTTGTAGTCAAGCGTAAGCCTATGTAAAAAAAAAATGTTATGGGTGGAATAGCCTCTCTACTTACCTGCGTTAATCCGGATGTTAAATATCGTTTCGTTGAATCACGGTCCAATCTATGGTCTGTTACACAAACTTTCATCGAAATCTAGGTTTAGCGTGGTTTAGCTGGTTGTGCTAGTGACAGGAAAAATATGTACGTTTTGTAACTACATTAAGTAAGTAATTACTTAACTTACTAATCATTAATTAATTACATAAATGATTTTTAATAATTTTATTTTGACTCTATAAATGGGAATCTGCCTAAATAAACGAGTAAACTCTTATGGATGTTTTTTTTTGCTGTATTGTCTAGTTTACAGACCTAAAATAAAATAAAAACCATATGGCTTCTCTGATTCCTGTAACCCGAAACAAATAAGTCTTATTTTTCTATTCATTGTATAGGCCAATCTTGCGCTTGCACTATATTTTTCATCACTAAACAACCAACACCTTCAGCGCCTTCCTCCGTCCATGGCTCAACGCTACTATCTGGCACATCGTTAACTAATGAGTCTTCAGTTCCTAGTAATGGTAAATAAATTAGTTTTAATTCATTTTTCTATTCATTTCATACCAATATTGCTCCTGCACTATACATATCTTCCCCTAACAACCAACACCGGCCGCGCTTGCCCCTGTCCTCTTGCCACCGTCCACGCTACAACGGTACTATTTAGCAAGACACTAATGAGTCTTCTGTTCCTAGTTACCCTAAACAAATTAATTTGAATTCATTTTTCTATTAATTTCATAAGCCTATCTTGCCCCTGCACTATACTTATCTTCACCAAACAACCAACACCAGCTCCGCTTGCCCCTGTCCTCCTGCCGCCGTCCACGCTACAACGGTACTATAATTAAGTCTCTTGAGATCTGAAAAAAAAAACCTATCGTGTTGCAAAGTTATCGCTGGCTTAGTAAATGCCAGGGCAACTATTAATACAACTGTATAGCAAGACACTAATGAGCCTTCGGTTCCCAGTAACCCGAATCAATTGGATTTTAATTTATATTTCTATTCATTTTATAAACCTATCTTGCCCTTGCACTAGTCTTCACCAATAGAAGCAGCGCCTGCCCCTGTCCTCCTGCCGCCGTCCACGCTACAACGGTACTATCTGGCACACCGTTAACTAATTACACCACTTGATGACTTATTGCGGCGCTGCATTAGCCTCGCTGCTCGCATTTTTGTAGCTTTGCCGTGGCTTTGTTGTGTCTAGTCTATTATTGTGGTGCTTTCAAGGATAGGTTTCGTCACTGTGATGAGTATGTTGCTTACTTTCTGTGTTAGGGTGTTTAATAATATGTGTGGAACGTTGGCAATATTTTTTTAGATTGTTGGAATTCCTTTTTTTCCAAAGCATACTGTCGTTTGATCTTAACTAGTCATTGCTCAAAATACGATTTAGACCGAAGACTTAGCCAGTCTGCTAAAAGGCTGTGTAATGTTTAACATAATTAAAAAAGCGAGATTAAATAAAACCCAAGAACAACTTGTACATGATTATCACCAAATATGATGTGAACATCATATTCCCCAGAGAAGATAACATCTTCTATTTATAAAATGTGCGGCATATTCGCTCTGCGAAAAAGCACTTTAATAAAGATTTAAAAAAAATTATAAAAGATGAACCTATAAACATAAAATTACGTCACATATCAACTCGACATATAAGTACAGCATGATTTACATAACACCTTTACCAGCCAATATTCTTCAAGGTTGCCATTACCTCTCACAATTGAATAGCTGTTCAAGAAAAAATAGGCTATATTGTAACTCTAGACGTAATGTCCAATTTACACAAATAACGCATTACTTACGTTTAAAGGTCACCAATCGAAAGAATTCGAGTCCAAGGTCCGAGATGAGTCATAAAAACTAGTTTTGTAGGTAAACCTTTGAGTATTTGGAGCAGACTTGTTGGTTTAACTCATTGAGAAGGATTTGGTTTAAAAGCCAGATTTTAAAGACAAGATAACCATGTGTTAGCTTTATACCTATGTTAGGTTATGTTATAGCTTAAAAAACAGTTAACATGCAGCACCGTTTTTGGTTAACTAATTTTTTACATCATTATGTATACCTAGTGTATCCAAACTAACTTAAACATTTATGATTTATGTAGCTAAAAACTATAAAATCTGTAATAAAATCGATAAGCTACTAGCAATTCTCATAACATCGTACTCATTTCTGCTACTATTTACAGAAATTACTGAATGAACCCATGAGAGTTATAAAAGTGGATAATGGACATGGTATCAGAATAAGATCACACAGGCACTATCTTCTTAATTAATGTTTAATGATATTGTAATGGCAAATATGAAATAAAATTTACTATTTAGATTACTCCCTAACCTGCCAATAAACAACGGAAACACAATTTTATATTATTCTTTACGCATAATAACAAAAAATTGCATTAAATACTGCATTATAAGCAGAAAAAGTTGAGAAATGCCATCGAGTACAAATCAAATGAAAAGGGCTGAGATCAGAAGAATACTTTCAGCACAACTACCGACACGACGCGCGACAGAGCTCATACGTATTTGCATTTATTACTAACCAAACCATCATGTAGTTATGTCCTAATAAACATATTTGAATTCGAAAGGCGACCGCTGACGCTGCTGACAATAGCACCAACAGCTATGATTCATTATTATTGAACATATACACGTGATAAACAAAACCTACCATAGATATACATAGCTATAGGTTGTAGCGAAGGTTCTAGAAACGCGTTTTCTTGTGAAATGCCACCGGGCCCTAGCGAGGTGCTTCCGGGTGCTCGGTAGCACTCTTGTTTTGAAACCCGACTCTGTCTCGCCACCTGCGTCGGACGCGCAATTATAAACTTTGTAGGTACATCATATATAGGTAGCTACTATATAGTTACATCGCTGGAACGTAAAGTACACAGATCAAGTTTTACTAGCCCACTAAGCCCGCAAGTTCATTCGAGTTTTTCGAGACCCTATGGTTCCGGCATACCAAACAATATTTGATAGTTTGATCGTCTCTGCGGCATGAAAATAATAAGTCAAACCAATCTACATAAATATACTCTTCTATATCTATTCTATCTATACTAAAATAAAGCTAAAGAGGGTCAAAAGTCTGAACATAGAAGAATTTGGAAAAAAAATGTTTGGGTACACTTTAAATCCATAATACAATTCAGCAGTTTTAGATTTTTTGTCTGTTTATCTGTCTATTTAAACGCCCATTACGCAAAAACGGCTGAACGGATCATCATGTTTTTTTAGTATGTAGGTAGTATGAGGTCTTAAAAGTGTCGTAGGCTACTTTTTATCTCAAACTAATGCGAGCGAAGCCGCGGTTGAACACTAGTAAAGAAATAAATACAAAATGAAGTACGTGATGATGAAGTGTCAGTGTCTTTAATTTTGTAAACAAATATCTGTAATGTGTTTGCCTGTATGTATTTAGTTTCCGAGAGATAAGCCATCAAGACTTAATATTTTGCTATAGAGACAAGTTGTAGGAATGCTAAGAATAAATATATTAAGTACTAGTAAAAGTAGTACTCAAGCAGTGAGTCAAGTGTTTAAACTAAATAAATGAGTAACACACTCATGATCATATGAACTAAGTCTTATTGTATCAGACTTTTCACTTGTCTTTCTCAAAATATTCACTTTTTGTATTGTGTTTTAGTGTTTAAGTAGTAATATGTAAGTATAAAATTTTGTGTAAGTATATGCAAAAGAGGCAGAAGTTTTGGCGCGGGGAAACTGTAGGTACATCATAATACAGAGTCGAAAGATATCTAGTATGATGTACAGAAAACCCTCAGCGTATAACACGTAAAGCAATACAAATATAAATAGTGTAAATACCTACAAATGTACGCACACCATAAATAGACCAATAAAGAAATTTAGAATTTTTTGAATTTGAATTTGAATTTTTTAACGAAAATATTATCATATTTCGGTAAATATGATGATATTTTCGTTCTCTGATTCCTTTAGAAGATTCGTTGTGAGTTGGAATAGAATGTTCTTGTCATCATGATGCAGTAACAGGGACTGCTAGTGATTCATCCTGAAAATGAGGAAACCTTACGTTTCCTCGACTGGTATAACATAAATAACAATATATTACTAAATTAATACAAAATTAATACAACGTATATTAAATGTAATATTTGATTTATTCGGTTAAATATATAATATATGCGCGTATTTGTTTTTATTTATTTCTACAAACATGTTTTGATATAATGTAGACAAATACAAACATTGGACTAATACTCGTATCTCAATAATTAAAAAAATACTTTTTCAAAACATCGTAGAGAGAAAATTTCATAAATAAAGTATCGGAGAAGGTCATTTATCTTCCTTTTCTAGTCACAAGGAAAATATTTGCTCACATTGATAACGTTATCTTTATCTCACAAAACTCAAGACTTTCTGTTAACAAAGATTATAAAAGTAGATCTAAATAAAACACTTGACAACGTACACATACACAAAGAATTTACATAAACAAACATTTACAATCTTCTTTAATCCAGAGTTTTATAGACGCGTTTAGTCTAATTCAGAGTAGATACGAATGCTGTTTATACCAGAATTAGCTAAAATCTTTGTCATTGAAGGTGAAATTTCAGACATATGATTTTATGGATTACATAATAAAATTATATGATTTGAATATACATTACTTCTACTTTTGCCCTGGCATTTACTAAGCCAGCGATAATCTTGCAACACGATAGGTAATTTTTTCAGATCTCAAGAGACTCAAGTGCTAATTTAACATAAATAAGTAAACTGAAAAACAATTAAAACTGTATAAATAAATTCGACACAAGTGTGAGCTAAATAGTACAAAATAATTTGAATTCTGTTATATTACAATATACCTACCTCTGTTTTAAACTGCTATGGTATGTGTTAAGCTAAATAAGAAGTTATAACATCCGCTTATCTTTTCCTTGAGCTACGAGATATATAGGTATATATATAAATACAGATTTGTAGGACATTGTAACATAAAACCTACGTTACCGTGTATTAGCGTTGATTGAAGCGACCTCTATATCTCGTCATCTCTTTTGTTTCCATGAAAGACCGCGCTTTGTTTCGGATGATGAAACGTGGAACAATGCCATATTTATTTGTTTACGGTCCAGAGCACAGACATTATGGGTGTGGTAGACTTAGACTAATAGCCTTCTATAGTAATAAATCATATATTTTGTACGAAGATACGTGATGTCACAGAATTATTTTAAAAATAAATTAAATACATTGCCTACTTACTTCGGAGTTATAAATAAAAAGGTAAAATAACCTGCCTACTAGGTATTGTTGTATTACCTTTGTAGTACACATTATATTTACCGACCGTTTGTAGTAAACAAAACGTCTCTGATTCAATCACGACGATTGTTTTTGTCGTCTGTTTTAATGTCATACATTATAATGCATATTGTTTGTTATACTTCTTTCACATCCGCCTCAAATAGAAAGTATTTCTTCGTTTTTCTTTGTCTTATGGTCCTAGGAGACCACAAGAGCCAGACTCCCTGGGGCCCTTGTTTATATAGACTCTTTCTATACCTACATATTATATGAATAGCCAAGCTATAATTAAAGCTTGCTAATTCTACGGTTAAGATCGTTATATTGTAAACTGCATTTTATTAAACACTAGCTGGTGCGCGCGACTTCGTCCGCGTAGAATAGTTATTACCATAAAAACGGCTCTAGTGAGTTAACTTCAAAAGATAGACATATACTGCTGCGGACATTTTGTTAGATAATTTCAAAAGGAATAATTCTTTCATACACATTTTTTTGATATCTTGAACTGTTTTCGTAGCGCACGCAACGGAAGCCCTCAAAAATGAATAATTTTCCCCGTTTTTTCCACATTTTCCATTGTTTCTTCGATCCTATTAGTTGCAGCGTGATGTTATATAGCCTAAAGCTTTCCTCGATAACTGGTCTATCCAACACAAAAAGAACTTTTCAATTCGCACCAGTAGTTCCTGTGATTAGCGCGTTCAAACAAACAAACAAACTCTTCAGCTTTATAATATTAGTATAGATAATATTTCTGTAACTTAACTCCACATGATATAAGTTTATGCAAAAATAGTGACTTGATAAGCTATAATATAAATATATATTGAACGTTACTAGGATTAGTACTTACACTACTAGTTGTACATATGTAGTTTAATTATTGTCATTTAAATAAAGACATTTTGAAATTGAATTGAATCATCTAAATCTACTTAAGACCTACATTGTTTTTAGTAAATATGTGTCAATATAGACAGTATACAATCAAATTTATAGTAAAAAATATACTTCAGAAACATTAATTAATTAATAGTAAATATCATTTTTCATTTCAAAATTGTATGATAGATAATTTTATTTATTGTCCATTCCCAGTTCTAGATAAAAAATATAGGTACAGTTTACGTACTTATAAATATGAAAATTATCATGAGAATATATATCGGACAGTATGCTGGGCACGCTGCCCTCTGGTAGTGGGCTGGAGCACTTAGATTATCTTTAGGCTTTTCTAAAGATTTTCTAAGTGCTAAGTTCTAAGTTATTTGTAGTAGTTAGAAGTAGTATGTTTAGTTTTTCTTCCCTTGTTTTTATATTTTATTATTGTAAATAAAGTTTAATTTGTTCATGAGAATGTTTACTTATTGTGTTAAAAATTCACATGCAGATGCATATATTTAGAACTTACAATTTTCAAATAATGTTACTCATCCTCACTAAATGTTTAGAAATATATTAAACTAGTGGGTGCTCGCGGCTTCGCTCGCATTAAGAAGTAAAACTTGCATCCCCTATTTCACCCCTTTAAATGTGGCATTTCCAAAAATCTTTTCTTAGCGGATGCCTACGTTATAACATCTACCTGCATGCCAAATTTCAGTCCGATCCGTCCAGTGGTTTGGGCTGTGCATTGATAGATCACTATGTCAGTCAGTCAGTCAGTCACCTTTGAATTTTATTACATTTAGATTAAAAAATATTATGATGATGATGATGCTTTCCAAGCCGATTACGGCTACGGCGAAAGTATTTCCTACGGGTAAGTTACTGATGCGTCCTCACATGACTAATATACCCTATTTTAGCGGTGAATGTTCTAAAACAGTTGCTACATGTGAGGATGCCATTTCTATAGTTGTAGGTAATGTTTGAAGGCGGTTTATTTTGAGAAGATTCCTTAAAAATAGTATACACATGTGCTAACAAGTAAGTCGAGAACCGGACCATTTTTTTAGAGAAGCGCATTAGATCGTACTTTGCGACGTTGTTCAACATCAAGACAAGTGTAGTCAAGCATGAGCTACAAACAAAAGAAACCTTTCTGGTTTCTAAAACTTTCTGGTTTCTCTACCACAGCCTCGATCCCACAAGTTCAGCCAAACGGTCCCTAATTTCACCTCTAGCTTCCGATTTCCTGACTTTCCCCTCGACAGTGACACCGAAACAAAGGCCCGGTGTCACCACTGGGGTATACAGAGTTAGCTAAAGGTTACCTATAAGCATAAGTAACTCAAAACGATTTAGTAGTTTTTAGAAATTTACGGGAAAAAAATCAATCAACAACTTTTTTAGTCGACTTCTTGGCGTACAGAAGAGTAGTAGTCAGTAGTATTGAAAAGGACGATAATGATGTTTCAAACGTCTATTGGTGTTATGGATAGCAAAATAAGTTCTGAAACTAAATATGTAGGAGCGATTATATTTTTCGCGAATTTCCAAGAGTCGTAAAACTAGTCATAAGCAATGAAGAACTATATAGTATTAAAATTCCACTCTTTAATGTTTAGCGTTACTTACTCGTACCTAACCCTTTATAGTTGTATTTATAGCTACCCACATAGATCCTTCCGGCGGCGCGGCAACGCAGCGGAAACGCAACGTGACTCATACGCGTGCGCACGTCTTCGGTTCACTGCCCATTGTCAACCGCACACCGTACATACAGCTGCGTAGATACTTCCATACAAATATGATGGCTATACAATATCTTCTGTTACATCTATACATAAAATAAAGCTTTAGAGGGTCATAAATCGTCACATACGAGTAGAAGTTATTCGAAAAAATGATTTTCCTTAAATCTATCACAGAGCACGTTTTAGCAATTTTTATACTTTTTGTCTGTTTATTTTAAACGCGCATCACCTAAAAACAGCTGAACCGAGAATCATTATATTTGGTATGTTGGTAATATGAGGTCCAGGGAGAGACATAGGCTACTTTTTAATCCAAAATAATGCAAGCAAAGCCACGGGCGTCCACTAGGATATATATTGTTGTAGCGTTGGAGACTATACAGTTTATAGTTTCCATAGAAATTTGTCTGCCATTTATGGAGCATAATAGCAAAATGATGTGACATTCTAATGGTTCGGTTGGCACGATGGACGGGAGTGACTGCGATGACGTCAAATAGACATGTCATTATGTTATATAATAAACACAATAACTAAGGTCAAGACAGCAGTATTATGTACCTACTCGCGTGAAGATCCTGTCTGTTCTTTAGCTACCCAAAAATAATGTCTGTCTGAAATGTCAAGGAACTATTAGATAAAATCGTCTTCTTATTGAATGAGACAGGAAAGCTCTTGTGTCGAGAGTTTATCAAGCCGTCCTAAAGGCTTCTGACATCGCTTAATGACTGCCGTACTAGACAAACGGCCGGGACAGCTACTATTTGGCGTGTCATACGACCCACGAAAGCGCTCAAAATGGAATGCCAATTTTCGGTCACCCATCCAAGGACTGACCGCGTAGACCTTTACACTATTACAATAAATAAGTGATAGAAATCAGTGCTGTAAATATTGCAATGACTTGTGAAACTACAGAAGTATGTACTTAGTAGTAAACTTCAATAGCATGTGCTAAATCACTATCATATCTAATCACGACATCAGACAGCTATTGCTAGATTTTCAGCCACGATGTGATTGACAACTGAAATGATTTTTCAGAAATATCACACGGTAATATTTACTTTGTTCGCTCTAACTCTAACCACACGAGTACATAAATAGGTAAATATGCTAACAAATTTTCCACGGCAATTCCTAGACTCAGCGAAGAAATCAAATACAAACAATTGCTTTTTTATAGCCAAGATTTTTATTTTGCTGTAAGTTCTTTTAAAATTATTGTCAATTTTGCTGTTCAGTCCAAATATGATAATTTATATAATTATTATTCTACTACGAGTTATTAAATATAGATAAATTGGACCACTAACCGTCTTTTTTTATGAATTTAATTTAATTTGTGATTACATACTTGATAAGTGTATTGTTTCTTTTATACCTACTTTATCAAAACTTAGAAAATAACATTGATCGAGTACTTATTTACTCGTTCATCCAGTTTCTTAAGTAAGACGGTTCATTTTCCAATAAATACCTAAGTCACATTGGTATAAAGTTATATATGAACTCTAATCTAGAGAAATTAAATGTTTAATTGGCTTAATTCAGACAATTTTTTGGAACGCTATTTAGGATACACGTTAAAATTAATTCTTTGAATAACAATAATATCATTATCTAGGCACTTTAGTTTTATTGTCAGTCAAGAATGTACATTGTTTAAATGCTTACACTAGTTATTTTATGCGAGAGAACAAAAGAGGAAGCGACCATCATCTAATGTGTTCAAATTAAAGAATAGCAAATGGAATTATGTACTAACACTTGATAAATATTCAAGAGAGCTCGAAATACATTTTGGACAGAGCTTGAGAGGCCCGAGGCTTATTATGAAGGTACACCAAACACAAGTCCATACAAGCGCAATCAAGCAAACACACACAAACACACACTGTACAATAACTTATATGTCTAACTGTCTCACTAACGATCTATTCACTTTCAAATCATGGAGCCGCTTGCCCTCATGCGGGAAACAATAGATGAGTACTTATCACATGTCTAAATACATCGCAGCGCCATCCCATACAACTAAATAGAGTAAATGCGCGGTAAGCCTCAATGATCAAAGCGTAACGTCTACTAACTTAAGAGCTAAAGTGATATCGGAGATACTGAGATATTATATTGCTACAGGTACTGGTTAGTTCACAAATAAATATACACGTGTTATATGCAAGCGAGATACATGGGCGAGCAGCGAGCAGCGAGCAGCGAGGCGCACGATCTCGTCCGGAGCGCACTGCACCGAGAGCTCGGCCCCGTTACCTGCGCCGCCGCACGCCGCAGATGCGCCCCCCGTACCACTGACTCATCCTCACACAAATGCCCACCAAACTCCAAACAAAACAGTTACCGCTCTAATCTGAGGCCGTATAAATGCTCCCGGCCTCTAATGACGCCTACGCTCAATCGTACGACAACTCGTACGAGCAGTTTCTACTAAATTAACAATACACTCGATATCACATAATGCATATCGCAACACATTAACAGCGTCGATATTCGGATGGCGTGCTCGCCGAAGAGCCGTCCCTGTAACCACGTTTCGATCGGCGCGACCGATAAGGTCAGTCCTTATCACGCAGTAACTCCGATTTAGCACTTTTTTCGTTGCCGTGAAATGAGAAGTTAACACTGTCCTTTTGTATGTACGCTTTGTCCAGTTTCGCAGAAGGGAGGTCGTTGTCTGCGGGTGCGGGCGGGGCGTTGTGCGGCGCGGGGGGCGCGGGCTTGATGTTGGCGCCCTTGCAGAACTCCTGCAGCCAGCGCTCCGAGTTGTAGGAGGGGCCCTCGCCGCCCAGCTCCGCCGGCAGGATGTCCAGCGGCAGCGAGTCGTGCAGCGTCGACAGGTTGTTCCCGTGCAGCACGATGCGCTCCCGCGTCTTCGCCTTCAGATACGGTTTGACGACCGCCAGCGCCGTCTCCACGTACCACGGCTGCCCGATGAAATGGATGCTCTTGAACCTCACCGGCATGCAGTCTTGTAAGCAATCTATCATCATCTTCAGCACTTTGGCCTGCAAGCTGCACGACTGTTTAAACGTGAACTCGGTCCAGTCTACGATGATTACATATCCGTTGGCTTGGTTTTGTAAATCCTCGAGCGTCTTCTCAAGTGTGAGCAGCAGCGCCCTAAAAACGGAGAGCAGAGGGCAGGCGTGCGGGATCCAGTTGGAGGCGAACATAAGCAGCACGCAGCGGCCGCGGCGGTCTCGCTCGGCCAGCACGCCGGGCAGCCCGTCGGCCAGCGCGCGCAGCACGCCGCCGTCGGCCGCCGCCCACAGGTCGGGGTGCTCGCGCCGGTGCTGGTGGTAGCGCACTAGCAGCTCGAAGCTCTGCTGCACGTCATGCTTGCGCGCGTACAGGAATCGCCGCAGGAAGTTCTCGTCTTGGCATCTACTTTTGTCGCGGAGGGCTAGGTTGAGGCTGGAATCCACCGCCTCCTTGAGTCCGGCGAGCGCGCGCTGGCGGTCGCTGTCCGTGAGCCGCTTCCTGGAGATGTCACAGAGGCGCTCGTTTTGCATCTGGTGCAGCTTCCAGTCGTACTCCGCGTACTCGTTCATGGCTGGTTTGTCGGTGAGTCACGCGCGAGAGGCTCTGTGCGCGCGCGCCGCCTGCGTCTGGGGGCCGACTGCGCCGCGCGGTGTTCGCGCGCCGCCGCGCCGCCATCGCTGTCCGTTCATTAAACCGTATGACGCGCGTTTACACCTGGCTAGCAACTTGATCCAGTTATACCGGTCCAGTCAACGGGGTACTTATTTACTTGCTATTTCAACACTGTACTCAAAACGAATGTTTCCAAAGCAGATTTTAATAAGTAATGTTTACATATTAACTATTATCAATTAATCATTGCATTGCCTAGATGTTTTTGTAATACCAGTTTTATTTTTTTCAATCTCTATTTTCAAAAAACTGCCTCCAACTGTTTATTTACGTTATATTTTTTTACCGGGAATTCATTAAAATTTATTGTGATGCGCCTTATTTACGTAAGATAATGATAAATCGTAGATGCCAGCGGTTTGTACGACACCGTCAAGCCTTGCTAGTGGGCTAAGGATGGTAAAAACTTTTATCACTAAAGTTGACTACTCGCAGAGGAATAGGCAAATAATTTAAGATTAGTTGATTCAAGTGACCAAAACTTATTATATTAAATACAAAAATGGGTCTTATTCAAAATCAATAGCTTAATTTCGAATAATCGAATAAGTATACTAATATTTTTATGCAAGAACCCTTCATGCTAACTAAACAATCGAACTCGCTCTATCATGCAACAATATTAAAATTGCATCAAAAGATTTGTGCAATAATAATTTATAGTTTTCATATAATCATTATAAAAATCTTTAGCGTCTATTGTTTATTTATACCAGACAACTGTCATGCATTAAATACTTTTAAATAATGCGTAGTGATATATCAGATTTTCTATTTTTTATTGAAACTTCGTAAATATACTTGAACGTTAACTATCCCAAAGAGTAGACATTCAAGCTAGTATGCGTTCAAGTAATTTTGTAAGTGCAAGCGAGGCATAACTGCCAAGCCAGAGCGAGTTATAAATAAAAGAAAAAACTGAAGGTTGCCAGTAT
>OZ026827.1:6582652-6647044 GCA_964023185.1 Macaria liturata | reverse complement strand
ACACAATTGAAATTCTTAAAAGAATGACGTTTTTGTTAAATGTCGGCACTAACAATTAACATTCACAAAGTTAGAGAATACTACCGCCTGCTGCCGCTGCAAGACACAGAGGACAAGCCCTGTCAGTACACACCACATGTCTTACGGAGAGTAGCTCGAAGTAAACACACAAACACAATGTTCAACTAACGCATGCAAGCTTATCATTACTCGCAAACAAAATTCCCTAAGAAGTTAAGCTTGAAATAACATATTTATAAAATATAACACATGAGAGCTTGACAGTACGAAAAATTTACATTCAATAGAAGACTGCGACTTGAGTTTTAAAGTAATTGATGACCAAGAAATTGCTTAGATAGAAATTTCTAATGATAAATAAAATATATAAACACGAACTAAGAAATTATAACTAGCATGATGACATGTCCATATTAAGAAATATATAACTTTTTGTATTGATGACATCACGGACAAACTGCCTTATTACCCTACCCACAACACATATAAGTACATTATTCATCATAGCTTAGCTGAAAAGTAAATATACAATCTGACCTTGGATTATTAACATTGTTACTTCATGCAGCTATATACTATGTTGTATGCTTGTCCTGTACTAACAGTTAACAATCTAACCTGCAATCTTTGAACTAACTGAACTTACACCTTGATACCTACTCTTATTGGCACGCAATTAACATAAACTTATAAATAAAACAGGCTTATAGTAGTTTATGCAACTGTCATATAATGAAGGGTATTAAAACACGAGTGTGAGTTTATGAAACGAGCGCAGCGAGTTTCATAATAGTAACGAGTGTTTTAATACCCGTGTTATATGCAGTTGCATACACTACTTTATCTTCACTAATGCAATTATTCAAACAACAAGAGTAAAAGCTCACAATAGTTTATTAAATTAAATTCACGCGTACGTGTATAGTCACAGTGATTTTGCCGCCATTAAAATCTAACCAATGAGAGCGCAGCTGCGCGCCTCAATAAAACGCGACCAACCTGATTGGCCCTGCAATCAGGTTGGTCGCGTTTTATTGATGTTATAATGAGATATTACGATATCGATGTGGATATTATACCATCATGTGAAATTGCTTAAATTGAGTGTTTTGTTGTCTGCGCTATAACAGTAGTAATTATAAGTCAAGTATTGGAAACATAAGTAGAATGTTACAACATTAGTGTAGATTAGAGATATTAACTAACACATGTAGGGTTGATATGATCATTCTTATATGTCGAATAATTAATTTTCAATGTAACAGTTTCATATTGTGTAATTACTAATTCAAATACATTTGCATGTACCTACTATACTGTGGTATAACTATTCAATATATCAAGTCTCCTGAAAGTTTTTTTTTCTAACAGCTAAACCTTGTTTATTTCCAGTCGCAACGAAAGACCTATCAGAAACCGAGACGGATTCTGACGTGTTATTCGAGTCGAAGAGCAAAACCACATCATTCGGTGCTCGAGCCATGAACGGAGACGCGCAACACAACGGGTGGAAGAAGAACGGACATTACAAGACTAACAGGAAAGTCAAGACGTAGCTCACCTCACGTAGTTCGGGAGATTGAAACACAGATGGCGCTTTTATTAAACGCTACAAAACTATAGCTATGGGAAATCAAACATCAGGTCGAAAGATGCGCGTGCGCATAGATGGCATTAATACATCAAATGCACGAGATTTTGAGCATGAATAAAAGTGCCTCATCATCAAGTTTGTATGGCAAAGCAAAAGGCAAAGTTATAAGCCATAGCGATAAATAAACGTACGAATTTTATAGAACAGCGCCATCTAGAGATGATTGAATTGAATTCAAAAATTACGATCAAGACAAAGAACAGAAAAGTGAGCATATCGCTAAATGAGGCTCCACAACGCACATACATTATCATTACATAATGTTATATCTTGTAATTACTTGATTAAATTCATTAATTACAACAAATCAGTATCAAGATGTTAATAAAATGTACATTCCTAAAATATTTATTTCAGTTAGGTACCGATTGAAGTCATATTTTAGGCTTCTTGTATTATATGTATGATCTGACAATGATTTATTGATTGACATAGTACTCACGTAGATATCTATTTCCAATTTAAAAACACTTAAAAATTGTACACTTGGGCATTGTGTCACATTTGTTAGAAAAAACAATAGGCCTACGCAAAGCATGGATTAAAATAACAAAGATCAAACAATATAAAGGTCATGTAATATTTGGCCAAATATTCATAAAATGTGCCCTTACCTAAACATTTTACAATGACGCACTTAAAAAATCACGCGTTTTATTTCATAAGTTTTCCTATGTTGCATTCCTAATAGAATTTAGTTAGGTATTATTCAAACAATTAAGTAAGCTGAACCATTATACAGTCATACAAACATTGTGTTATTAGCATTTGTGTTATATTATCACATTTAAACATGTTCAAATGCGTATAGGTATGTGAATTTAAACTGACAAGATAATCTACGCTTTAACTTCAAGATCGTATACCAGTGTGAAAGTTTTAGTTTCCATTTTATCCGCGTGCATACTTATCTTTTGCAGACACTACCAAACATAAAAAATATTAAGTATCAGTACAACTCAAGTAATAGAATAAAAGCGGCTGTGATTGTGTAATACAGACGGTTTAACAGCACAATTTACTTAAACATAGCAGTTATTTTATATTCACTTGTAATATGTATATTCCAACATATAGTTTTATTGTCATGAACTCACTTATATTGTTAGTAATTTTATTTGATTAATCTTAGACGACTCTTCTCTGAAGAAAAATCTATTTTTATCGAGCTATGTTAGTATTAAAAGGCTATGTACATAAACGTAACAGTAGCTTGTATTGAATGTTATATATAATCGTAGAATAATATCATATTCAGAGGTATTCTGTCGTTGAAAAGTTCACATTGGATCACAGTACTTATTTGAATAGCATCGGATAAGACTATTGAGTTAGTAAATTAAACTTTATTTACAATAATAAAATATAAATACAAGGGAAGAAAAACTAAACATACTACTTCTAACTACTACAAAAAGGGGCACTAGAGTTGAGTTAGTTAATTTCAACACGAAATTGTTTTGGTACATGTATCTTCTTCTTATCGAATGAGAGTGGCCAACTCTTGTGTCGAGAGTTTATCAAGCCGCCCTAAGGGCCTCTGACATGGCTTAACGACTGCCTTACTTGACAAACAGCCGGGACCTGCAATTTAACGTGTCATCCGACCTACGGAAGCGCCCAAAATGCACATGTATGGAATCAATATTGGCTCTTTTTATAGTTCGAATGTGACATTGACCAGTAACTGTTGATATAATTTGTATTTATGGAGCATGTGATAGTTGGCAAACTGTTTATAACTTGTGAACTTATTGTATGTAATTGTAAAGGTACTAAAATTTCGTTCAGTCGATTGCAAATTGCTTAGATCAAATATCAGGTATTAATTTGCTTTTCAATGTGCTAAAACTATAAAAAAATCTAGTCCTTATAAGTGATAAATGAAAATGTATTAGATAAATAGAATATTAGAAAATTAAGTACATACACTTTAGTGTTTTATATAATATTCTTTATTTTATTATGTTGACGGTAACTTTACGTTTACATAAGAAGTTGAATTATCTATGTATTGTATGAATTTTCATATGTATTTTGAACCATGTACATAATAAAGTACGCTTTTATTATAACCATTTGTTTTATTAGGTAATAAAAATCTAGTATGTGTTTTCCCTTAGGTTAATTGCCTATTCAAGAGGATATTTAGGACATTCTCAACTGACTTTAAACCTTTTTTATTTAGATATGCTTTGAATGATTTATATGTAGTTAAAAATACTTATTACTAGTGGATTTTTCGCTGTTTCGTTATCGTACCGTGTATCTGGACAAAAAGTAGCATATATATATCAGGACCTTATACTAACACTAGTTATAATTAGATCTTGGTCCATAGCACAATTTGGCTTTGTCTGATGATTATTAAATCACCATACTAGGTCAGAATAAGTATTATGATATGACTATTTATGACATCAAAATTATACGTAGGTATAATAATGTAAGTCAACCCCAAAGAATACTATCACCCTTTTAAAAAAGGTCAACCCTACTGCTACTCCTACCATTGTACAATCGAATTTGTCATTTGTTTAAACAATGATTGTTGAATTACCGTTGACTTAATATTAATAATTGAACTATAATTATGGAATTATGAATAAATGTTTTGTTTTGCATTAATCTATTATTAGGTCCACACATTAAAGGCATCTGTAAGAAAAAAACGTTATCAAGTATCAACAATTTATTAAGAAATAATATTGCTGTCTTCACTGTTTTGTTCACTTGATAAATTACAATATCGATGACATAGCACTATGTATTTGAACACTTCACCGTCACAAGCTGAGCAGACACGCCGAAACGAAATATTCCAGGAAATAAAATTGAAGATTGGTTAAAATTTATTAGTAACTCCTTAAACTCGAAACCTTTTCATAAAAATTTAGCCCAAACATTGATGTAAAATCGCTCAATACAATTGTCTAATACAATTGTAAATATGAGTTTTGAACCTTTACCAAAAGACTTATTTCATGAAAAGAGATATAGTAGAGGCAACCGAATTCAAGCAATTAATTTTGTAGCAAGAATAAAGGTGTTCTATAGGTATTTGAAAGGATATTAAATTATCACATGAATAATTAGTTGAGAAGCTTACATCGTTAGAAAATAGGCCTTTAAATATGAATAAATTAATGATAATTGATGGATACAATAACTTAAAATATATGGTTACAAATTTTGAGATTAAACATTCATTCTCACTTTTATTTCCAAAAATTAAATTTATTTTAATCATTATTTAATTGATTTTCTATGGATATAAAACACATGTTATTGCCATGAATTGATCACAACCAACACATTAGATTTCCAACACTATGTTTGGAACAAAGCTGAGTTTTTTTAACCGACTTCCAAAATTAGGAGGTTATCAAGTCTTCTGAAAGTTTTTTCCAATTGTATAGTTTATGTAACCTTATTAATTTATTGCATTCCCTACTGTTCTAGCAAGTAAGCGCCAAGGTCACCACCATTATTAATTCTAACAAGTTCCAATTGAATGGAATAGTGATATTATTTATCACTCTTAAAGATAAGGCTGTGATTTACTAGATAAATATTTGATATAGCCATCACCAATTTACTCAAGAGACACAATTCACTAGAGCTCTATGCCAGCTAGGTAACAAGTCTACGCAGATTAGGTTTTACTCCACCAGTTGATGAATTTTCATTCCTACATGTAATATTTATTATTGGCTGACCCATAAACACATTTTCCCTACTTAGGAACTAGTTATTTTTACTAAACAATAAATGCAAAGCTGCTGAATCCTATATCTATTTACTGGGGTTTTTAATTACTGGCAATCAATATATTCAACTTTGTACTATCAGATTGATACCAAGCACTGAATAATTGTTTATATAAATATACATACATACTTATGTTATCACTTCTAGATATCAGTTTTTTACAATAATATACTTTATCAGTTAAAAGTTTCATATAATGATGATATCCCAAAACAAAGTTCATACAAGTTTGTGACTATCACTGGTATTTAAAAATTAGTTATCTTAGTTCCACCTTGAATTGCCAGTTTCCTCTAGTTATATTTTATTTATGGAATGCTTCTTTGAATATAAAATACAAACAAAAAAATATATTTAAAAAATGTTGTTCTTTCTTTGTAATTACCTACATTATTTGAGTTTAAGCTTCCTTTGTATATTGTATAGTTCAACCTAGACCTTCAAAGAGCTAAACTGCAATTATTGTGCTAAGTAAGCAAGTTTCTATTGAACACACTAACAGCTTATTTTGCCTTCTTCTTACCAGATCTGACAGTCTTTTCAATTTCCTTCGACCAGACTGCTCTGTTCAATGCTTCACCTAAACTGTAAAATCCACTAACCAATGCTAAACTAACAAGGTAGAATGCAATTCTGAGAGGCCAGTTCATGACTTTCAGAACAGGGTACACCCACATGCCCGTCTTGGCATAGATCACATGAACCCACGCTACATAGCACAGCATAAATGCATATAGAATAGTCATACCAAACTTCTTGGTAGGGTACATGCGGAATGAAGACACAAGATCACCTAATATAAAGAGAACAATGTTGGTGTGCATGACATGATTGAGCCAGGTGGGGAAGTACGCGTCCAGGGCCCGCGGCAAGATCAGCTCCCTGTCCACTGCATACAGGGACCAGAATGAAACTCCCACAAACATAGCTACAGGAAACGCCAGCGCACTGAACACTATGTCTTTCACTCGTCTTATCAGGGGCTTCTCTGACGGAGTCTCTTTGTTGCTTCCAAATAAATCATTGAGGCAGGCCAGGATGAAGTACAAAGTCAAGATCAGCTGCAACAATAACAATAACAGTTGTATATCATAGCAAATTTACATGAAAAAGTCTTTTTGGCATACTTACAGCATCTAAGTAGGTTAAGTATTTCAACTTTCCTCCAAAGCTTGGAGCGATACTTGATGTGCTAGGTATAACGACATGCATGTAGTCGTAATAACACCCGTAGCCAAACTGCAGGGCTCCGACGAGATGAAATAGAAACTTCAACATTTTTACTGCAAAATAATGCTTTAGTTTAGACCACGTAAACAATTTTCATAAGAAGAAATTGCTCATATAACTTATTGCTGTCTGGCCAACGCACTCAAGCTGCATTAAATGAGCAAATAGCGTGACCCCAGTCAATTTATAAAAATTTATAAAAGTAGATGTAAGCTGTTAAATTTTTTAAACAGAAAAATATCAAAGTTACGTATAGAATAGTTATTACCGTAGGGTGAAAAGTCTATGAAATAAACGTTAACTTTATTTTCACAGTACTTTTAAATATATTTAACGTTTTACTCTCAGGGAAAAGATTTACTAGGTAATTTTTATTCACTAGTCGCGAAGAACTCAGTCTCAGTTCGCCGACCTCCAGCAATTTTAGCGGACCAGCGAATGAACATGTTCATAACAACGTTCATTTTGTTCATTCTAAACAGACAACAAATATACGGTTTAGTTCATTCTATCAAGAAATCAATGAAAATATTTGTCATCTGTACTACTATTTCCGTAGATGTCGAAAAACTCGAATACTTGCTTCAATACTTGTCTTTAATTTGATTGAACGCTAATATTTTCTGTATTCTGGCAATATCCCTTTTCTTTGAAAAAAATATATGGCTTTTTGGCGGGAAGTCAAAAGAAGCGGGCGTTTTAATTTTTGTTTATTTTAAATTTGTAATTGATTGCGGTTTTTCGACGAGTATTGCGACGCAATAATAACGACATGAGCGTTGCTAGCGACGGGGAGGACCCCGTCGTTACAACAGACAGGAAAAAAAAGAGGAAACTTGAAAAACCCTCATTGAACAATGCAGCCTACAAAGTCTTTCAGAAGCCCCTTTACAAGAGGCTATTTCCCGAAAATCACAGTGGAGACTGCGTGGTTTACGTTGAATCTACAGAAGAAGAAAAGGTTGGAAATAAAAATCCCATAATATTGACAAATTTATTCACTGAAAATGTTAAAGGCATTAAGTATAGGTGTCCACCGAATAAATGCTTATAAGGTTGGAGTCACCTTTAAAAAACCAGCTCCAGCTAACAATTTCTTGAAGATGGATAGCTTCCTGAGCAGATATAAGTTGAAAGCTTTCATTCCTGCTTACATGACTGAAGTTATAGGAGTCATCAGGCATATTCCACTGACAATGTCAAATGAAGAAATTTACAAAAATATTACTTGTGATGCTGACGTTGTGTCAATAAAACGATTTATGAAAAAAATAGACGGACAATTAACTCCTCTAGGAACAGTAGCTGTGACTTTCGCAGCTACCACATTACCTACCTATATATTTTTATTTTTATTTTATTTTACATTTTTTGGGAAACTTACAACTAACTTATATTATATAAACACAAACATAATTAACTAAAAGTCATTTACAAATTTCCACATATAGATATTGTGTACATAGATTTTAGTAAGTAATTAATTATCAAAAAATATGTTGCTCAGGCCACTCTTCATATACGACACAGGCGAGTTAAATATATCCATATCTAGCTGCGCCTGTGTCGCATTGAAGTTCCGACTCGCTCTTATCATGAATGAGTTTTGCCTGTAATTATTTTTAACTCGCGGCACATGGAGGCGACACGGCCTGCGCCACGGGTCGCTTGTCACTTGTATTCCTATTCTTTCTAATAATTCGGTACAGTCTACTGATCCGTTCCCTATTTTTAATATATAGGCTAAATCTGCAATGTGCCTCCGTAACTCTAACGGTAAAATATGAAATTTTATACATCTAGCGTTATAGTCTGGTAAAAATTTATTTATTTTGTATTGTAAATGACGCAAGAACTTAGTTTGAATACGCTCAATACGAGATATATAAATATTGTAGATAGGATTCCAAACCTGCGATGAATATTCTAGATGACTGCGCACATAAGCACAGTAAAGTATTTTTATAGTTTTAATACATTTAAATTCAGCTGATAAGCGCATTACAAAACCAAGTGCACGCGATGCTTTCTTAACAATATGTTCTACATGCTCATCAAATAATAATTTACTGTCAAATACAACGCCTAGGTCTCTAATCGTTGTGACTCTCGATAAAACAGTATTTTTAAGTTTATAGGTGAGAATGAACGGTCGCGGTTTACGCGTAAATGAACATACATAACATTTAGAAACGTTTAGATCAAGTTTGTTTTGTAAACAATAGCTATTAAACCTGTCAAGGTCCGCCTGCAGGAGCTCTGCGCTCGCAGGTGAGCTAACGGGGCACAATATTTTCATATCATCTGCATACAAGAGTATTTTAGATGATAAAAAACAAGATGATATATCATTAACAAAAATATTAAATAATAAAGGTCCCAGCAATGACCCCTGGGGGACGCCCGATGGAATGTGGCGTGTCGATGACGTATACCCATTGAGTGCCACAGTTTGACATCTATTGTAAACATACGAAGTAAACCAGCGGTACAAGTTACCTCTTATACCTACCGCCTGCAACTTCCGTAATAGTATTAAATGGTCTATTTTATCGAAGCATTTACTATAGTCAGTGTAAATAACATCTACTTGTGAAGGTGTTGACATATGATCTGAGATATAGTCACTACATATTATTAAATTGGAGGTAGTTGATCTACCCTGCATAAAACCATGTTGATAATCGCTTATTGTGTGTCTTAGTGCAGCATACATCTGTTTGTAAATAATCTTCTCTAAAACCTTAGCAAAAATGCACAATTTGCTATATAATCTGCTATATAATTTGCTATATAATAATATACATCAAGCTTTTCAGATACCAGGTACACAAATACATTCAACCACTTTTGCAATGTTACCGTTGCCTACGTTTTAATCATTCAGCCAAGAACTGCAGAGCCGAGCAGATGTGTTCGTCCTGCGCAGGGCGTCACTCCTACAAGGAGTGCGACGTTGAAGAAATAATGTGTGTAAATTGTTCTGGACCTCACCTTGCAGTATCAAAGGACTGCCCTATTAAACAGAAGAAAATAGAAGAGAAGAAAATCAAACAACAATCAAAAATGTCTTATGCCAACGTGGTAAGTTTGCCCCAAATATCTGATAGCACCTCCTTCCCAGCTCTAACACCAAAGTCGAGACAAAAAACCTTCCAAGAACTGAATGCCAAAGAAATTGTTGATAACGATGTTATTATAAATGCCCTTGTGAAATCCATTCTCACCCTTGCAAATAGCAAGAATGAACCCATTACAAATAAAAGAATAAAAGAAATTTTACTGTCAAATTTAATTTAATTTGATTATATGGACATATTTATACGTATTGCACAATTTAATATTCAAAGTCTAATAGTAAAAAAACGCTATTGTTAAAGTTTTTAACCACACAAAATGTAGATATATGTTTACTAAATGAAACATGGCTTAAGAAAAACAGTAAAATTCCAAAATTTCCATCCTATAATATGATTCACAAGCTGTCTATAAACGAACATAATGGGGTAGCTATTTTAATTAAACAAAATTTTAAATATGAAGTTGTTCATACCTCATATTTTGAACCTATTCAGAACATTTGCATTGCATTGGATACATCATTTGGTAAATTACATGTGTTGTGTATTTATTGTCCCCCAAACAGCAAATTAACTAAATTTAACGCTAATAAATTAAAAAAAGTATTCACAGAAACTCCTAAGCCATGTATCATAATGGGAGATTTCAATGCCCATCACATATTATTTGGTTGTGTAAACAATAATAGTAGAGGTAATTCTTTGTACAATCTCATAGATGAGTTTGACTTGTGTGTTCTAAATAATGGTTATCATACTACAATTAAATATCCAAACAGGAATTCTTCAGCAGTTGATTTAGCCTTAGTAAGTTGCTCGTTAGCTTCTCTCTGTGAATGGCAAGTCCATGATGATCCAATGGGTAGTTATCATTTTCCCACTATACTGGATATAAATGTGAAGCCATCGGTGTATGATGTCCGTTCTGTAGAAGAAAAATATTTGTATAACAAAGCAGACTGGTCTAAATTTAATACTTTATCTGAAACATACTTTTCTCAATTAGATTTGGAAAATTCAGATCCACTTGAATTATACAATAGTTTTATAAATATCTTATATCAAATCAGAGATGAATCTATTCCTAAGCATATATCTAATCACACTCCAAAAGCTCTGAGAAAACCAGCTCCATGGTGGAACACACTATGTGAAGATGCAGTTCAAAAGTCGAAAGAAGCTCTTAAGACATATCATCACTCTCCAACAATTCCAAATTTTATTGAATATAAACGTCTTGATGCTAAAAAGAAAAAGATATTAAAAGAGGAACAGGGAAAGTCATGGCATGAATTATGTACTTCTTTCAACAGAATGACACCAGTTTCTAGAATATGGAACTATGTTAAAAGGTTCAAAAGGATTAACAGTAATTGTAATAACAAATCACTAAATGACGAATGGATACCAAATTTTCTAGAAAAATTAGCAGATTCAACATCAACTAATTTTTCCTCTTTGAATTTTTTAGATAGGTCTGACAATAGAGTGTCTTTCTTAAATGAACCTTATACATTGAATGAGCTTCGCATTTCTCTAAGTGGTCGGAAGGATACTACACCAGGTTTGGATAACATACCATATAAACTTATTAAAAAATTACATTTAAATGCTCTGAACATTTTATTGGCAATTTATAACAGACTTTGGAATGCATCAGTTATTCCTGAATCATGGAAGACTCAATGTGTAATACCAATTTTAAAGCCTAATAAGCCTGCAATCTTTGTCATCCTGTATGGGTAAACTCTTCGAGAACATGTTAAAATTACGTTTAGATTATTTTGTGGAAACTAACTCTAAAATACCTAACACACAATTTGGATTCAGGAAGGGTAAAAGTTGCTCTGAAAGTTTTGTATCATTAATCTCAATTTTAAAAAAAGCAAAGCTTAGCCATGCTAATGTGGTCTGTGTCTTTCTTGATGTAAAAGGTGCTTTTGATAATGTCAACATTAAGAGCCTTCTTCTAGTTTTGTATGAGCTAGGACTGCCAACTAAAATATTAAAATGGATATTTAATTTTCTGGATAACAGAACCTTGTATGTTAAATTTAATAATAAGCTACATGGACCAAAATCTGTCAGTAAAGGCACTATGCAAGGAGCTACCTTATCTCCTCTTTTATATAATCTATATACATCTCAAATATTGAAGTATGTAAATACATCACATATTAACATTTTACAATTTGCCGATGACTTAAGTACTTCTATACTCTGAAAGTCAAAATTTAAATATGGCTGTAAATCACTTGAACTCTGCACTGCTGCAGCTACATCATTATTACAATAATGTATTAAAATTAGATATTAGTTCTGATAAAAGTTCTGTTATTGTTTTTAGTAGAAATCCTTTTGCACAATCTCTTGTTAAAATTAAATACAATAATGAAATCATTCCTGTAAGTAATCAACATAAATTTTTGGGAGTAATAATAGATAACAAGTTAAAATTTGAAGAGCATATCAAGTATATCTGCAGCAATGCAATGAAAAGTATTAATGTTTTAAGATGTTTAGCTGGCACTTATTGGGGTTCTGATCCTAAGACCTTGATCATGCTATATAAAAGTATAGTAAGAAGTCATTTTGATTATAGTAGTTTAGCTTATATGAATGCAAGTGTCACCTTATTACGAAAACTTGATGTAATACAAAATATGGCTTTAAGAATTATTAGTGGAGCTATGTGTTCCACCCCTATTAATTATATGGAAATTGAAAACTGTATACCTCCATTAATCCTGAGACGTTTACTTTTGGCTGATAGATTTTGTTTGAAAGAGTTGACTGCTAATAATGATATAGTGCTGAATAATGTTTTATGTCATCCACAAATATCACACTCAGTTGAAACAACTAGCTTATCAGCCACATCTCTTATTTCCGGAGTTTTGCCTGAAATTACAGCAATAATGACATTGTTACAAAATACCAGTAAAAACATTTGTCCACATGATATCTGGCCAATATATAAATGTCCATATAATGCCTTGATTAATTGCTTAAGTATAGATTGTAATTTAGACGTATTAATAAATAACAAATTTGATTTTCTGGAATTCTTAGACAGTAAATCAGACTTTTATATTTTATATACAGATGTATGGGGAGCACGAGCCCCGGGTGACGGAAATGATAACACAGTGTGATTTATGTTGAATGTTTATTCGGTACCGTCACAATCGGAGATAGGCTCCCTTATACATAGTTGTACATAGTACAGAAGTTACAGGCACTACTTTGCGAGGCGCGGGCGGGAGACCGCGCGGAGGGCGCGGATCACGTGGCGTGTGTTGTGTGCGTAAGCGGCGGCAGACTGACTGACTCCTGCGGCGCGGAGATGTGCTTATATTCACGCAACCGCGCGCTCTCCCCCCGTTCCTCTATTCGGTGGTTCGAGAAGTATAATTGTGCTCGGGCCCGTGTAACGACGGGCGCGACGTAGCGAAACAAATCGCATGGTGGCGCTTTGCGTCGCCACACCACCCACCCACGGAGAAAAGTGCCCCAAATTATTAGGTACGTTAAAGTTGTCTTAATAGCTAGAGTAGCATCGATGATGACGCAAATTATTTACAAAATAAGATCTCATTACGGCTCAATGATGCCATAAGGTAACCCCATGACGATCGAGTGACGTTAAGTGGAATGCGAAAAGAAATTGTGATGTTAGATTTAAATTTACAGATCGAGGATGTCCCGGAATCTGACTCTGCGACCAGTGCGAGTGACGACCGGTGCAGGCGATGGGGTTGCAGGTTGGGCGGGTGTAGATGAGTGAATTGGTGATGGTGTTGCTGTTGCTTGCGCGGGTGATGAGAGCATTATGTCGTCGTCTACTTCTTCGATAAATGCCGGCTTCACACGGTCGAGACTTACTTGGGTGTCTCTGTTTCCCACGGTAATACATATGGTTTTGTCATTCCTTTTTGTAACCGGATGGGGCCCCGTGTAAGGTGGTTTCAGTGACGGCTTTACTGAGTCATCCCGGAGGAACACGTGTGTGCATGTTAGTAGGTCCTTAAACACGAATGGTTGGCGTTGGGTGTGACGTGATCCTGCAACAGGTTTTAAGTTTGCCATGTGCATTCGTAGCTGTGACGCAAAGTTGTGGACGTCTTCCAGGCATTCGTTGTTGGATGAAGGACTCAAGAATTCCCCGGGTAGTCTCAAGGGTTCACCGTAAACAAGTTCAGCGACTGATGCTTGTAGATCTTCTTTTAAAGCTGTTCGCATGCCAAGAAGTACGAGTGGTAAAGCAGTACACCAAGTGCCTCCATGGCACATGAGCGCTGCTTTTAGTTGGCGATGTAATCTTTCTACCATGCCGTTGGCGCACGGATGATAGCTGGTGGTGCGCGTGCGAGTCGCTGAATACTGCTTTAAAAGAGCATTAAATAATGCGGATTCAAACTGTCGGCCTTGATCTGTAGTTACAATGGACGGGACGCCAAAACGTGAAATCCATCCAGTTGTGAATGTTTCGGCCACTTCTTCCGCTGTGATGCCGACCATGGGCCATACCTCTGGCCATCGCGTGTAACGGTCTACGGCTGTCAGGCAATATTGAAAGCCTTTACTGGAAGGCATAGGCCCTATGATGTCCAAGTGGACGTGGCGGAAGCGTTTGGTCGGAGTAGTAAAATGTCCAAGTGGCGTTATAGTATGTCTTGACACCTTGCTCCGTTGACATGAAGTGCATTCACGTGCCCATTTACGACAATCTTTGTTCATGGATGGCCACACAAAACGCTCAGCCACCATGCGTGCAGTGGCTCGCACGCCAGGGTGGCTGAGATTATGGACTTTGTTGAAATAACTACGCCGGAATGAAGGTGTTACAAATGGTCGTTGCTTCCCCGTTGACGTGTCGCAGTAGATGGTTATGTTAGATCCAGGAATACAAACCTTTTCCAATTTTAGGGAAGAATTTGTAAGAGCCTCCTGGAGCTCGTCGTCTGTGGCTTGTTCATCTGCCAACGCAACATAACTCTCTTCTAAGGTGATGGCTTCGATCCTTGACATCGTGTCAGCGACTACATTATCCTCTCCCTTAACGTGCACTACGTCAGTCGTAAACTGGGATATGAAGGATAGCTGGTTGAGTTGAACAGGTGGAAGCTTGTCGCGGCGTTGGGTAAAGGCATAAATGAGTGGTTTATGGTCTGTGTAAATAGTGGCGTGTTGAACCTCGAGCAGGTGGCGAAAGTGTTGTATACTTTCGTATACACCAAGAAGCTCTCTGTAGTATGCCGGCCACTGCGCTTGTTTGCTTGTTAGCTTCTTGCTGAAAAAGGCTAGTGGTTGCCAAACGTTGCCTACTTTTTGTTGAAGGCAAGACCCGACGTGCACCGAGGAGGCGTCTGTGAAAAGTCCTAACTCGGCGTGACTCACTGGGTGGGCAAGGAGAGTAGCACTAGCGAGGCTATCCCTGCACCTTTGGAATGCTAGTTCGAGTTCGGGCGTCCAAGGTACTGGCTGTGTCCCTTTGAGCTTTGAAGAAGCTAGTAAATTGTTGAGTGGCGCTTGGAGTTCAGCAGCCTTAGGGAGAAACCGGCGATAAAAGTTTATCATGCCTATGAATCTGCGAAGCCCTTGGGTTGTTTTTGGCAATGGATAGCTTTGAAGAGCCTCAATCCTTTCGGGAGGTGGTTGCGTCCCGTCTTTGTTTATGCGGTAACCAAGGAAGATCACTTCTTTGGCACCAAAAACGCATTTGGAAGGATTGACAACGACTCCAAATGTGTTGAGTCGCTGGAATAGAATTTGCAGGTGTTCCAGGTGTTCAGATTCCGAACGCGAGAAAACCAAAATGTCGTCAACGTACGGGTAGCAAAAACTCAGCCCCCTTACGACCTCGTCCATGAAACGTTGGAACGTTTGCCCTGCATTACGTAAACCGAAGGTCATAAAGGGAAACTCAAAAAGGCCAAATGGCGTGGTGATGGCGGTCTTGCAAATGTCGGTGGCGTTGACAGGAATCTGTTGGTAAGCTTTTACTAGATCGATAGTGCTGAATACGGTGCAACCAGCAATGTTGTTGGAGAAATCAGCTATGTGCCTAACGGGGTAACGGTCTGGTATGGTTCTCGCGTTTAGAGCGCGATAATCGCCGCATGGACGCCATCCTAGCTCACCCTTTTTCGCCATGTGAAGGGGAGAGGCCCAAGGACTATCGGAAGGTGTGGCTGTACCGCAATGTACCATGTCGTCGAACTCCTTTTTGGCTGCTTCCAGCTTCTGCGGTGCAAGGCGGCGTGGACGGCATGCAACTGGTGGACCCTCGGTAGTAACAATATGGTGAACTGTTGTGTGTTTCACCTGTCTTGGAAGTCCTGGGGGGCGTGTCAGATCTGGGAATTCCAGAAGAAGTTTGGAGTAAGGTGAGGAATCGTTTACAGATATGGCTCTAACGCTAACTTGGTTGACATGAGCGATTGAAGCCGGTGTGGTGAGACTTGTATTTCCGTCAATAAGACGTTTACGACGGAGATCGGGCAGCAGGTTATAGAAACTCAGGAAATCTGAGCCTATTATCGGTGTGTCTACGTCGGCGATAGTGAAGTTCCATTGGAAGTCGCGACGTAAACCTAGGTTGAGGCGAAGTGAAATGCTGCCATATGTGTTGATGGTGCTACCGTTAGCTGCGGCTAGTTTGTATCCCGTAGATGTGTTGGTGCGACCCTTGACTAAACGTTTGGGATAGCAGCAAAGGTCGCTACCAGTGTCAATTAGGAAACGCAGCAAAGTCGTCTTATCTGAGACAAATAAACGGCGGCAGGATTTGCAGCAGTCGGTCGCCGCGTCTACTGACTGCTTTGGTCGTTTCCCTGCTTTTTGTCGACCCAGGTACAAGGACTTGTGCATTTCCTCGCTTTTTTCTTGTAGGTTTGGTGGTACCAGCACAGGGATGATGATCGTGATGATGATGGTGATCTGGAACTCGCCCTTGAGCGGTCGTTTTGACTTGTAAGTGACCGTGAACGAGATCTGGCATCGTTTGTGAGCATTTCTACGCATTTGGTTAGTTGATCTATTCTCAGGGTAAGTTGCGTAAGCTCGGGTGAGAGTGCTGAGGTGGTAGCGATGGCATTAACCGCAGGTGTTGCTACCTCCACTATTTTGTCGGCGATATCGGCGGCTTTTTCAAGAGGGAGATCCTCTTGTGCCGCTAAGATGGCTTGCACGTTGCCTGGCAAGCGACGCAACCACAGCTGTCGAATGATGTTTCCACCCTTGAAATCAGCGCCGGCTAATGAGCGTAGATGGCGCAGGAACTGTGATGGTTTGCGGTCTCCGATGTCTTCTTCTCCTAGAAGACGCCGTACGCGGTCCTCGCTTGAGGCGGATAATCGCTTTATCAACTCGGTTTTTAAGTGTAAGTATCGGTCTGTGTCCGGTGGATGCTCGATGATGTCGGCTATTTCGCCGGCAGTCCTCGAGTCCAGCATTGATACAGCATGACTGTATTTTGTACGGTCCTGTGTTATTCCGGCTAACTCGAACTGTGCTTCTACTTGACCGAACCATACGGTGGGCTTGTCGGCCCAGAAAGCGGGCAGTTTAACCGAAACTGCCATTGTCCTGTTGTGCTGGCTGGCCTGTAGCACCTGGAGCTGTTCCTGCAGAAGCCTGATCTGTTCCTCGGGTGTCGCCATTATTGAAGACGAAACGGGTTTAGTTGAATACCGAAAACGAGTCAGTGAGCGGTTGAACTAGTGTAAACAAATAGTGATAGGACCGGAAGTATGTCACTCGATTGTCACTGGTCACTGAAGTTGTCCGAAAATTAAATTAGTTGTAACCGGAATCGTACAATCCCGAAGGTCAATGACCGAAAGTCGATCGGTGGTTACCGTAAGTGGACATTAAGTATAAGTACACATTATTAGGTCACAATACGTAATGTCAAAACACAATGCAATAAAAGGTCACAACATAAAATAGACAACACACATATATACAAAAAAAAATATTAGCACACAAGAATAAATTATGTTTCTAAGCATTAAAAGGTCACAACATAAAATAGACAACACACATATATACAAAAAAATATATTAGCACACAAGAATAAATTTAAGTTCCTAAAAATAAAGAATGTTTAATGTGAAATTTATAGCTATAACATGGTTGAAAATAGGTAAGTCGTAGTTAGTTGCTGAGCGCGGCGGCGCGCTTTGTAGGTAGGTACTTTGCGTGTTTTTCGAGCGCGGCGCGGCGTGCTTTGTTTGATGTTTGCCGCGCTATGCCCAATGCTCGTCGACGCGGCGCGTTGTTTGCAGCGTCTTGCGATATTTAAACTCGTGTTGTCGTAGGTAATTGAAGTTTGCTCACCGGGTTGCTTGCAATAGGTACCTCCTCGTGGAATGTTGCCGAAAATAATGGTCCCGCCTAGGGACTGCAGACTGCCGTTGTCCCCGTCGCCACGTCGCGCCGTGCTTGTTGGTTTGTGTTTGTTGATGAGCACGTGCAGCGCGTGCTACTGGACGGCGGGGCGAGCTCGTGAGTGTGACGCCGTGGTGCCGCCACGCCGTGATGACCAAACCGAGTGGGTTTGGTTGTGTTGTCGGCGGGCACCGGCTGATGAGGCGTCCCCAGACAGGGTGCTTGGCGAGCTTATAAACAGTTTGTACTCGCGGTTTTTATTTGGACAGAACACTGAACTGCACTATGAATTTTCGTGTACGAAGTATCGCGGGTCACCATTATGGGGAGCACGAGCCCCGGGTGACGGAAATGATAACACAGTGTGATTTATGTTGAATGTTTATTCGGTACCGTCACAATCGGAGATAGGCTCCCTTATACATAGTTGTACATAGTACAGAAGTTACAGGCACTACTTTGCGAGGCGCGGGCGGGAGACCGCGCGGAGGGCGCGGATCACGTGGCGTGTGTTGTGTGCGTAAGCGGCGGCAGACTGACTGACTCCTGCGGCGCGGAGATGTGCTTATATTCACGCGACCGCGCGCTCTCCCCCCGTTCCTCTATTCGGTGGTTCGAGAAGTATAATTGTGCTCGGGCCCGTGTAACGACGGGCGCGACGTAGCGAAACAAATCGCATGGTGGCGCTTTGCGTCGCCACAGATGGTTATAAAGGTGATGAAGGAGTTAAAGCAGCATATTATGATCCACAAATGAATAAAACCCATTGTGTAAAGTTAGATAATAACTGCAGTGTGTTTACTGCAGAAGCATATGCAATTTTAACTGCTTTAACATTTGTAAATAATTCTGTAAATAATATAAATATACTAATTGTAAGTGATTCCAAAAGTGTTCTATCTGCTTTGAATAATAGTAATTTTTCATATAATTTAAATTACATTGTATATCGTATTAGAGAACTTATAGAAATGATTGGTAAATCAAAGCATGTAGAATTTGTATGGGTTCCCTCACATTGTGGCATTCACGGCAACGAAACAGTAGACTTGGCTACTAGACTGGAGCATGATCTAGATCACTCAGATATATTGAAGGTGCCTTTCACAGATTACTATTGTGCAATCAAAAAGAATTTACTCAGAATATGGAAAGAATATTGGCACATTACCACAGAATGTAAGGGAAGATGGTATGCAGAAATACAGAAAGACTTACCTACCACTCCTTGGTACAACAAATTTAAATACTGTTGCAGAAAGTTTATTACAGTTATAAATCGTCTGCGATTTGGACATTGTTTGGTTCCAGCTCATTTACATAGGATTAAAATAGTCCCAGATGTACATATTGTTCCCGACCGCATGCTGATATAAATCATATAATTTTTGTTTGTCCACATTTCCATTTACAACGACTAATTTTTGCCAGTGACTTATGTGACATAGCAGCTTATAACTCAATTAGTGTTCCCCGCCGCATTGAAGATTTACTAAAAAGTGAAGTCTTTTACAAACCTATTTATAAGTATATTTTAAATACTGTTGAAAAAATTTAGTTAAGTTTAATATTTTTATTTGTTTTCCATGTATGTAAATTTTTATCATATAAGACTTCGACTGAAGGACTTTGTATCCATGGTCATGAATAAATTAAAAAAAAAAATGAAAAAATTTAAAATTTTCTGTGTGTGAGTAGAAATTCTGTCAATGTGTTTAGGTTTTTATCAATGTAGTAAACTGCGTGAAGCCATGGAATAAGTAATAGTTTGTTTGTTTTGGCTATTCTCACGCAGTACCAATCTGGCGAGAGCTATCGTACCTGCTTACTTATTTAAAAACAGGTGTCTAGATCTACTGGGTGCTTGTTTGCTTGTAGGAGTGTTTAAAATTTTCTTAATTTTTGTGTACGGATAGGATATCGTGTACATACACGATTTCGTTTTGGATTTATTTTGGTTTGGTTACGCCATCTTTATTCTGAACTCGAACGCGTAGGTTAGGTATCATTTTCTAACTAGTCTGCGTTACAAAATCAATTTGGAACCTGATGCAGCGATATAATGAATGAAAATACCAATTTATCCATCGTAATGCTTATCACCAGGGAGCTTATCACGCGTTGTTAGGTTTCGTGTGGTTCAGTACATAACTGCTGTAGGTATTGAGTTGTACCTATATCATCTCATCAGAAATTACTTTCCTGTTAAAATAAATAAATAGATTACCTCTTCAAATAACCTCAAAGAAGGCAAGGATGGTGGCTAAACGATAAAAGTATATATAGCACTGGTAAGTACTTACTTAGGTACAATTATTATATGCTATGTTCAAGCAGAATCTACTAGAATCTGCTAATAATGATGACCACTTCTAACCCTTTCTTTTAGTCAGTTCTTGCCATTCTGTATGTAGCCAACAATGTCATCAAGAATGAGATCATTTACAATGTTTTATTTTCTTTTGCTAAAATTTAGGTTTGTTCTACATAAATAACTTTGAGTCTAATAGATAGCTTCTACCTTCATGTAGGTACATAGTTAGTCCACCAAAGCAGAGCAGAAAAACTTGGAAAAATAAACCAACTAGCATTGATGACAGGCAGAATTTTATTTGATAAACTCCTTAGGTACCTACCTATCTTGTTTACCTACTTCAAATGAAACATTACTTATTTAGTACAGAATAATGTCACTCTAAGGAAACTTGAAAATCCATGGAAGCCTGCTTCTAGTGTAACTGTGTCTCACTATCTATACCTACTGATGTTCCTGCATGACTTTGAACATTCTCCAGCTCACCTCAACTTTCAAGAGAGTTTTTTTCTGAGAATTTTGAGAACTTTAGTGGACTGATTATCTAATTTATTAATTTTTATTCAAGTAAGTATGTATAAACTTATTATTTATCTAATAAAGTGTTCTCATAAGCTAATATCTTAATCTTGATTGTTTTTTTTAACCTAATTATAATTTTCTAATAATCTTTTAAAGTAAATAAGTAACTATTTATATACCTACAGTTGTGGACTGTGCCCAGGGGTAGGTTTAAAACACAGAATGAATCTCCATAACTAGACTTTTTTTCATAATCTGTAACTTTACAATTAAATAGGTAGGTAGATAACCAACAATTAGATTGCAATTAAATTGATATGGTAAATAAATGGAATGGATGATGTGATCTTGGCTTCTTCGAGAACTTTCCCTTTGCCTGGTCACATCACCTGGAAATAAATGCATAGTTAGATGCTGTATCAATTTTGGTTGAATTTGGTAAACCAAGGGATGTCTTTTATGTTATTTTTTATCGCAACATTTGAAGGTAACTATAGTACCTACTTACCTAAGCTTATATAATAGACATTTCCAAAGATGTTATTCAAATAACTGTAAATTAGACATACCTACTTAATTGTATGCCCAAGTAGGACTTTTTAACATTAAAGGTTAGACTTAAGTATTAAGTAACTCCTAATGTACCTACCAACTTATATTTTTTTATTTGCTATAAATACTGAATGCTAAGTATGGACAAGCTAGGTAAGTACATATTGTACTTAGGTACCTATCTATTAAGCCTAGTAATAGGTAATTAACTCTGAGCTTAAGCTATTAACTTATCATAGGGCTTTGTGATTTCTTAGTAGGTAGGTAGTGCCTACCTATACCTATGAGGTCAAATCTCTGATTAAAAGTTCACATAATACCTTCTTTCTCGTTAAAAAGAAACAAGAAATAAATAAATAAGTAAATAAATATTCCGGGACATTGCACACAGCGCCATCTAGCCCAACACTAAGCAAACGCTTGTGTCGTGGGTACTAGATAACGGATATATTACTTATATACTTTTCTTTTGTAAATACATACTTATTATACATACAAACAACCATACTCAACACAAGTAATTATATATATTTTTTTAAAGTACATAAATACTTGTGTCATGCGGGAATCGAACCCGCGACCTCTAGATTAGAAGGCAGAGCCACTACCAACTAAGCTAACAGGCCAGTCCAGAAATTGGAGATATCAAAGATTAAATTGGACAATCTTTCAAAAAAAAAACCAGGGCAAGAAAAATAAGCTGATAAAATGTTAGCTCTATCTTCAGTAAAATATCAGTTTACTGTCTGCAAAGATACGTTTATTACAGTTGATATTGAATTTACTATCCGAGAATGTGCAAAGAAAGAGTCACATCTTGGTGGCCAAGGATTTCAGCATTGCAACTGTACTGGGGAATGCGTTTCTAATAGATGCAAATGTAAAAAGTCAAACCTCTTGTGTAACTCAAAATGTCATAAAAGCCTTACTTGTAAGAATAAATAATAATCATTTTATTGTATTTTCATGCCAGTTGTTTTTAAATATATTAATATTGTAGTTGTTAAGGAGTGATACCAAATACATCTCGTATTGATTTGTAAACCATTTTACTAAGCAATGTTAAATTACTCGTATTGATCTCTGTGTTTTATTAGTTTTGTCTTATGGTTATTGAACAAGGAATTTATTTTTTTACATACAATTTAAATCCAATAATCAATGTTAATTTTTATAAACAATGTTAATCAACGTGAATATATATTTTGAAAATTAATAAAATATAATACATACTTATTACAGTAACTATTTAAAATGAGACTAAATTGCTCCTCTCATGACGTAGCAGCTTGCTCCTCTCACGACGTAGCAGCAGGCACCCTCTCTACTTCGACTGCACGAAGGTGTCTCCAACCAGCTTTCCTTTTCTTCGATCACGTTCTGGAACTCGCAGACAATTTCAAATATTAGAAATGTTAATAAATAAACTATGAACTATTTTATGTTTTACTAGTTTTTGCCCGTGGCTTAGCAGCAAAATTACGCACATAAACCTTCTTAGATCACTATCCATTACGAAAACCTGCATCAAACCGTTGTGTAGTTTTAAAGATCTAAGCATATGTACATTTTTGACGACCTCACTGAGGTCCATGTAGTACCAATTAATAAAAATTATTGTCAATAGATCGACTTCATTGAATCTGCAGAAAGATTTGAATTATAAAGTTGTTTAGGAAGGAAGGCACATCTTGATCGGGTTCAAAACTGTGTTTATGTTAAACAAGTTTATAAAATGAAATAAAAAAAGTACTGATTATATGTATGTGTTTTATTAATCTACATACTAGCTGCGCACCGCGGTGTTACCCACATTAGTACAGGGTCAAAGTTAACCTATGTGTCAGGGCCTAACCTAATTCCATACCAAATTACTTCCAAGTCGGTTAAGGCATTTGAACGTGAAAAATAAACGAACATAAACACATTCAAGCTTTTATAAGATTAATGGTTTTATGTTATTATTACTTAATTAATATGCCTCTATTAATTAAGTATATATTACTTAATTAATATGCCTCTTTAATTTTACGTGAGAACTCTCGGAATAAAACAAAAAAATAATAAGTATTTGTTTAAGTGTCGAGTTCTGTAACAGTGCTTTTACTATTACTGTTTTATGATTATCTTTGAATCGATTATAATTATTATTTTCTGTTTGGTAGAGCCAATCAATCCAAAAGATCTTTTGCCGTAACACGTGGCTCAAAAAAGCGAGCAACGCCTGATTAAAAAATACTAAAAAGCGAGGAATAATTATTAAAAAAAAAATAACGAATGAAGTATTTTTTATAAAGAAATTATAAATGTTTTAGAATCTACATAAATAAAATTATCAACACTTTGTTTGTGGACTTCCTGTTAATAGTTTTAAAGAATCATAGCGTTGCAAGTCAATAAATTGAGCGTCTGATTTGAGCATGCGCCGTCAAACCTCCACTTGTAGCTTACATTATATCAAGTTTTAAAGAAACTTTCTAACACACTCGATAGTTTACTATTCTATTTATTGCCATAATAGTTCTGTTTCACGTTCGTATTATATTAAATCAGATTGGATTTGAATTTACCTACAAGATTATTTCCGGTCTTGTACCGTAACCGGAAATCTTCTCCTAAATTCAAATCAAATTCAATTATGGTTTTTGGTGTTTAATATGATACCTACAAACATTAAAGATAAGAGAAACAAATTTAATTAAGCTTTTATATATTATTAACATATTTGTTATGTTTTAAATAACTTTAAAAGGTTATCTGACTAAATTCTGTAGTGGCGCAAAGTGAGCGGCAAGTGGGCTGAGCGTATTCTGGCTCAGTGATTGGTCCGCCCCCACATTTTCTGCGACTGGATGTTGGTGGAAGGGATGCGATGGCTTCCTGCTTCACGGCGCGCGATACTCAGCTCAGTCGTTCGAGAGTCGCCTACGCGAATACATTTCGGCAGGTGTCACTGCCCAATTTTCCTTCGATAGTTTGGAACTTCTGAAAGTTTTCGCGGCATCGATATATCTCGATAATAGTCGATAATAGTCGCGGGGGCGGAGGCCCCAGCGACGTGCCTCAGCGGCCCTACCGGTCCATCGCAGAGATACTGGACTCCATGCGCCCGGAGTCTGTTGGAGCGCCTGTTGTCGCCAGAAATGTGAGTACCTACAATTTTACACGATTTTAGTTTTATTCAATTTGGTCGTTAGTTCGTTTCGATTTCAAGCCATTTTATTTCCTAATAATTTATTACGTAGTTTCCGCGAGCGTTAAGTGAGTTATTAAACATTTTACTTCGTAGCTTGGCTGTTTTTTCACGTGAAATAACTAAGCGTTCGTTACATTGTAAGTACGTAGTTCACCGATTGACCCGCCGCTCCCACGTTGGGCGCCAACACGCCGAATATCTATATTTGCATCCCTTCCCAACAAAAGGAAGATATGAGTAGAACTGATAAAGTCTACGCTATCCCCTCATGTAGGACGGCTTTTGCTCAACGTTTCTCAAGTTTCTTAGGCCCATTCATGTACAATGAAATAAGTCAAACAGAATCTATAAAGCAGATATAAATCATTAAAATTCGAATATTCATTGCGCAATAAATAAATTAAGTACTAAACACTACACAAATAAAATTATATATACACTAACTTATTTAGATAACAGTTCATCATATAAAAAACATAACATAAAAAGCATTTATTCCAACATTTACATGGCTTTCACAGTAAGGCTGAGGAAACATAGGATATTGTACAAACTTGGGCTTAGTGTATTACCTACTGTACATTATTAGGCAAACCCTGGATATCACACTAGGTCTATTCCTGTGTTGCGACATCAGTCTTTCCCACTCCGAAGCGCAACATAGCACTATATAAATTGACTAATATTTGACAACAAAAACACTTACAGTGGCCGGCCTCTCACAAAAACAAAAGTTCAACGTTCGCACCGCCGTTTGAATTATGTATTCAGTGCCGCCGGTTAGCAAAAACAGTTTGTGCACAGAACACAACCATAAGGGTTGAAAAGAGGCTTCTGAACACATAAAACACACAAAAAATATCTTTACAATCAATAAAAATCAATTCAAAACAAAACAAGAACGATAAACATGAACTTGTACGGAAGAATGAAGCTATAAACTTTTTTTTTTTTTTGCAATTTTGGCACCAAGTACAGCTGTTTTGCCAGAGTAGCCTGTCTTATCTAAGAGTATAGTAATGAAAGTGCGAGTATATTATTATATGCATATAAATAAAAAATAAATATAGGTATTGCAATATGTGAGTGTTTGTAAATAGATATATTATGGTAAATATAGGTTGTACTTGTAATATTGTAAATTTATAGTTATGGCTATATTATATAGCCATACAAATAAATAATAATTGAAATTGTTGTTCTGAAATAATAGAGTATTTATTAATAAATATTAACCTATATCAAACACAATTATGACCAATTAAACTACACTTATCAAAATGAACCCACCTGAAATAATAGAGAAACAACATTCAAAGTTACTACTTCACAAGTAAAAGTACTAATTTTATCAATATCTTTAAAATAAATCTCAATTCACAATCAAACTATGTATGCGTTGTTCTCCATAATAAAATCTAACCTCCAAACTGTCAGCTTCAACAGTGAGCGCGGCAAATTCAAAATATGTATAGGCGGTACATTTAAATAAGCATAGACAGAGTATGTACATATATCATACTTTGTTTACATATATATAATGTTTCCTAATTTTAGTTTCCTTGTTGTAATTGTGTGATCTGATTGTATTTTCTAGAGCTCTTTTTCTGTCTTGAATTAAATCATGCATAGTTTTCTTCTGTTTTAGCTCATTTGGCAAAATAGTAACATCTGTGCCATTAAGTAGGTACTTTGGGGCATATCCAGTGACAGTGTGCTCTGTCTCATTGTATTTTTTTACACAGTTGTGTGCTATTGTCGACCATGCTTTCTTAATGTCTTTTTCATTAATCTGGCATCTGATTTTGTTAACCAAGGTTTGGTTTAATCTCTCGTTTAAGCCATTAGAGAAAGGCGAGTTAACTGCTGTAAAAATTATTGGAATATTCCTTTCGTTTAAAAAATCCTTGAAGTCCTTAGAATTGATTCCTGGATATTGATCTGATAGTATCAATTCGATGTTATCCATTTCCACACAGCTTCTTACAAGTTTGATGAAATCATTTGTATTTTGTGTACTAGATGTCAAAATATAGGCATACCTAGTAAAATGATCTGTTAGCAGATGTAAGTATCTCTTTGTAGATCTGGAACCTCCAAAACCTCCAATGGTATCAATTGAGCATATCTGAAAAGGTTTTGTGGCGGGACCTAAGTGGGACATCAGTCCATATTTATTTTTCCCCCTTGATTTATTTTTTAAACATACTATGCAACTCTCACAGATTCTTTTTATGTTCTTCGTCATGTTTTCTGCTGTGTATACTGAACTAATCATTCTCTGCATCTGTTTAATTCCAATGTGGCCTAGTTCTGTATGTACCTTATTCATAAATGTGATGCTAAACTTCTCTGATATAATTATTTTTTCTTTTTTCTTAACATTCTTGAAGTACACATTGTTTTTCGTTTGTAACTTGTCTTTTCTGCATTGTATATATTCATTTTTAACTTGATCTTGTAATATATCTTCTAGTGTTATCATGTTAACCACTTTTAACTGTTCCTCTGTGTTTTCCTCTGGTTCAAGAACTGGGTTTCTGCTCAGGCAATCTGCTTCAATATTATATCTTCCTGGAGAATATTTAATCTGGAAATCATATTGTGATAATTAATGTGTTAGGTCACCTAATTCTTCATCTGTTCTAGATTTTATATTCATATTCTCCAGCGGCTTGTGGTCTGAGAAGACGGTAAATGTTCTGCCTATCAACAGATGCTGCCAATACTGTACACATTCTTTGATTGCCAGGCATTCCTGATATATAGCTTTTTTTCTTTTTTGAACTTCATTCAATTTTTTTGAAAAGTATGCAACTGGTTTTTCTTCATTGTTTCTTTGTGGCTGTTTCAGAACTGCTCCTACTCCTAATATACTAGCATCTGTGTATATGTGAATAGGTAGATTTGGGTCAAAAATTGTTAATATTGGCTGTGAACATAACATTTGTTTCATTTCATCAAATGATTCTTGACATGCTTCAGTCCAGTTGAAAGTTTGTCCTTTTCTCAAAAGTTTATGCAATGGTTCCAATTTTATTGCTATGTTTGGCACATATTTATGATAAAAGTTTATCTTTCCCAAGAACTGCCTCACATTTTTTTGAGTTTTTGGAGTTGGGAAATTTTTTATTGATATTAAGTTATCTTTCAGAGGTCTGACAGAGTTGTTTTGTATTACATGACCCAAATATTTGACGGAGTCTGCTGCAAATGTGCATTTAGAGAATTTAAGTTTCATGCCTTCACTTTTAATTGCTTCAAATAATTGTTTCAGATGTTTAACATGATCTGAGAAAGATTTTGAGAATAACAAAATATCATCGATAAAACATACCGTGAACTCTCCGAGCTTGTGCTTCCGTATAATGTTACACATTATCCTCTGGAATATGGCTGGGGAGGTATTTAGACCAAATGGTAAACAGGTCCATTGATAATGTCCTTCTTGTGTAACGAATGCAGTTTTGTATCTATCTGTGACCCGTAAAGGTATAGACCAGAATGCTGAATTCAGGTCCAGGGTTGAAAAGAACTTGCAATCTCTTGTTTTTACTATTAAGTCCTCAATAAGAGGGAAGGGCTGTGACTGTGGCACAACTATTTTATTTAAGTTTCTAAAATCTATACACAACCTTGACCTTTTATTTTCATCTTTTTTATAAGCCAACGTAACTGGTGCGGCAAATGGGCTATATGATTCTTCTATTATATTTTTTTCCAGTAATTTTGCAACCTGGTTTTCAATCTCTCTTTTGTCTTGAATTGTGCAACGATATGGTCTCTTACTACAATATTTTTCTATTTGAAGATCAATATGTGCTTCATAATCAGTTACTTTTCCTATATCATATTTGTCCTTTGCAAACACAGCTTTGTTTTTTGATATTAAGTCATCAATCACTGCCTGTTTCTGAAAGTCTAGATGGTTTATACAAATTTCGAAGTTTTCTTCTCTTATATCTTCATTGTAGTTTATAATATTGTCAGATTTTGTTTCCTTAGAACCAATATCTGTTTCATTTGTTTCCTTAGAAACTATTCCACTATTTTGTATAGGTATTTTCTGACTTATTTTTAAGTTTTCATCTTGAGCAAGGTAGAATTCTTTTATACAATCTAGCCCGATTAAAAAATCGTGACTGAAGTTTTCCTTGTCTATTACAAAAACTGTCATATTTTTTTCTACATCAAAAATAGATATGTCAAGTTTTACCATACCTTTTGGTTTTGTAACGCCATTAATCGTTTTTAAATTAGTATTGTTTGATAGAGTGCCAATCTTTTTAATTATTTTTAACAACTTTGAGTTCACCAACGAGACATTTGACCCTGGGTCCATATATCCCAACAATCTGTGTTTTTATTGAGTACTAATTTCACTCTGATCAATGGCGGTACTATTAGTTTTTTGGTCTTCACACAGTAATTCACATTCTATTCCTGAGTTGTTGACAAACTTTTTTTGGTTTTTATCCTTTTCAGTATTTATTCTTGTTTTGAACCAACAAAAATCTTCCGGATGATACCGTACACCCTTATTTAATTTTTCACAAATAGTACATTTTTCTTTACTCGGCTTTGTGTCATCTTTCCTTTTTATGATATTCTTCCTTTTCACCAAATGTTCTAATTTTCCAAGTTCATTGAATAAGTCTTTTGTGTGCACAATTTCTTCTTTGTTTATTCTATCTGTTATAAAATCTGGTAAGCCGGCTGCAATTATGTCGATAAGGGTACCTTCATCAATTGTTTTTCTTTCTTCTAGTAAGAGGTTTTCTTTTTTTACTGCATACTCTAATAAAGACCCTGATTGATACCTGAAAGATAATGCATACTTGCTGGAAGTCCAACCTTTAATGGTGTAGGTTTGTAGAAAACTTGATTTCCATTCCGACCACTCAGACTGTAAACCGAACTTGATCATCATGGAAGAATACCAATCAATGCATGATTTTTCTAGAAATAGTCGGGAGTATTTCAATTTTTTCTTCATCTTTTATGATGTTAAACCTTTCACATTCTTTTTCAAACACTGCCATCCAATGACATACACTTGAATTTTTTCCATTAAATTTTTCTATTATAAATCTGTCTGCAAATTTTTTCACACATTTTTTTTCTTCTTTCTGTTTATTTTCAACTAATTTTTCCAAGATTTGCACCATATGATCCTCGGAAGATTGACTATTTCCAATGTTCAATAGTTTTTGAGTCATTTCTTCTAGAAATCGATCCATAAAAATCATGTTTCCATCCTCATCAACATATGTCTGTAATAAATCCTGTGTCATTGAAATCCAAACATTTCTTATTTGGTATCTTTTTTTTAATGTATTTTTGACCATAGCATATGTTTTTGTGGCATGAATATGTTTGTGCAATGATATTGATTGATTCTCTTCGGGAATAAGAAACACCTTGTCATCTTGGGTGGCAATTGAGGTTATAGCAATGAAGTTCGACTTTCCGTCTTCAGATGGTTTCACTTGGAAACAAAATCTCAATTTGTCCATTGTATGACAATAAATGTCGTTTTATAATGTTTCCTAATAGTATGACGACACCGTCAATGAAACACAATTGAGTTTCTCTGTAAAAGAAAAGATTTATTGTTAGGTTTACATGATCATTTGATAAACAGTACAAGAGTCTTCTATTACAAAGTAAACTTTACACACCTGTAAAAGAAACGACATTTAAGTAATGTTACAAATTCGGTGTCTGTTTTTAATAAAGGTTTTTAATTGAAATTTAGTATTATTTTTCTAAGTTGAATATGACGAAGCTATTTTTATATTTTGAGGTTATGTTTCTTCACAGACTATCTATGACGCATCTCGGTGACATTTATTGCGCGGGTGACTTTGAGTTAAAGAAAAGTATAGTTTTCTTTACATATATAAATAGAAAGAAACTAAGTACCTACTACTGTTTTAAGATTTAACATTGTATAAATGTTTTGTAATCACTAGATGTTAAAAATATTATCTAATATCAACTAACAGTCAACAAAAAATATTGTCGTCGATTTTTACATATTCTTTTTACTTCGTACGAAACATAATTGACTATCCTTGTCGTCCTATCTTTTAACGCGCTGAGTGTGTGCGAGAGGGTCGCCGTCGGCCGAGATACAATCTTCGGATTAGTTCGGAAGGTGGTATGACTTTTTGCATGCACGCATTGCCAATGTTTACATTTCAAGTTTCAACCTAACCTTAAAACAAACTTTTGTTTTCGTGATTAAAATTAAATTACAGAAAATTGTAATCGATGTTACTACCGTAAACCTATGTATCGTGACCAAACAGTTAAAGTTGTGTGAATGCGGTTAATTTGTATTGCGATCCGGAGCCAACGCTGCACTTAAATCAAATTTTAAGCACTATGCTGTAGGTTTTATTGTCTGTTCATAATGTAGCGTTCGACATCCGGTTTGATGGCAGTTAATGTGCAGCAAGATGTGCCAGCGCGGTAACGCCGCGCGCGTGCCAAGTGGCCGCCAGCTCGCCGCACTTGCATTAGCGCATATAGCCCTCACATCCCACAGCGCAGCCTTTCTATTGCTTATGAAATGTTCCTACTTCTGTAGATGCACCCGCACAGGTTTTTAATATCAGGAAAGATCTTAACACTTATGCCTACCCTCTTTTTTATTAATACTTCAATCTAAAAATATGTTAATTTAAAATATTAAATATCTGCGCTGTGATTATTTACAATGATTAAGATTGTTAACAATTACAAGCCACAGTTTAAGGAATCAATAATTGATTTCATTTACTGAGTATTGTCAGGTTATTGCGCGCACTCCTGGTGTTATTAAAAGGGTTATAATATATCAGGTAGGTGCGGGAGGATTTTATAAATCTATCTCCCAAATCTACGGCGGTTCCTAACGTTGGTGTATGATGAATTCCAGGGTCATCGAAAGCCGCGTCTCCGCCCACACCCCGGGATTCGAGCCCGCAGACTTCGGGTACGAGACCAGACGCCGCAGGGTGTTCCATGTTTCCTGCTCGGTGCTGACGACATCAGCTCGTGAACTTCCCCCAGCGCGTCGGGTTGGAGATCCGAGCGGTTCAGTGAGCCTGCTACGGACAAAGACATATTTCTAAAGTAAGATCTGTCCATTTTTATTTCGAGTCCCGAGTTGACGCTACCCTCATTTCGTTTTTGTTAATGAGATTCTGATCGTGACCTAGATTTGTTGTGTGTAGTTTTCCCTCGGTAGGGGCCCATACCGAGGTTTATTGCATGTTTGTAACATATTCCATTTTGAACTTTTAATCCGTGAGCATTGGCCAGCTCGTGGATTGGATGTTTGAGATGGACGAGTAGTCTTGTTTGATTAACAAAAACCAACAAATTAACGGTACTTGGCTACGGTTACATACAGTGGGTTTTTTGAATAATTTTTGCCTTTGTCCTCAGAAAACGGTAATGATGGTGAAGGCACTGAATGTTTAGATCCAAGACCAGGGGCTTACGCGCACTCTTCGTGTGCTGTTGCGCGCCCACCTGGTGCGCTACTGCGCGAACTCCAGGTGCGCTGCTACGCGCACTCTTCGTGTGCTGCTGCGCGCACTCCTGGTGCGCTGCTGCGCGCGCTCCTCGTATGCTGCTGCGCGCGCTCCTCGTATGCTGTTGCGCGCACTCCTAAAGCGCTGCTGCGCGCACTCCTGGTGCGCTGCTGCGCGCACTCCTGGTGCGCCGCTGCGCGCACTCCTGGTGCGCCACTGCGCGCACTCCTGGTGCGCTGCTACGCGCACTCCTCGTGCACTGTTGCGCGAACTCCCCATGCGCTGTTGCGCGCACTCCTGGTGCGCTGCTGCACGCACTCCTGGTGCGCTGCTGCGCGCACTCCTGGTGCGCCGCTGCGCGCACTCCTGGTGCGCCACTAAGCGCACTCCTGGTGCGCTGCTACGCGCACTCCTCGTGCACTGTTGCGCGCACTCCTGGTGCGCTGCTGCGCGCACTCCTGGTGCGCTGCTGCGCGCACTCCTGGTGCAATGCTGCGCGCGCTCCTCGTATGCTGCTGCGCGCGCTCCTCGTATGCTGCTGCGCGCGCTCCTCGTATGCTGTTGCGCGCACTCCTGGTGCGCTGCTGCGCGCACTCCTCGTGCACTGTTGCGCGCACTCCCCGTACGCTGTTGCGCGCACTCCTGGTGCGCTGCTGCGCGCACTCCTGGTGCGCTGCTGCGCGCACTCCTGGTGCGCTGCTGCGCGCACTCCTCGCGCACTCCTGGTGCGCTGCTGCGCGCACTCCTGGTGCGCTGCTGCGCGAACTCCTGGTGCGCTGCTGCGCGCACTTCTGGTGCGCTGCTGCGCACACTCTTCGTGTGCTGCTGCACTCACTCCTCGTGCGCTATTGCGCGCACTCCTGGTGTTATTAAAAGGGTTATGTATCAGGTAGGTGCGGGAGGATTTTATAAATCTATCTCCCAAATCTACGGCGGTTCCTAACGTTGGTGTATGATGAATTCCAGGGTCATCGAAAGCCGCGTCTCGGCCCACACCCCGGGATTCGAGCCCGCAGACTTCGGGTACGAGACCAGACGCCGCAGGGTGTTCCATGTTTCCTGCTCAGTGCTGACGACATCAGCTCGTGAACTTCCCCCAGCGCGTCGGGTTGGAGATCCGAGCGGTTCAGTGAGCCTGCTACGGACAAAGACATATTTCCAAAGTAAGATCTGTCCATTTTTATTTCGAGTCCCGAGTTGACGCTACCCTCATTTCGTTTTTGTTAATGAGATTCTGATCGTGACCTTGATTTGCTGTGTGTAGTTTTCCCTCGGTAGGGGCCCATACCGAGGTTTATTGCATGTTTGTAACATATTCCATTTTGAACTTTTAATCCGTGAGCATTGGCCAGCTCGTGGATTGGATGTTTGAGAAGGACGAGTAGTCTTGTTTGATTAACAAAAACTAACAAATTAACGGTACTTGGTTACGGTTACATACAGTGGGTTTTTTGAATAATTTTTGCCTTTGTCCTCAGAAAACGGTAATGATGGTGAAGGCTTTGAATGTTTAGATCCAAGACCAGGGGCTTACGCGCACTCTTCGTGTGCTGTTGCGCGCCCGCCTGGTGCGCTACTGCGCGCACTCCAGGTGCGCTGCTGCGCGCACTCTTCGTGTGCTGCTGCACGCACTCTTCGTGTGCTGCTGCACGCACTCCTCGTGCGCTATTGCGCGCACTCCTGGTGTTATTAAAAGGGTTATATATCAGGTAGGTGCGGGAGGATTTTATAAATCTATCTCCCAAATCTACGGCGGTTCCTAACGTTGGTGTATGATGAATTCCAGGGTCATCGAAAGCCGCGTCTCCGCCCACACCCCGGGATTCGAGCCCGCAGACTTCGGGTACGAGACCAGACGCCGCAGGGTGTTCCATGTTTCCTGCTCGGTGCTGACGACATCAGCTTGTGAACTTCCCCCAGCACGTCGGGTTGGAGATCCGAGCGGTTCAGTGAGCCTGCTACGGACAAAGACATATCTCCAAAGTAAGATCTGTCCATTTTTATTTCGAGTCCCGAGTTGACGCTACCCTCATTTCGTTTTTGTTAATGAGATTCTGATCGTGACCTAGATTTGTTGTGTGTAGTTTTCCCTCGGTAGGGGCCCATACCGAGGTTTATTGCATGTGTGTAACATATTCCATTTTGAACTTTTAATCCGTGAGCATTGGCCAGCTCGTGGATTGGATGTTTGAGAAGGACGAGTAGTCTTGTTTGATTAACAAAAACTAACAAATTAACGGTACTTGGTTACGGTTACATAGTGGGTTTTTTGAATAATTTTTGCCTTTGTCCTCAGAAAACGGTAATGATGGTGAAGGCTTTGAATGTTTAGATCCAAGACCAGGGGCTTACGCGCACTCTTCGTGTGCTGTTGCGCGCCCGCCTGGTGCGCTACTGCGCGCACTCCAGGTGCGCTGCTGCGCGCACTCTTCGTGTGCTGCTGCACGCACTCCTCGTGCGCTATTGCGCGCACTCCTGGTGTTATTAAAAGGGTTATATATCAGGTAGGTGCGGGAGGATTTTATAAATCTATCTCCCAAATCTACGGCGGTTCCTAACGTTGGTGTATGATGAATTCCAGGGTCATCGAAAGCCGCGTCTCCGCCCACACCCCGGGATTCGAGCCCGCAGACTTCGGGTACGAGACCAGACGCCGCAGGGTGTTCCATGTTTCCTGCTCGGTGCTGACGACATCAGCTTGTGAACTTCCCCCAGCACGTCGGGTTGGAGATCCGAGCGGTTCAGTGAGCCTGCTACGGACAAAGACATATCTCCAAAGTAAGATCTGTCCATTTTTATTTCGAGTCCCGAGTTGACGCTACCCTCATTTCGTTTTTGTTAATGAGATTCTGATCGTGACCTAGATTTGTTGTGTGTAGTTTTCCCTCGGTAGGGGCCCATACCGAGGTTTATTGCATGTTTGTAACATATTCCATTTTGAACTTTTAATCCGTGAGCATTGGCCAGCTCGTGGATTGGATGTTTGAGAAGGACGAGTAGTCTTGTTTGATTAACAAAAACTAACAAATTAACGGTACTTGGTTACGGTTACATACAGTGGGTTTTTTGAATAATTTTTGCCTTTGTCCTCAGAAAACGGTAATGATGGTGAAGGCTTTGAATGTTTAGATCCAAGACCAGGGGCTTACGCGCACTCTTCGTGTGCTGTTGCGCGCCCGCCTGGTGCGCTACTGCGCGCACTCCAGGTGCGCTGCTGCGCGCACTCTTCGTGTGCTGCTGCACGCACTCTTCGTGTGCTGCTGCACGCACTCCTCGTGCGCTATTGCGCTCACTCCTGGTGTTATTAAAAGGGTTATATATCAGGTAGGTGCGGGAGGATTTTATAAATCTATCTCCCAAATCTACGGCGGTTCCTTACGTTGGTGTATGATGAATTCCAGGGTCATCGAAAGCCGCGTCTCCGCCCACACCCCGGGATTCGAGCCCGCAGACTTCGGGTACGAGACCAGACGCCGCAGGGTGTTCCATGTTTCCTGCTCAGTGCTGACGACATCAGCTCGTGAACTTCCCCCAGCGCGTCGGGTTGGAGATCCGAGCGGTTCAGTGAGCCTGCTACGGACAAAGACATATTTCCAAAGTAAGATCTGTCCATTTTTATTTCGAGTCCCGAGTTGACGCTACCCTCATTTCGTTTTTGTTAATGAGATTCTGATCGTGACCTTGATTTGCTGTGTGTAGTTTTCCCTCGGTAGGGGCCCATACCGAGGTTTATTGCATGTTTGTAACATATTCCATTTTGAACTTTTAATCCGTGAGCATTGGCCAGCTCGTGGATTGGATGTTTGAGAAGGACGAGTAGTCTTGTTTGATTAACAAAAACAAACAAATTAACGGTACTTGGCTACGGTTACATACAGTGGGTTTTTTGAATAATTTTTGCCTTTGTCCTCAGAAAACGGTAATGATGGTGAAGGCACTGAATGTTTAGATCCAAGACCAGGGGCTTACGCGCACTCTTCGTGTGCTGTTGCGCGCCCACCTGGTGCGCTACTGCGCGCACCCCTGGTGCGCTGCTACGCGCACTCCTCGTGCACTGTTGCGCGCACTCTTCGTGTGCTGCTGCACGCACTCCTCGTGCGCTATTGCGCGCACTCCTGGTGTTATTAAAAGGGTTATATATCAGGTAGGTGCGGGAGGATTTTATAAATCTATCTCCCAAATCTACGGCGGTTCCTAACTTTGGTGTATGATGAATTCCAGGGTCATCGAAAGCCGCGTCTCCGCCCACACCCCGGGATTCGAGCCCGCAGACTTCGGGTACGAGACCAGACGCCGCAGGGTGTTCCATGTTTCCTGCTCGGTGCTGACGACATCAGCTTGTGAACTTCCCCCAGCACGTCGGGTTGGAGATCCGAGCGGTTCAGTGAGCCTGCTACGGACAAAGACATATCTCCAAAGTAAGATCTGTCCATTTTTATTTCGAGTCCCGAGTTGACGCTACCCTCATTTCGTTTTTGTTAATGAGATTCTGATCGTGACCTAGATTTGTTGTGTGTAGTTTTCCCTCGGTAGGGGCCCATACCGAGGTTTATTGCATGTTTGTAACATATTCCATTTTGAACTTTTAATCCGTGAGCATTGGCCAGCTCGTGGATTGGATGTTTGAGAAGGACGAGTAGTCTTGTTTGATTAACAAAAACTAACAAATTAACGGTACTTGGTTACGGTTACATACAGTGGGTTTTTTGAATAATTTTTGCCTTTGTCCTCAGAAAACGGTAATGATGGTGAAGGCTTTGAATGTTTAGTTCCAAGACCAGGGGCTTACGCGCACTCTTCATGTGCTGTTGCGCGCCCGCCTGGTGCGCTACTGCGCGCCCACCTGGTGCGCTACTGCGCGCACTCCAGGTGCGCTGCTGCGCGCACTCTTCGTGTGCTGCTGCACGCACTCTTCGTGTGCTGCTGCACGCACTCCTCGTGCGCTATTGCGCGCACTCCTGGTGTTATTAAAAGGGTTATATATCAGGTAGGTGCGGGAGGATTTTATAAATCTATCTCCCAAATCTACGGCGGTTCCTAACGTTGGTGTATGATGAATTCCAGGGTCATCGAAAGCCGCGTCTCCGCCCACACCCCGGGATTCGAGCCCGCAGACTTCGGGTACGAGACCAGACGCCGCAGGGTGTTCCATGTTTCCTGCTCGGTGCTGACGACATCAGCTTGTGAACTTCCCCCAGCACGTCGGGTTGGAGATCCGAGCGGTTCAGTGAGCCTGCTACGGACAAAGACATATCTCCAAAGTAAGATCTGTCCATTTTTATTTCGAGTCCCGAGTTGACGCTACCCTCATTTCGTTTTTGTTAATGAGATTCTGATCGTGACCTAGATTTGTTGTGTGTAGTTTTCCCTCGGTAGGGGCCCATACCGAGGTTTATTGCATGTTTGTAACATATTCCATTTTGAACTTTTAATCCGTGAGCATTGGCCAGCTCGTGGATTGGATGTTTGAGAAGGACGAGTAGTCTTGTTTGATTAACAAAAACTAACAAATTAACGGTACTTGGTTACGGTTACATACAGTGGGTTTTTTTGAATAATTTTTGCCTTTGTCCTCAGAAAACGGTAATGATGGTGAAGGCTTTGAATGTTTAGATCCAAGACCAGGGGCTTACGCGCACTCTTCGTGTGCTGTTGCGCGCCCGCCTGGTGCGCTACTGCGCGCACACCAGGTGCGCTGCTGCGCGCACTCTTCGTGTGCTGCTGCACGCACTCCTCGTGCGCTATTGCGCGCACTCCTGGTGTTATTAAAAGGGTTATATATCAGGTAGGTGCGGGAGGATTTTATAAATCTATCTCCCAAATCTACGGCGGTTCCTAACGTTGGTGTATGATGAATTCCAGGGTCATCGAAAGCCGCGTCTCCGCCCACACCCCGGGATTCGAGCCCGCAGACTTCGGGTACGAGACCAGACGCCGCAGGGTGTTCCATGTTTCCTGCTCGGTGCTGACGACATCAGCTTGTGAACTTCCCCCAGCACGTCGGGTTGGAGATCCGAGCGGTTCAGTGAGCCTGCTACGGACAAAGACATATCTCCAAAGTAAGATCTGTCCATTTTTATTTCGAGTCCCGAGTTGACGCTACCCTCATTTCGTTTTTGGTAATGAGATTCTGATCGTGACCTAGATTTGTTGTGTGTAGTTTTCCCTCGGTAGGGGCCCATACCGAGGTTTATTGCATGTTTGTAACATATTCCATTTTGAACTTTTAATCCGTGAGCATTGGCCAGCTCGTGGATTGGATGTTTGAGAAGGACGAGTAGTCTTGTTTGATTAACAAAAACTAACAAATTAACGGTACTTGGTTACGGTTACATACAGTGGGTTTTTTGAATAATTTTTGCCTTTGTCCTCAGAAAACGGTAATGATGGTGAAGGCTTTGAATGTTTAGTTCCAAGACCAGGGGCTTACGCCTACTCTTCATGTGCTGTTGCGCGCCCGCCTGGTGCGCTACTGCGCGCCCACCTGGTGCGCTACTGCGCGCACTCCAGGTGCGCTGCTGCGCGCACTCTTCGTGTGCTGCTGCACGCACTCTTCGTGTGCTGCTGCACGCACTCCTCGTGCGCTATTGCGCGCACTCCTGGTGTTATTAAAAGGGTTATATATCAGGTAGGTGCGGGAGGATTTTATAAATCTATCTCCCAAATCTACGGCGGTTCCTAACGTTGGTGTATGATGAATTCCAGGGTCATCGAAAGCCGCGTCTCCGCCCACACCCCGGGATTCGAGCCCGCAGACTTCGGGTACGAGACCAGACGCCGCAGGGTGTTCCATGTTTCCTGCTCGGTGCTGACGACATCAGCTTGTGAACTTCCCCCAGCACGTCGGGTTGGAGATCCGAGCGGTTCAGTGAGCCTGCTACGGACAAAGACATATCTCCAAAGTAAGATCTGTCCATTTTTATTTCGAGTCCCGAGTTGACGCTACCCTCATTTCGTTTTTGTTAATGAGATTCTGATCGTGACCTAGATTTGTTGTGTGTAGTTTTCCCTCGGTAGGGGCCCATACCGAGGTTTATTGCATGTTTGTAACATATTCCATTTTGAACTTTTAATCCGTGAGCATTGGCCAGCTCGTGGATTGGATGTTTGAGAAGGACGAGTAGTCTTGTTTGATTAACAAAAACTAACAAATTAACGGTACTTGGTTACGGTTACATACAGTGGGTTTTTTGAATAATTTTTGCCTTTGTCCTCAGAAAACGGTAATGATGGTGAAGGCTTTGAATGTTTAGATCCAAGACCAGGGGCTTACGCGCACTCTTCGTGTGCTGTTGCGCGCCCGCCTGGTGCGCTACTGCGCGCACACCAGGTGCGCTGCTGCGCGCACTCTTCGTGTGCTGCTGCACGCACTCCTCGTGCGCTATTGCGCGCACTCCTGGTGTTATTAAAAGGGTTATATATCAGGTAGGTGCGGGAGGATTTTATAAATCTATCTCCCAAATCTACGGCGGTTCCTAACGTTGGTGTATGATGAATTCCAGGGTCATCGAAAGCCGCGTCTCCGCCCACACCCCGGGATTCGAGCCCGCAGACTTCGGGTACGAGACCAGATGCCGCAGGGTGTTCCATGTTTCCTGCTCGGTGCTGACGACATCAGCTTGTGAACTTCCCCCAGCACGTCGGGTTGGAGATCCGAGCGGTTCAGTGAGCCTGCTACGGACAAAGACATATCTCCAAAGTAAGATCTGTCCATTTTTATTTCGAGTCCCGAGTTGACGCTACCCTCATTTCGTTTTTGTTAATGAGATTCTGATCGTGACCTAGATTTGTTGTGTGTAGTTTTCCCTCGGTAGGGGCCCATACCGAGGTTCATTGCATGTTTGTAACATATTCCATTTTGAACTTTTAATCCGTGAGCATTGGCCAGCTCGTGGATTGGATGTTTGAGAAGGACGAGTTGTCTTGTTTGATTAACAAAAACTAACAAATTAACGGTACTTGGTTACGGTTACATACAGTGGGTTTTTTGAATAATTTTTGCCTTTGTCCTCAGAAAACGGTAATGATGGTGAAGGCTTTGAATGTTTAGATCCAAGACCAGGGGCTTACGCGCACTCTTCGTGTGCTGTTGCGCGCCCGCCTGGTGCGCTACTGCGCGCACTCCAGGTGCGCTGCTGCGCGCACTCTTCGTGTGCTGCTGCACGCACTCTTCGTGTGCTGCTGCACGCACTCCTGGTGTTATTAAAAGGGTTATATATCAGGTAGGTGCGGGAGGATTTTATAAATCTATCTCCCAAATCTACGGCGGTTCCTAACGTTGGTGTATGATGAATTCCAGGGTCATCGAAAGCCGCGTCTCCGCCCACACCCGGGATTCGAGCCCGCAGACTTCGGGTACGAGACCAGACGCCGCAGGGTGTTCCATGTTTCCTGCTCGGTGCTGACGACATCAGCTTGTGAACTTCCCCCAGCACGTCGGGTTGGAGATCCGAGCGGTTCAGTGAGCCTGCTACGGACAAAGACATATCTCCAAAGTAAGATCTGTCCATTTTTATTTCGAGTCCCGAGTTGACGCTACCCTCATTTCGTTTTTGTTAATGAGATTCTGATCGTGACCTAGATTTGTTGTGTGTAGTTTTCCCTCGGTAGGGGCCCATACCGAGGTTTATTGCATGTTTGTAACATATTCCATTTTGAACTTTTAATCCGTGAGCATTGGCCAGCTCGTGGATTGGATGTTTGAGAAGGACGAGTTGTCTTGTTTGATTAACAAAAACAAACAAATTAACGGTACTTGGCTACGGTTACATACAGTGGGTTTTTTGAATAATTTTTGCCTTTGTCCTCAGAAAACGGTAATGATGGTGAAGGCACTGAATGTTTAGATCCAAGACCAGGGGCTTACGCGCACTCTTCGTGTGCTGTTGCGCGCCCACCTGGTGCGCTACTGCGCGCACCCCTGGTGCGCTGCTACGCGCACTCCTCGTGCACTGTTGCGCGCACTCCCCATGCGCTGTTGCGCGCACTCCCCATGCGCTGTTGCGCGCACTCCTGGTGCGCTGCTGCGCGCACTCCTGGTGCGCTGCTGCGCGCACTCCTGGTGCGCCGCTGCGCGCACTCCTGGTGCGCCGCTGCGCGCACTCCTGGTGCGCTGCTATGCGCACTCCTCGTGCACTGTTGCGCGCACTCCCGGTGCGCTGCTGCGCGCACTCCTCGTGTGCTGCTGCACGCACTCCTCGTGCGCTATTGCGCGCACTCCTGGTGTTATTAAAAGGGTTATATATCAGGTAGGTGCGAGAGGATTTTATAAATCTATCTCCCAAATCTACGGCGGTTCCTAACGTTGGTGTATGATGAATTCCAGGGTCATCGAAAGCCGCGTCTCCGCCCACACCCGGGATTCGAGCCCGCAGACTTCGGGTACGAGACCAGACGCCGCAGGGTGTTCCATGTTTCCTGCTCGGTGCTGACGACATCAGCTTGTGAACTTCCCCCAGCACGTCGGGTTGGAGATCCGAGCGGTTCAGTGAGCCTGCTACGGACAAAGACATATCTCCAAAGTAAGATCTGTCCATTTTTATTTCGAGTCCCGAGTTGACGCTACCCTCATTTCGTTTTTGTTAATGAGATTCTGATCGTGACCTAGATTTGTTGTGTGTAGTTTTCCCTCGGTAGGGGCCCATACCGAGGTTTATTGCATGTTTGTAACATATTCCATTTTGAACTTTTAATCCGTGAGCATTGGCCAGCTCGTAGATTGGATGTTTGAGAAGGACGAGTTGTCTTGTTTGATTAACAAAAACTAACAAATTAACGGTACTTGGTTACGGTTACATACAGTGGGTTTTTTGAATAATTTTTGCCTTTGTCCTTAGAAAACGGTAATGATGGTGAAGGCTTTGAATGTTTAGATCCAAGACCAGGGGCTTACGCGCACTCTTCGTGTGCTGTTGCGCGCCCGCCTGGTGCGCTACTGCGCGCACTCCAGGTGCGCTGCTGCGCGCACTCTTCGTGTGCTGCTGCACGCACTCTTCGTGTGCTGCTGCACGCACTCCTCGTGCGCTTTTGCGCGTACTCCTGGTGTTATTAAAAGGGTTATATATCAGGTAGGTGCGGGAGGATTTTATAAATCTATCTCCCAAATCTACGGCGGTTCCTAACGTTGGTGTATGATGAATTCCAGGGTCATCGAAAGCCGCGTCTCCGCCCACACCCCGGGATTCGAGCCCGCAGACTTCGGGTACGAGACCAGACGCCGCAGGGTGTTCCATGTTTCCTGCTCGGTGCTGACGACATCAGCTTGTGAACTTCCCCCAGCACGTCGGGTTGGAGATCCGAGCGGTTCAGTGAGCCTGCTACGGACAAAGACATATCTCCAAAGTAAGATCTGTCCATTTTTATTTCGAGTCCCGAGTTGACGCTACCCTCATTTCGTTTTTGTTAATGAGATTCTGATCGTGACCTAGATTTGTTGTGTGTAGTTTTCCCTCGGTAGGGGCCCATACCGAGGTTTATTGCATGTTTGTAACATATTCCATTTTGAACTTTTAATCCGTGAGCATTGGCCAGCTCGTGGATTGGATGTTTGAGAAGGACGAGTAGTCTTGTTTGATTAACAAAAACTAACAAATTAACGGTACTTGGTTACGGTTACATACAGTGGGTTTTTTGAATAATTTTTGCCTTTGTCCTCAGAAAACGGTAATGATGGTGAAGGCTTTGAATGTTTAGATCCAAGACCAGGGGCTTACGCGCACTCTTCATGTGCTGTTGCGCGCCCGCCTGGTGCGCTACTGCGCGCCCACCTGGTGCGCTACTGCGCGCACTCCAGGTGCGCTGCTGCGCGCACTCTTCGTGTGCTGCTGCACGTCTTCTTCGTGTGCTGCTGCACGCACTCCTCGTGCGCTATTGCGCGCACTCCTGGTGTTATTAAAAGGGTTATATATCAGGTAGGTGCGGGAGGATTTTATAAATCTATCTCCCAAATCTACGGCGGTTCCTAACGTTGGTGTATGATGAATTCCAGGGTCATCGAAAGCCGCGTCTCCGCCCACACCCCGGGATTCGAGCCCGCAGACTTCGGGTACGAGACCAGACGCCGCAGGGTGTTCCATGTTTCCTGCTCGGTGCTGACGACATCAGCTTGTGAACTTCCCCCAGCACGTCGGGTTGGAGATCCGAGCGGTTCAGTGAGCCTGCTACGGACAAAGACATATCTCCAAAGTAAGATCTGTCCATTTTTATTTCGAGTCCCGAGTTGACGCTACCCTCATTTCGTTTTTGTTAATGAGATTCTGATCGTGACCTAGATTTGTTGTGTGTAGTTTTCCCTCGGTAGGGGCCCATACCGAGGTTTATTGCATGTTTGTAACATATTCCATTTTGAACTTTTAATCCGTGAGCATTGGCCAGCTCGTGGATTGGATGTTTGAGAAGGACGAGTAGTCTTGTTTGATTAACAAAAACTAACAAATTAACGGTACTTGGTTACGGTTACATACAGTGGGTTTTTTGAATAATTTTTGCCTTTGTCCTCAGAAAACCGTAATGATGGTGAAGGCTTTGAATGTTTAGATCCAAGACCAGGGGCTTACGCGCACTCTTCGTGTGCTGTTGCGCGCCCGCCTGGTGCGCTACTGCGCGCACTCCAGGTGCGCTGCTGCGCGCACTCTTCGTGTGCTGCTGCGCGCACTCTTCGTGTGCTGCTGCACGCACTCTTCGTGTGCTGCTGCACGCACTCCTCGTGCGCTATTGCGCGCACTCCTGGTGTTATTAAAAGGGTTATATATCAGGTAGGTGCGGGAGGATTTTATAAATCTATCTCCCAAATCTACGGCGGTTCCTAACGTTGGTGTATGATGAATTCCAGGGTCATCGAAAGCCGCGTCTCCGCCCACACCCCGGGATTCGAGCCCGCAGACTTCGGGTACGAGACCAGACGCCGCAGGGTGTTCCATGTTTCCTGCTCGGTGCTGACGACATCAGCTTGTGAACTTCCCCCAGCACGTCGGGTTGGAGATCCGAGCGGTTCAGTGAGCCTGCTACGGACAAAGACATATCTCCAAAGTAAGATCTGTCCATTTTTATTTCGAGTCCCGAGTTGACGCTACCTTCATTTCGTTTTTGTTAATGAGATTCTGATCGTGACCTAGATTTGTTGTGTGTAGTTTTCCCTCGGTAGGGGCCCATACCGAGGTTTATTGCATGTTTGTAACATATTCCATTTTGAACTTTTAATCCGTGAGCATTGGCCAGCTCGTGGATTGGATGTTTGAGAAGGACGAGTAGTCTTGTTTGATTAACAAAAACTAACAAATTAACGGTACTTGGTTACGGTTACATACAGTGGGTTTTTTGAATAATTTTTGCCTTTGTCCTCAGAAAACGGTAATGATGGTGAAGGCTTTGAATGTTTAGATCCAAGACCAGGGGCTTACGCGCACTCTTCGTGTGCTGTTGCGCGCACTCTTCGTGTGCTGTTGCGCGCCCGCCTGGTGCGCTACTGCGCGCACTCCAGGTGCGCTGCTGCGCGCAATCTTCGTGTGCTGCTGCACGCACTCTTCGTGTGCTGCTGCACGCACTCCTCGTGCGCTATTGCGCGCACTCCTGGTGTTATTAAAAGGGTTATATATCAGGTAGGTGCGGGAGGATTTTATAAATCTATCTCCCAAATCTACGGCGGTTCCTAACGTTGGTGTATGATGAATTCCAGGGTCATCGAAAGCCGCGTCTCCGCCCACACCCCGGGATTCGAGCCCGCAGACTTCGGGTACGAGACCAGACGCCGCAGGGTGTTCCATGTTTCCTGCTCGGTGCTGACGACATCAGCTTGTGAACTTCCCCCAGCACGTCGGGTTGGAGATCCGAGCGGTTCAGTGAGCCTGCTACGGACAAAGACATATCTCCAAAGTAAGATCTGTCCATTTTTATTTCGAGTCCCGAGTTGACGCTACCCTCATTTCGTTTTTGTTAATGAGATTCTGATCGTGACCTAGATTTGTTGTGTGTAGTTTTCCCTCGGTAGGGGCCCATACCGAGGTTTATTGCATGTTTGTAACATATTCCATTTTGAACTTTTAATCCGTGAGCATTGGCCAGCTCGTGGATTGGATGTTTGAGAAGGACGAGTAGTCTTGTTTGATTAACAAAAACTAACAAATTAACGGTACTTGGTTACGGTTACATACAGTGGGTTTTTTGAATAATATTTGCCTTTGTCCTCAGAAAACGGTAATGATGGTGAAGGCTTTGAATGTTTAGATCCAAGACCAGGGGCTTACGCGCACTCTTCGTGTGCTGTTGCGCGCCCGCCTGGTGCGCTACTGCGCGCACTCCAGGTGCGCTGCTGCGCGCACTCTTCGTGAGCTGCTGCTGCACGCACTCTTCGTGTGCTGCTGCACGCACTCCTCGTGCGCTATTGCGCGCACTCCTGGTGTTATTAAAAGGGTTATATATCAGGTAGGTGCGGGAGGATTTTATAAATCTATCTCCCAAATCTACGGCGGTTCCTAACGTTGGTGTATGATGAATTCCAGGGTCATCGAAAGCCGCGTCTCCGCCCACACCCCGGGATTCGAGCCCGCAGACTTCGGGTACGAGACCAGACGCCGCAGGGTGTTCCATGTTTCCTGCTCGGTGCTGACGACATCAGCTTGTGAACTTCCCCCAGCACGTCGGGTTGGAGATCCGAGCGGTTCAGTGAGCCTGCTACGGACAAAGACATATCTCCAAAGTAAGATCTGTCCATTTTTATTTCGAGTCCCGAGTTGACGCTACCCTCATTTCGTTTTTGTTAATGAGATTCTGATCGTGACCTAGATTTGTTGTGTGTAGTTTTCCCTCGGTAGGGGCCCATACCGAGGTTTATTGCATGTTTGTAACATATTCCATTTTGAACTTTTAATCCGTGAGCATTGGCCAGCTCGTGGATTGGATGTTTGAGAAGGACGAGTAGTCTTGTTTGATTAACAAAAACTAACAAATTAACGGTACTTGGTTACGGTTACATACAGTGGGTTTTTTGAATAATTTTTGCCTTTGTCCTCAGTAAACGGTAATGATGGTGAAGGCTTTGAATGTTTAGATCCAAGACCAGGGGCTTACGCGCACTCTTCGTGTGCTGTTGCGCGCCCGCCTGGTGCGCTACTGCGCGCACTCCAGGTGCGCTGCTGCGCGCACTCTTCGTGTGCTGCTGCACGCACTCTTCGTGTGCTGCTGCACGCACTCCTCGTGCGCTATTGCGCGTACTCCTGGTGTTATTAAAAGGGTTATATATCAGGTAGGTGCGGGAGGATTTTATAAATCTATCTCCCAAATCTACGGCGGTTCCTAACGTTGGTGTATGATGAATTCCAGGGTCATCGAAAGCCGCGTCTCCGCCCACACCCCGGGATTCGAGCCCGCAGACTTCGGGTACGAGACCAGACGCCGCAGGGTGTTCCATGTTTCCTGCTCGGTGCTGACGACATCAGCTTGTGAACTTCCCCCAGCACGTCGGGTTGGAGATCCGAGCGGTTCAGTGAGCCTGCTACGGACAAAGACATATCTCCAAAGTAAGATCTGTCCATTTTTATTTCGAGTCCCGAGTTGACGCTACCCTCATTTCGTTTTTGTTAATGAGATTCTGATCGTGACCTAGATTTGTTGTGTGTAGTTTTCCCTCGGTAGGGGCCCATACCGAGGTTTATTGCATGTTTGTAACATATTCCATTTTGAACTTTTAATCCGTGAGCATTGGCCAGCTCGTGGATTGGATGTTTGAGAAGGACAAGTAGTCTTGTTTGATTAACAAAAACTAACAAATTAACGGTACTTGGTTACGGTTACATACAGTGGGTTTTTTTGAATAATTTTTGCCTTTGTCCTCAGAAAACGGTAATGATGGTGAAGGCTTTGAATGTTTAGATCCAAGACCAGGGGCTTACGCGCACTCTTCGTGTGCTGTTGCGCGCCCGCCTGGTGCGCTACTGCGCGCACTCCAGGTGCGCTGCTGCGCGCACTCTTCGTGTGCTGCTGCACGCACTCTTCGTGTGCTGCTGCACGCACTCCTCGTGCGCTATTGCGCGCACTCCTGGTGTTATTAAAAGGGTTATATATCAGGTAGGTGCGGGAGGATTTTATAAATCTATCTCCCAAATCTACGGCGGTTCCTAACGTTGGTGTATGATGAATTCCAGGGTCATCGAAAGCCGCGTCTCCGCCCACACCCCGGGATTCGAGCCCGCAGACTTCGGGTACGAGACCAGACGCCGCAGGGTGTTCCATGTTTCCTGCTCGGTGCTGACAACATCAGCTTGTGAACTTCCCCCAGCACGTCGGGTTGGAGATCCGAGCGGTTCAGTGAGCCTGCTACGGACAAAGACATATCTCCAAAGTAAGATCTGTCCATTTTTATTTCGAGTCCCGAGTTGACGCTACCCTCATTTCGTTTTTGTTAATGAGATTCTGATCGTGACCTAGATTTGTTGTGTGTAGTTTTCCCTCGGTAGGGGCCCATACCGAGGTTTATTGCATGTTTGTAACATATTCCATTTTGAACTTTTAATCCGTGAGCATTGGCCAGCTCGTGGATTGGATGTTTGAGAAGGACGAGTAGTCTTGTTTGATTAACAAAAACTAACAAATTAACGGTACTTGGTTACGGTTACATACAGTGGGTTTTTTGAATAATTTTTGCCTTTGTCCTCAGAAAACGGTAATGATGGTGAAGGCTTTGAATGTTTAGATCCAAGACCAGGGGCTTACGCGCACTCTTCGTGTGCTGTTGCGCGCCCGCCTGGTGCGCTACTGCGCGCACTCCAGGTGCGCTGCTGCGCGCACTCTTCGTGTGCTGCTGCACGCACTCTTCGTGTGCTGCTGCACGCACTCCTCGTGCGCTATTGCGCGCACTCCTGGTGTTATTAAAAGGGTTATATATCAGGTAGGTGCGGGAGGATTTTATAAATCTATCTCCCAAATCTACGGCGGTTCCTAACGTTGGTGTATGATGAATTCCAGGGTCATCGAAAGCCGCGTCTCCGCCCACACCCCGGGATTCGAGCCCGCAGACTTCGGGTACGAGACCAGACGCCGCAGGGTGTTCCATGTTTCCTGCTCGGTGCTGACGACATCAGCTTGTGAACTTCCCCCAGCACGTCGGGTTGGAGATCCGAGTGGTTCAGTGAGCCTGCTACGGACAAAGACATATCTCCAAAGTAAGATCTGTCCATTTTTATTTCGAGTCCCGAGTTGACGCTACCCTCATTTCGTTTTTGTTAATGAGATTCTGATCGTGACCTAGATTTGTTGTGTGTAGTTTTCCCTCGGTAGGGGCCCATACCGAGGTTTATTGCATGTTTGTAACATATTCCATTTTGAACTTTTAATCCGTGAGCATTGGCCAGCTCGTGGATTGGATGTTTGAGAAGGACGAGTAGTCTTGTTTGATTAACAAAAACTAACAAATTAACGGTACTTGGTTACGGTTACATACAGTGGGTTTTTTGAATAATATTTGCCTTTGTCCTCAGAAAACGGTAATGATGGTGAAGGCTTTGAATGTTTAGATCCAAGACCAGGGGCTTACGCGCACTCTTCGTGTGCTGTTGCGCGCCCGCCTGGTGCGCTACTGCGCGCACTCCAGGTGCGCTGCTGCGCGCAATCTTCGTGTGCTGCTGCACGCACTCTTCGTGTGCTGCTGCACGCACTCCTCGTGCGCTATTGCGCGCACTCCTGGTGTTATTAAAAGGGTTATATATCAGGTAGGTGCGGGAGGATTGTATAAATCTATCTTCTAAATCTACGGCGGTTCCTAACGTTGGTGTATGATGAATTCCAGGGTCATCGAAAGCCGCGTCTCCGCCCACACCCCGGGATTCGAGCCCGCAGACTTCGGGTACGAGACCAGACGCCGCAGGGTGTTCCATGTTTCCTGCTCGGTGCTGACGACATCAGCTTGTGAACTTCCCCCAGCACGTCGGGTTGGAGATCCGAGCGGTTCAGTGAGCCTGCTACGGACAAAGACATATCTCCAAAGTAAGATCTGTCCATTTTTATTTCGAGTCCCGAGTTGACGCTACCCTCATTTCGTTTTTGTTAATGAGATTCTGATCGTGACCTAGATTTGTTGTGTGTAGTTTTCCCTCGGTAGGGGCCCATACCGAGGTTTATTGCATGTTTGTAACATATTCCATTTTGAACTTTTAATCCGTGAGCATTGGCCAGCTCGTGGATTGGATGTTTGAGAAGGACGAGTAGTCTTGTTTGATTAACAAAAACTAACAAATTAACGGTACTTGGTTACGGTTACATACAGTGGGTTTTTTGAATAATATTTGCCTTTGTCCTCAGAAAACGGTAATGATGGTGAAGGCTTTGAATGTTTAGATCCAAGACCAGGGGCTTACGCGCACTCTTCGTGTGCTGTTGCGCGCCCGCCTGGTGCGCTACTGCGCGCACTCCAGGTGCGCTGCTGCGCGCACTCTTCGTGTGCTGCTGCACGCACTCTTCGTGTGCTGCTGCACGCACTCCTCGTGCGCTATTGCGCGCACTCCTGGTGTTATTAAAAGGGTTATATATCAGGTAGGTGCGGGAGGATTTTATAAATCTATCTCCCAAATCTACGGCGGTTCCTAACGTTGGTGTATGATGAATTCCAGGGTCATCGAAAGCCGCGTCTCCGCCCACACCCCGGGATTCGAGCCCGCAGACTTCGGGTACGAGACCAGACGCCGCAGGGTGTTCCATGTTTCCTGCTCGGTGCTGACGACATCAGCTTGTGAACTTCCCCCAGCACGTCGGGTTGGAGATCCGAGCGGTTCAGTGAGCCTGCTACGGACAAAGACATATCTCCAAAGTAAGATCTGTCCATTTTTATTTCGAGTCCCGAGTTGACGCTACCCTCATTTCGTTTTTGTTAATGAGATTCTGATCGTGACCTAGATTTGTTGTGTGTAGTTTTCCCTCGGTAGGGGCCCATACCGAGGTTTATTGCATGTTTGTAACATATTCCATTTTGAACTTTTAATCCGTGAGCATTGGCCAGCTCGTGGATTGGATGTTTGAGAAGGACGAGTAGTCTTGTTTGATTAACAAAAACTAACAAATTAACGGTACTTGGTTACGGTTACATAGTGGGTTTTTTGAATAATTTTTGCCTTTGTCCTCAGAAAACGGTAATGATGGTGAAGGCTTTGAATGTTTAGATCCAAGACCAGGGGCTTACGCGCACTCTTCGTGTGCTGCTGCACGCACTCCTCGTGCGCTATTGCGCGCACTCCTGGTGTTATTAAAAGGGTTATATATCAGGTAGGTGCGGGAGGATTTTATAAATCTATCTCCCAAATCTACGGCGGTTCCTAACGTTGGTGTATGATGAATTCCAGGATCATCGAAAGCCGCGTCTCCGCCCACACCCCGGGATTCGAGCCCGCAGACTTCGGGTACGAGACCAGACGCCGCAGGGTGTTCCATGTTTCCTGCTCGGTGCTGACGACATCAGCTTGTGAACTTCCCCCAGCACGTCGGGTTGGAGATCCGAGCGGTTCAGTGCGCCTGCTACGGACAAAGACATATCTCCAAAGTAAGATCTGTCCATTTTTATTTCGAGTCCCGAGTTGACGCTACCCTCATTTCGTTTTTGTTAATGAGATTCTGATCGTGACCTAGATTTGTTGTGTGTAGTTTTCCCTCGGTAGGGGCCCATACCGAGGTTTATTGCATGTTTGTAACATATTCCATTTTGAACTTTTAATCCGTGAGCATTGGCCAGCTCGTGGATTGGATGTTTGAGAAGGACGAGTAGTCTTGTTTGATTAACAAAAACTAACAAATTAACGGTACTTGGTTACGGTTACATACAGTGGGTTTTTTGAATAATTTTTGCCTTTGTCCTCAGAAAACGGTAATGATGGTGAAGGCTTTGAATGTTTAGATCCAAGACCAGGGGCTTACGCGCACTCTTCGTGTGCTGTTGCGCGCCCGCCTGGTGCGCTACTGCGCGCACTCCAGGTGCGCTGCTGCGCGCACTCTTCGTGTGCTGCTGCACGCACTCTTCGTGTGCTGCTGCACGCACTCTTCGTGTGCTGCTGCACGCACTCTTCGTGTGCTGCTGCACGCACTCCTCGTGCGCTATTGCGCGCACTCCTGGTGTTATTAAAAGGGTTATATATCAGGTAGGTGCGGGAGGATTTTATAAATCTATCTCCCAAATCTACGGCGGTTCCTAACGTTGGTGTATGATGAATTCCAGGATCATCGAAAGCCGCGTCTCCGCTCACACCCCGGGATTCGAGCCCGCAGACTTCGGGTACGAGACCAGACGCCGCAGGGTGTTCCATGTTTCCTGCTCGGTGCTGACGACATCAGCTTGTGAACTTCCCCCAGCACGTCGGGTTGGAGATCCGAGCGGTTCAGTGAGCCTGCTACGGACAAAGACATATCTCCAAAGTAAGATCTGTCCATTTTTATTTCGAGTCCCGAGTTGACGCTACCCTCATTTCGTTTTTGTTAATGAGATTCTGATCGTGACCTAGATTTGTTGTGTGTAGTTTTCCCTCGGTAGGGGCCCATACCGAGGTTTATTGCATGTTTGTAACATATTCCATTTTGAACTTTTAATCCGTGAGCATTGGCCAGCTCGTGGATTGGATGTTTGAGAAGGACGAGTAGTCTTGTTTGATTAACAAAAACTAACAAATTAACGGTACTTGGTTACGGTTACATACAGTGGGTTTTTTGAATAATTTTTGCCTTTGTCCTCAGAAAACGGTAATGATGGTGAAGGCTTTGAATGTTTAGATCCAAGACCAGGGGCTTACGCGCACTCTTCGTGTGCTGTTGCGCGCCCGCCTGGTGCGCTACTGCGCGCACTCCAGGTGCGCTGCTGCGCGCAATCTTCGTGTGCTGCTGCACGCACTCTTCGTGTGCTGCTGCACGCACTCCTCGTGCGCTATTGCGCGCACTCCTGGTGTTATTAAAAGGGTTATATATCAGGTAGGTGCGGGAGGATTTTATAAATCTATCTCCCAAATCTACGGCGGTTCCTAACGTTGGTGTATGATGAATTCCAGGGTCATCGAAAGCCGCGTCTCCGCCCACACCCCGGGATTCGAGCCCGCAGACTTCGGGTACGAGACCAGACGCCGCAGGGTGTTCCATGTTTCCTGCTCGGTGCTGACGACATCAGCTTGTGAACTTCCCCCAGCACGTCGGGTTGGAGATCGGAGCGGTTCAGTGAGCCTGCTACGGACAAAGACATATCTCCAAAGTAAGATCTGTCCATTTTTATTTCGAGTCCCGAGTTGACGCTACCCTCATTTCGTTTTTGTTAGTGAGATTCTGATCGTGACCTAGATTTGTTGTGTGTAGTTTTCCCTCGGTAGGGGCCCATACCGAGGTTTATTGCATATTTGTAACATATTCCATTTAGAACTTTTAATCCGTGAGCATTGGCCAGCTCGTGGATTGGATGTTTGAGAAGGACGAGTAGTCTTGTTTGATTAACAAAAACTAACAAATTAACGGTACTTGGTTACGGTTACATACAGTGGGTTTTTTGAATAATTTTTGCCTTTGTCCTCAGAAAACGGTAATGATGGTGAAGGCTTTGAATGTTTAGATCCAAGACCAGGGGCTTACGCGCACTCTTCGTGTGCTGTTGCGCGCCCGCCTGGTGCGCTACTGCGCGCACTCCAGGTGCGCTGCTGCGCGCACTCTTCGTGTGCTGCTGCACGCACTCTTCGTGTGCTGATGCACGCACTCCTCGTGCGCTATTGCGCGCACTCCTGGTGTTATTAAAAGGGTTATATATCAGGTAGGTGCGGGAGGATTTTATAAATCTATCTCCCAAATCTACGGCGGTTCCTAACGTTGGTGTATGATGAATTCCAGGGTCATCGAAAGCCGCGTCTCCGCCCACACCCCGGGATTCGAGCCCGCAGACTTCGGGTACGAGACCAGACGCCGCAGGGTGTTCCATGTTTCCTGCTCGGTGCTGACGACATCAGCTCGTGAACTTCCCCCAGCGCGTCGGGTTGGAGATCCGAGCGGTTCAGTGAGCCTGCTACGGACAAAGACATATTTCCAAAGTAAGATCTGTCCATTTTTATTTCGAGTCCCGAGTTGACGCTACCCTCATTTCGTTTTTGTTAATGAGATTCTGATCGTGACCTAGATTTGTTGTGTGTAGTTTTCCCTCGGTAGGGGCCCATACCGAGGTTTATTGCATGTTTGTAACATATTCCATTTTGAACTTTTAATCCGTGAGCATTGGCCAGCTCGTGGATTGGATGTTTGAGAAGGACGAGTAGTCTTGTTTGATTAACAAAAACTAACAAATTAACGGTACTTGGTTACGGTTACATACAGTGGGTTTTTTGAATAATTTTTGCCTTTGTCCTCAGAAAACGGTAATGATGGTGAAGGCACTGAATGTTTAGATCCAAAACCAGGGGCTTGCGCGCACTCCTCGTGCACTGTTGCGCGCACTCCCCGTGCGCTGTTGCGCGCACTCCTGGTGCGCTGCTGCGCGCACTCCTGGTGCGCTGCTGCGCGCACTCCTGGTGCGCTGCTGCGCGCACTCCTGGTGCGCTGCTGCGCACACTCCTCGTGTGCTGCTGCACGCACTCCTCGTGCGCTATTGCGCGCACTCCTGGTGTTATTAAAAGGGTTATATACCAGGTAGGTGCGGGAGGATTTTATAAATCTATCTCCCAAATCTACGGCGGTTCCTAACGTTGGTGTATGATGAATTCCAGGGTCATCGAAAGCCGCGTTTCCGCCCACACCCCGGGATTCGAGCCCGCAGACTTCGGGTACGAGACCAGACGCCGCAGGGTGTTCCATGTTTCCTGCTCGGTGCTGACGACATCAGCTCGTGAACTTCCCCCAGCGCGTCGGGTTGGAGATCCGAGCGGTTCAGTGAGCCTGCTACGGACAAAGACATATCTCCAAAGTAAGATCTGTCCATTTTTATTTCGAGTCCCGAGTTGACGCTACCCTCATTTCGTTTTTGTTAATGAGATTCTGATCGTGACCTTGATTTGTTGTGTGTAGTTTTCCCTCGGTAGGGGCCCATACCGAGGTTTATTGCATGTTTGTAACATATTCCATTTTGAACTTTTAATCCGTGAGCATTGGCCAGCTCGTGGATTGGATGTTTGAGAAGGACGAGTAGTCTTGTTTGATTAACAAAAACTAACAAATTAACGGTACTTGGTTACGGTTACATACAGTGGGTTTTTTGAATAATTTTTGCCTTTGTCCTCAGAAAACGGTAATGATGGTGAAGGCTTTGAATGTTTAGATCCAAGACCAGGGGCTTACGCGCACTCTTCGTGTGCTGTTGCGCGCCCGCCTTGTGCGCTACTGCGCGCACTCCAGGTGCGCTGCTGCGCGCGCTCCTCGTGAGCTGTTACGCACACTCCAGGTGCGCTGCTGCGCGCGCTCCTCGTGTGCTGTTGCGCGCCCGCCTGGTGCGCTGCTGCGCGCACTCCTCGTGTGCTGTTGCGCGCCCGCCTGGTGCGCTACTGCGCGCACTCCAGGTGCGCTGCTGCGCGCGCTCCTCGTGTGCTGTTGCGCACACTCCAGGTGCGCTGCTACGCGCGCTCCTCATGTGAAGAATACGTTTATTACAGTTAATATTGAATTTACTATCCGAGAATGTGCAAAGAAAGAGTCACATCTTGGTGGCCAACGATTTCAGCATTGCAACTGTACTAGGGAATGCGTTTTTAATAGATGCAAATGTAAAAAGTCAAGCCTCATGTGTAACTCAAAATGTCATAAAAGCCTTACTTGTAAGAATAAATAATTATCATTTTATTGTATTTTCATGCCAGTTGTTTTTAAATATATTAATATTGTAGTTGTTAAGGAGTGATACCAAATACATCTCGTATTGATTTGTAAACCATTTTAATTTTACTAAGCAATGTTAAATTACTCGTATTGATCTCTGTGTTTTATTACTTTTGTCTTATGGCTATTGAACAAGGAATTTATTTTTTAACATACAATTTAAATCCAATAATCAATGTTAATTTTTATAAACAATGTTAATTAACGTGAATATATTATTTTGAAAATTAATAAAATATAATATTACAATAACTATTTAAAATGAGACTAAATTGTTACTACATATTTATGCTTTAGGAAAATTTAAATAAAAAAATATAATTTTCATCTTTAACTTAGTTTTTTATTACATTATCCAAGTTTTCCAAGTTATTTTATATAATAGCTAGTTAATGTGATTAATTCTGTCTCAATTATCACTTTGTCTAAATTGATATGATATTATTTATAATAGCTGGATAGTATATATAATATCTGGATTTATTACTTTCGCTGTAACATATACATAAATACTAAGGGGCTGACCTGCTAACGAATAGGTAGGAAATAGGAAATCCCTTTTGTTTGTGACCACGTGACAGTTATATGGTAGGTACTGCTTAGGGGGATAACTAGACCTTGAATTCACCATTACTATTCGTTAGGCGGTCCCGTTAGTAATTACTGGACCGGCGCGCCGATTCAGGAATGACAACGGAGAGACTTAGAGGTACATACCATTTATAGTATGTGTACAATTTTGACAATATTACATAAAAACACAAACAAATAGAATTGATAAGTGTCGGTTATCGAAATGGCAATTATCTAAAAAATATTTTCACGAGCTTTGTGCCTTCCTCCTTTATCCGGGCTTAGGACCGGCATCATTAATGCTAAGATTCACGAAAAGTTTTTTTAAATTAATATTATATATAATTAATACCTACTAGATGATTTTTATACATAGATTATCTATCATCTAGAATTAATTTTGCCATTTTTATAATGAATAAAAGTAATAAAGGTTTAAAATATTAGTAAAAAAAACTTTCGTGTATTAACATAAATTGAGGCGGAGTTACACAAACATTCATCCTTTCAGCTATGTATACAACCACACATTCGTCTGTTAGAAAATCATCATGCCATGCCGTCACACTCATGAATCTAACTGAAAATTACATAATGCAATACACACTTAGAAAGGATGAGTAGCAGTAAAGCAATAACTCGAAAAGCAGACACGAGCAACCCAACTTAAATGTTTCGCTGTTTCTGACGGATACCCGAAGAAAATGCTGAACGAGTTGACCAATTAGTTTCTCACACTGTCATGCAATTTCAATCTTTTATTGGCCTCAGTATTGTTTTCACAAAAGTAGAAATGTTGTCTTTAATTGGCTGAGCTGACTGTTTGTGTTTGTTAATCAGAATTTTAGAGATTTCTAAAATTAATTTTTAGGATAGGCAGATGAAAATAGCCATAAGTAACTACAATCGATAATCGGTAAATTTCTAATTCGAATTACTGCAGTACATCATTACAATTGTCAAAATGATATTGACAAATGACGTTTTATATGTGTCACAGGTGCCTTGCTATATGAAATGGATTATAGTATCCATTGTTATTTTTTTTATTGTTTGTAAACAACAAAGGATTTAACACCTGCGCGCAGGTGTTAAATCCTTTGTGGTGTTTGATCCTCCCTAAGAAGATTTGTGGCTACGAAAATACGAAAATAATTAATGTTGTTATTTGTATAGTTTCAGAGAGTGTAGTAGTAGTGGATGTAGGCCTATCGAGGATAAGACTATAAAAAACGCGCCAGTATTATCGACTTCTTAGAGTGGTGTGGAAACGATAATACAAATCAATCGCAAGTGCAACGGGATCAGCGCGAGCGATTCTGATTGACCGCGCGGACCCGTCCAAAAATCAATAAAATCAATTCCAAGTGGTTTTAGTTTCAATTAAATATTAACTATTGGTCAGCAAATATTACACAAGAACAAATAATAATCGTTACCAATAATATTGTATTTATTTATTACGCGCGAACCATTTAATAATTAAAATTTATAATCAATTCATTTAATCGTTGTTTTAAACAATTAACATCAATTTTAACAGCTCCGCCGCTATCGCTCGTATCAACCATTGCGGGTCCAACTGGTAATATACGTATTACCATGAACAAAAATTCAAAAAATAATTATTGCTATATAAAAAAATTCATATATTTGGTGTTGTCAGGTATAAAAATAATATTTTTTAAATATGGTATCCCCACTTCCGGGTTGTACGAATAGCCCTTGCCCAATTTTAGTGGTGCCATATATAAATTCAAAGGTGCCAGAAGTGACAGAACATGGAAATGATGAAAAGATAAAAAATAACTTCCAAACAATATGATTTATGTACTTAAGTCGGGAAATAAATTGAATAACTAATTAGAAAATTAATTTCGGATTTCCGTAAGTGTTATTGTACTTTAAATCATTTTCATATAAATTTCACTGCCAAATTAGTAAATGTTAGTCACCCAAAATGACTGTTTTTAAAACAGCAATGTCGAAACCATTTGAATGTCAGTGTCAACAAACAGCACTCACTTGTTTTGTTTGAAAATTTGAATTCATTCACAAATAAACGGTTCAATTCAAATTGTAACTTTTAATTTCTGACTAAACATGGAATCGCCCCCTTTATATTTATTAGAAGAGAGAATCAAAAGTTTCAAGAACTGGCCTTTCAGTGACAAGGACAAGTGCAACGTTCAGAACATGGCTGAAGCAGGTTTTTACTCGGTTGCAACTGGAAAGGACGACGCTGATGCAGCCAAGTGCTTCCTTTGTGGAAAGGAATTGGATGGATGGGAATCCACCGACGATCCCTGGGCAGAACACAAAAGCCACGCTGCTAAATGTGCTTTCGTACAGCTGGGCAACAAAGAAGATGAATTGTTGTTATCGGAGTATCTGTCTGTGGTAAAGCAATTTTTGATCAATGAAACCCAACGTCTTAACGAAGTTGCAAAGAACCAAATTGAAAGTAAAGCCAACGAATGTCGCAGAAAATGTAGACTGAGGAAACAAAAGTATGGAAAGTAAAATAAAATCAAGTTCTGTGTGTGATTACAAAGCTGTCAGTGTTGTCTGTTCTACCAACAAAACTAATTATGTTGGTAGTATTAGATAAGTTACTTCAATAATTGGTAAAAAATAAATAATTATACTTGGTATTCACTTTTTATTTTCAAACTTTATTTTATCAGTAACAAAAATACATAATAAGCTAAACAAATAATAGGTACTGCTTTGTTAATAACATAACTTTTAACTTTAATTAAACCTAGAAGTCTGTCTAGGTTATTTTGTGTGTGAATATGTTCTGAACATCTGCCACATTGTAATTACACTGTTATATGTATAATATAGTGGCCATTTTTTTTATATCCAAATTATTTAGACTGTTACAATGAGCTCAGACATAACACATATCTACTGAAATTTAATAAGGTTTTGATATGCTGTAGCATATATCCAATGATAATACTGTATCAAGTCTAAGTTGATTCTAAAGCTAAACTCATAATAGTAAAAATATGTTAATTCGAATATAAATGCTGGCCTTTTCTGGCTCAATGTATCAGCATTGCCATTCAGCGTGGTAATGAGGCCAGTATGCTGGGTACGCTGCCCTCTGGCAGTGGGCTGGAGCACTTAGACTATCGTTAGGCTTTTCTAAAGATATTCTAAGTGCCCTTTTTATGTTGTAGAACATACTGTTTACTTTTTCTTTCCTTGTTTTTATGTAAATAAAGTGACTACTATGCCTATGGAACTCAAAATATTTTCATCAACTAAGATGGAGAAAAGTAAAGCTAACTTATTAAATTTTTATATTTGCTTTGGGCTCTAGCTAACACTCCATGTATAACTTCATTTTGAAAAGGAAATGCAGAACATCTAGTAGGGTAACTTGGCTTACAAGTAGCCTGTGTGTAATATAGAGTGCATATCAAATTAAATCCAAATTCTGTTCAGCTATTAAGAGCAAAGAAGGAACAATCACATAATTGTGTTTTGTTTGACTTAAGTATGTCTACCTAAGTTTATATTAATAATGTTCATAATAAAACTACAAGGTAAACAAAAATGTTTTATATTGGAGATAAAATATAATGTATTCAATAGGAACCTACATCATTATTTTTAACCTGATGGCATAATCAATAACAGAAAATCTATGAAAAATCCATACAAAATAATAGGAATCCATGATTGTTCTAGATTGACAAGTAATTACATTACGTACTATTTAACATTCCATGTCTCTATTGCTCAGAATATGCACAATATGTATTTACATAGTACCCATCCATAGATACCACATGGGTTTGCTCAGTATGGGGTTAGTTTGTGTGTGATATGTCAAATCAAATCAAATATACTTTATTGTACACCAAATAAAAAGAACATATTTAACATAAAGGTCAACATATGCCCTGAAACATTTATTATTTTCAATTTTATTTTATTAAATTTTATTATTATTCATTCATTGTGGCGAAGATCATGCGAACTTTGGCAAGGGGGCAGCTAACTGTCTATCTGTGTTCAGTTTTCACACAATGTAGACACAATACATGATCTATACAGGTAAATAGTCTAATGCCCAAAGTCAAGAGGAAGAATATTTATATTGGTGGTAGATGATCGTAGGCTCGTGGTGCGATGTCCGGGAACGAGCAGGTGAAGTTCCGTGGCGATGACTTGGCGAACTTCGGCACGGGGGCGGGCAGGTCGGGCAGCGCGCCGCGAATGAGACGCCTCAGCGCCGCGTTGCGCTGGCGCAGGTGGGATACCTCCTCGTGGATTCGCTCTCTTTCTGTTGGCAAGGAAAAGAAAATTTAAAAGTTTTGAACGTACTTTACAGAGTCATACATTTTACTGACGTCTAAAATAAATTAAGTTGTTTATTAGTTTACATTGTAGGTAAAAAGTAGCCTATAGATATCACTGTTGTCAGAACTGTATACAAATCATCAACGTGAATGCCTGCGACTGGTCGTTGTATTGGCATAAAGTGGCATACGTCACTGTCGTGATCGTCATCATGAAGAAGGAACATAGAGACCAATAAACCAATCAATGCTTTTCATCTTTACTCGCAACGGAACAGACGGTATATGCGTGTGGGGTGACAGGTTGAGGTTATGTGTACATTAAACTTGTATAGGTAACTGTAATTTCCCCCCACCTTGCAATATAGGCAGATAGTTGTTGAGGCCGGTGAGCAGTCCGTCCCACAGGCGGTCCTTCTCCGGCGGGAACACGAGCCTCCACTGCGCCCAGTACTGCTCTATTTCGTCCGAGGACATCCGCCGCGACGGTGACGTGAATGTTGGCGGCTTTAGGCTGTCTCTGGGAAATTAAAAAAAATAACTTTGTATACTGACGCGTAGTAAAGGAAATAAGGTTTTTTGTAGGCAAGCGTGTTTGATCAGACATTTACAGACTACCTACAGACTTCTATCAGACAGGCGTAGTCAAACTATGCCTAAAAACATTCAAAGGTTGAATTAAGAACCTCCCTGTTTAGAGTAGGTTAAAAAAAAACTCGTGACCTTTTCGGCGAAAAAATATTGGACGGTGCGTCCCTTTGACATTCTTATAGATAAATACTTTAACAACTGATTAACCAGGCTCTTAAGAATTTTTAGATGTAGATATCTACTCGGTAATACATTATGCGATATACATAGGTAGGTACCTATATTTATGCATTTTATTGCTTACAATATTTCGTATAGCTTCTTCTTCTCAGGTGGTACAAATATCGCCATAAACTCGCCCAGCGCCGTCAGAACTTGCATCGGCTCTATCTCGAGAGGATGCCCCACTGGAATCATTAAACTAAATAAATATTCTGGGACATAGCACACAGCGAAAAAGGTAGGAAACAAAATATACCTTGGACCCAGAAACTCAAATTTTACTGTAGGTAGTATTAAAAAAATATAAAGTTAAGGGTTCTGTACCAATTTAAGAAAAAAGAAACTTCTTTCTAGCACGTCTTCTGCTTTCTACTTACCTATATTGTTATTATCACCTTTATCGAAACATTTAAGTTACACTATGATATGATCATATTCATCGTTTACTTATATAACCGGCATATGCTTGATGGTAAGTAATTCATCAAGCAAAGATCATTTACGATGGAACGGACATACTTAGATAGTAATTACCGGTTAAGTTTCGTTTCGAAACGTGTAAGTAGTTTAATGAATTTAGGTCTTTCAGGTACCTGGGCACATGAAAGGGTTGACGGTGGCCTTCCTGGGCATGACTTCCTGCGGCTGCGCGGCAAGTGCCACGGTGACTCCGCGCGCGCCGCTGCGCTTGGAGCTGGAGCCCGAGGGCTCCACGCCCATCGACCCGCCAGACATGTACACGGTGCCACCTCCTGGGGGACATTCACAATTTAACAAATATATTAAGCAAATAGTTTTCAAGTCTTTATAAACCCGACTTTATCTAGTGTTACGGTTGCCTGAAAGAGATCGATTTAACACAACAACATAGGACGTTGCCTCCTGGGGAACACAATGTTACAGTATTCACAATGTAATGTGTATAAAGAAATAGATATTTACAGCTTTTATTATTAATTATATTACAGATGCTTGGAAGGAATCGCTATTATGTACCTACTTACATGTCGCCAACCCTGAGGCGAAACTTGTGTTCAATTTTTAACGGACATATATTAAAAATTTTGTTCAATAAATAGACAATTCTTTATTTATTTTGTCTTTGTCTCTTGAACTTGATGATTCAAGTAGAAATTTATCAGCTTTTTTCAATGCAAGGAAGCTAGAGCGTATATGTAGTCAAGCGTGAGCCTATCATGCATAAATATCTAAATTAAATATTCTGATAGAATTTTTTAAACACAGATTTTAATATTTTTTAAATAACAATAAAAAGAGACATAAGTAGTACCTTTTTGCGGATCTACTCCACATTTTTGTATGATGTCTTCAGCTTCGGCCATCAATTCTTGGTCAGCCTCCGTCAAATCATTAGTTCTGAAAACATAAATGTAGGTATTATTCATAAAACTATGAAAACTAAATCACCTAACACCAGGTTGTTTCACAAATTCGGAACGTTTCCGCTCGGAAACGAACCGTCAATCGTAGAACTCCTTGCAATCTATGATTGGTGGGTGACTGTTATTGGTTAAATAAGTCAGTTTTTGACGTCTTTGATTGGTGTTTCGTTTCCGAGCGGAAATGTTCCGAATGGTGCCGATATTACACAGCACAGCAGTAATATTATATAGTAAAATTAACTTGGATACTAGGGTCGGCACACCTAGTTCCACTGGAATAATAAAGCAGAAATTTTGATTCTGTGTGTATATTTGTTACCTTTTCACGCTCAGACGACTGAACCGATTGGGTCAAAATTTCTCAAGGATATAGATTATACAATGTATAAATATAAGTAGTAGTAATGAAAGTGAAATATTGACTTACTTATATCCGACATGGGACCTCGAGGTGCTGACTGACATACTTCTGCCGATACTTGGCCTGCCCTTTATGGATGCTCGGTCTCCTGTAATAAAGATAACGCAAAGTAAATAAAACGAAGTTACATTTGGACATTACAAAAATATAGCACCACGGAAGAGGAGCAACGGATCATCGTGATTTTGAGGACACTTGCAACATAGGGTTTCGGAAGTGGCATTGACTTCCTTATTCTTCTGAGACATCTCGTTCTAATTATCTACATTAGGTATTCTTTATCTACACAATTAAAGAAATAAGAAAATTTCTTTCCCGATTTTGCCAGTTTGTTCGACCATTAACCGATTCCAAGGATTCTTTCATACCTACTTCAGCATCTTTCTGCTATCATATGGCTAGTTTTTTCCCCATATAAGATTCCTAATAGATCAGCATCTAGACAGTTGTGTACTAACCCCTGCTCCTAGCACTGACGCTGGGATGCCTGGAGTCCTCCGGAGACAGCGAGGTGGGCTCCATGAGCTCGGACGCCGCCTCCAGCCCCACGCAGATGGGGCAGAAGGCGTACTTCAGGAATGTCTGGCACAGGAGTTCTATGTCTTCTTCTGCTTGGATCTCTAGCGCCTGAAAAGGGTAGTCAAATAATAGATCTTGTATTGTGTACCTACTATGCCTATTGAACTAAGTATTCTAGCTCAAAAACTGCGTTTTGTGTGACCTAAATTTATACAAGAGCATTAGATAATTCTAGTGATTTTATTGCTTTCTATGTCGTAACTTTTATATACTAAGTAATAATATCGTTTTAATAGAATTGCAATTCATTCACACGAAATGTAAGTATGAACGCCCTTGTCTAAACCTGGCGCCATTCTTCAAGATTTCCGGCCATTTCCTTAAACTCCTTATACAAACATAACCTGCCTTCTCATTAACTTTTTTTTATATCAATGCTCTGCTCAGCCTTCCTTTCCCTCTTTAAGCCTCTTAACTTCCTCCAAACTAAATCATAAAATTGTAATAAAATTTATCACCATAAAAATGGCGTCCAACGTGCAAAGGTTCTGCGACTCTGGCTTGTATTTGTCTATGAGCTTCAAGAGGCGGTCCTCCACCAGGAACCCGGTGTTGTCAGACACCAGCTCTAGGATGTGATGGACCTGACAAATGAAAAAAAAACACTAGTAAATAATTAATAGCTATAAGCCCGTACCTAGTAAAATCTTAAAAAGCTAATAGAGGCCACTTTGATGAAAATTGTTTTTTTTTTCTCAATTGGTAACTTGGTATTTAATTTAAATAATAACAAAGAAACCAATATCAGTAGGTTTAGTTGTGTGCGAATGTTAACTTGCTAGGTCAACTTTTATCCAAGTTAAATAAAATCACTTACAATTCAAAGCTTTTTTTATCTCAAAAATATATCAAACGATAAAATTAAATATTCCCTTACAAGTTTATCTTTAGCGCTTTGAGCCACCATATTCTTGGGGTCCACTTCAAGTGACTTCTTGCAGTCAACTAATTCATTGGAGTTATTTTCTTCGTTCTCTGGAATTATAAAAAGATGTTTATTTTAAGTAATTTTGATTCACGACATTAAGTTCAGCCGATTATAAATAAAATAAGAGCAGCAATCTCATTAGTTTTGTTGCAATCCTATGAGACATATGACCTTATGCTATACATAGGTAGGTATATACACACTACTCAGGCACAGAATACATGACACAGGTAGGTACCAGTAGGTAGGTACCTACGTATATTTCTATTTACAGATATTTCATCATCATCATCATCAGC
>OZ026827.1:6554622-6582452 GCA_964023185.1 Macaria liturata | reverse complement strand
AATCACCCCATCCGATGACACACAAAGAAATTCTCCAATAGTACTAACAAAAGACTTAAACGCGCTCCCCTGGAACTCCTGTTTGAAATGTGACCGAAGCTAATATAATTAAAGGTTGTGCTAAGGCATTGACTTGTTGAAAAAATGGCCACAGTACAGCATTACGAGGTCATTGACTCCATCCTGTGACTTGTCTACCCGACGGGGGTAAAAATAGACTCCTAGAGACTACAAAGTTAGGTATGCGGGTGAGGAAAATGAAGAACATTCAATGCTTTACTAAGATTTGATTATCTTTTATTGACAAATAGCGACAGTGGCTCCCTCGTGGTAGAAAAACTATTTGGTGCTAAGTACATTCTGAGATTGACAAGATATTGTGGTGGTTTGTGCACCCACAGGAAACCGAATGCGTAAAATGTTAATTCTGAATTAGCATACATATGTTGCGAATTTTAATTTTGTGCCAGGCAGGTGTTTTAAATTTGCGCACGAGCTTTATTTTGATTATTTTAAAGTCGTCATAAAATTTTAAGAATTTTGCAACTGCACCTGCTCGTTTAAAATGTTTTTCGTAAAAATACTCTGTAATTAAAATCTTGATTTGGATTATGCTACATGTTAATTTGATTAAAATTTATTCTTTCCAAGAATTGCTGTAAAGTAAGGTAAGGTAAGTAAGGTATAGTTCTCTTGTATACATAACTGCTTAAGTATATACTGCTAAAATTCATGGGTAATAATTTGATTACTCAATTTAATGCAACAATTGCTATCAGAAATATTACTGTTCCCAAATCATGACTAACTTTGCGTATGATGACGTTTATGATTTATTAAAAATGATAAGACTATTGGTAGATAGGTATAGATTTGAGAATATCATTTGAATATGAACATAGGAACTTAGGTACATAACACACAACAGGTAAAATTGGTCACACATCGCATAAAGTTATTAAAACACATTTGTGTAAAATAGAGAATAATATATCAGGCTTTTTAAATTATTTATTGTTCGTTTAAGGCTTGTTCGAAGACATACATATCGTATTTGTTGTAAGTTTTTAATAATTGTGAATATACTTAATTCCGTTTAATTACGTTTGTGAGGAAGTTTTAAGTTGTAGTATCGTCCGTGTGTTTTGTCTTTTTTGTAACTTCATAATTCTTTTAATTTATTTTCAATGTTTTGTCTTTGATAAATTTTTGGACATGTACCTATATTATTTTAAATTTAAGATGATAATAATAATTAATTCTATTTTATGTTGATTTGAATTGAATGTAATGTACTTAATGTGATTTTCCGATATGGGTCTCAGTAACCCGAAATAAATGAATTTTAATTTTATTTATTTTTTAATTCGTTGTTGAATTTATTTTGTAGTTCTTCTACTCTTTCCGAGATGGTGTTGAAGTTGCGTATTCGTATATGAAAATATATTCTCCTTAATTTCGCAGTAAGTGTAAAACAGAGCAATGATAAATTTACAAAAACAAGTTACATGTAGGCAAATCAACTGCCATTCGTTAAATAATTTAAAAATGCCTACAATTTACCGATATTTTAACTATGTCCCAAAATATAACAATAAGTTTGTGTAAAATAAATTTCTTAGAAACTTAAACAAACGCACATATCATTAGTTTGTTATCATCAATTTATCATACAGATAAGGCGGACATATTCAGTGATAAGAATGATAAAGGGTCTCCATATCAGCTGATCGATAATATACCAACTGATTATGTTACTATCAATGTTAATAAATTTTGAACTGCTAAAATAGTGACGTGATGAAATTAGAGTAGACAATTTAAGGGATATATTTGTTGAAATTTTTAGACGAGATTATTATAGATTATTACTTTCTTGTAAGAATTAAATTACTTTCAATCGAGTATTACAACTAAAAATGTTATTATTTTATGTCTGAGTACAGTATCAAACTGTTGAATCTTTGTAGGTTTCCAAAGTAAAGATAAGTAATTTGCAGCTAAGAAATATATGGATACGAATACAATTCTGGTTCAATAAGGCTCTACAGTTACTATTTTCTCATCTTCTTTTCAAATATATATAATACTAGTGGACGCCCACGGCTTTGCTCGATGCTTTGATATAAAAAGTAACCTATGACACTTATAAGACCTACATACCAAAAATCTTGATGGTCCGTTCAGCCATTTTTGCGTTATGAGCGTTTAAATAAACAGATAGACAAAAATTTTAGAAATTGTTGGAACGTGTTTTGCTATCAATTCGAAATACCTCTAAACCATTTTTTTTTATACTTCAATGTTCAGACTTTCGAACCTCTTCAGCTTTATTATATGTATAGATTCCAGTTTTCTATTCTCTAAAACAAAAACAGGACATGGACTGTTCTCATTCGTTGCTATTTATAGTTATGATTGTGTATAAGTATATCCGATAGGAATGTACGATATGCAAAACGGATAGATAATATAGTGTGTGAACTAGTGCATGACAAAACAGTCAACAACTGCATGCGAACAGCTCGAATTAACGACCCGTGAAAATCTGCTCGTGCAAAAGTAGAAATATAAAAATTTTGCACACTGAATATTGTTTTCAGCGTATTCACTTTTCAATCAATTTCTATGTATAGTGTACTGTAAAATTGGGTGTTAAATGAAGTCAAATTGAAACAGACTATAAATTTACTCCAATTTTTCAAATTACTATTTACCTTGTGAACGTACGACTATACCTCTATGTATTGGACTTTATTAAGATGAACAAACATAGGTTTTACTCTTATCAAAATAAATGTAGTCCAACTGTTATTTATTCCTAAGGTAAATAAAGTCTGCCATATTTAGAGATAATTATTTTATTTGTAAAAAGTTTAGAAAACACTCGCACATGTTTTCTTTAATACTAGACATACTTAGACATAGTCTGCAATCTTTAGAGGCAATTAACTTTATCGCTCAGAATAACTTAACATTCTTAATCAAGCGACTTCCGGTAAATCAGGCCCTAAGCCGCCCCAACCTGTTCAAAAGAAATTCGCAGAATTAAACTTTCTTTACTAATAGAAAAGTGGGCGTACATTCTAGTGTGCGTTTATGATTTTAGTACTATTTTAATAAGATTTTCTGTTTATCATCATCCACAGCTGGTTTTATCTCACTGCTGGATATAGGCCTCTCTCATAATATGCCATTGGCTTTGATCACTAGCCAGCCACATCCAGATTTGACCTGCGACAGATGTTATGTCGTCGACCTATCTTGCAGCTTGAAGCCCGACGTTACGGTGACAAGTCCTAGTAGTTTGTCCGGAGGTTCCTGTCTCTGTTGCCTCTACCACCGGTAGATTGAACCCTGCTCCGCTGCCGGCAGCACCATTAGTTTTAAATTATTTATGATTGATTTATGAAAAAAAAACATTTTTTTTTATTTACAGACATATAATGTATATTATAAAAAAAAAGTTGTAAATAAATGAATACGGGAGAATAATAATAAAATTGGATGTTACCGTACAAAACTAAATAATATTGTATTCAGTACTGAAAATATGAACTTGAGTTTCAAATGTTCATAATACATTATGAAAATTGAAATTTTAAAAAATAACAAGAGACCAGTTTACAAATTATATAAAAAAATATAAATAATCTAATTGTTTTATGTGAGTACATCAATAAAGTAAGAGAGAGAGTCGAGACTTTGGGGCCGTGGGGTCCGGGAGCCCATACTATTTTCCAAAACCTCTCGGAGCGCTTGGTTGACGCGACGCATGACCAAAATGCTGGCCTTTTTCTGGCTCAACGTATCAGCATTGCCATCCAGCGTGGTAATGCGGCCAGTATGCTGGGCACGCTGCCCTCTGGTAGTGGGCTGGAGCACTTAGATTATCTTTAGGCTTTTCTAAAGATTTTCTAAGTGCCCCTATTTGTAGTAGTTAGAAGTAGTATGTTTAGTTTTTCTTCCCTTGTTTTTATATTTTATTATTGTAAATAAAGTAAAATAACCTGTAATAAAAATCACCCAATTAGCTGTTCTAATCTTCACCTGTCAAATGGAACGCGCAAATAACTCGAATGATTAAATTAAAATAATCGATTTGAAATGCATGCAAATGGAGTCATCTCTCCCGTGGTAAGGAGAAATCGTGTGCACTGAAGCATTGCTTGATGCACAGCCAATACCATCGATTAGACAACACATCAATGTAACCGCCTGCATAATGGAAGTTTCGATTCGATTTTCTTTTTTTATTCGATAAAAAAATGACTATATTTATGCAAGTAACGATAAACGTGCACTGTTCACGCATGTAGGTGTTCTGTTTATGACAAACTGGTTTTTCAACCCTTATAACTATAGCATGTCTTATGAAACTAAACTTATAGACATATATTATAATAAATGTTGTATTTTTAGTTTTATAGGTTATGATAGTTGTATCCGACTTGTTCTAACCAAATATTATAGTATAATCATCACTATTTATTATTTAAGTATCATTATCAGTATCATATCCAAACTAAAATAAATCCTCATTCAACAAGCCTCGTGCAAAATGGTACATACCTCTATACTTACAGGCCATTTGGCGTTTTATTTTTGCAACATCACCTAATGCGATCACGTTCTATATTATAAATTCTCGTAAGATATAATTATGTTGGTAGTTTGGCACAAAAAGCGGCCTCACCGGGCAAGGCTGTCAGTCCGGTTCTCCTCCCGGGAAATAAGGCTGGTTTACTTTAGTTATTGTAACTTTGACTCCATGGTTTTTGATAATTCTGAGATCCCAACAAAACCAGATCTCTGATCTATTTTTTTTCTTGCGGTATCTAAATTATGTATTAAAGAATAATTCTTGGAAAATATATGAAATTTATACGTAATTTGAAATCGAAAAAAATATATATGTTACATATTAAACTGAAAGGTGCAGATTACAAAAAACTTTTGTTCAATAATGTGTGACACATTACATTCACATTCATAGTCACAGGTATACCTACTATAAATACATATATTTACTCAATATATTTTAAAAATAGCTTAATACAATACTTTACTGACCAATAATCAAGTTACAATCTCCACCCGGAGACAAAAGCAGGTTCCCAATAAATGTGACTAAACGACTGCATCCAGACACGCCGCGAGCTTTCTTCTCTACTTATAGATGTATATCTTGGAAACAGAGAATCTGGCGCAAAAACACTAAAAGGAACTCACATACACTTAAGCAGAGAAATAAATTCAAGCTCGAATATGGTACAAGACTTCAGTATCATTCTAGTAACATCATTTTAATATTGAACAGCTATAGGTTAACATACTAGGACTTTTTTTAATACGGCTTAAGTTTGACGACAGTCCGCCTGAAGTTAAAGACTCCCGTATTTATGTTATATTATACTGTTTAGTACTTCGTGTTTGATTGACGATTGAAAGTCCTAGATATAACAACAATTAGTTTAAAACAGATAAATAAAATATGACATAAATAAAGTCAATAGCTTATGAAATTGAACTGCTTGGAATGTGGTTTTGTAATGCAATCCTGACCACTAATCCCACGATACGTCCACGGCCTACATATACCCCAAAACGACACGTAAGCTATGTGAACCTAAATATGCCTAAAATGACACCTAAACTACTCGTATGTGAACACTAGATATTGTCCTAAAAATACATTTAGATCTTTTTTCAAAAAGTGGTTTAACTATTGTTATAGAACTTTGAGGTGATATAGTTGATTCGTGTTGTTTAAAATTTGTGTTCTTCTAACATAAAAATCGAACTTTCAAAATATTAGCATGGAGATGTGTAAAGAGAACAATCAAATTTCACCCTGACATCTTTAAAGCTCTGGAAACTATTTTTGGAATAGGACTGTTTAGTTATGGAAGTTTTTGGGATAAATAGGATTTAATTTCTATAATCATTCGTATAAACTGTTAGGTTAGATTTTTTTCAATAAGAATTTATTAATTCTGATATATGTAACTTATCAATAAGTTAATCAATTTCCATTAATTAATATTAATTCTTCTTAGAGAAATGTATGGACACATCCATAATGCATAGCAAATAGTTAAGTGTTCACAAAGATTTTTATGAAAAAAAAAACAAGCTGCCTAAAGAGCTTTTATGATTTTTAATTCAAATGGCTTCATGTCGTGACGTGACTGAGATCATCGGCCGTCATAATGCATTTATCTCGTACCTTTCTCTTTGCTGTTTTTGTTATTTTCTGATCATACGACCTTCATATTATTATTTTGTTTTTTTAGCTGACTCATGAGGAAAAGGTTATGTTTCAATATAAGTAGGATGCGGTTTGTTAGGTAAAAGTATGTTGATTAGGTACCAAATACATACATAAAGCGTTCTACGTGTTTATGTGTAAAATATGTCGACCAAATCTCCAAGCATTCTTTTAGCATAAACATATATCTTCTATTTATTTATTAAAACTCGGTGTAAGATTTAGAAACTACTTTTAATTATTGCCTCTAGAAGATTTAATATTGATTTTACCAAACAATACTACGATAGTAAACGTGAATTATATGGATATTCAAAAGTTGATAATATACAAGCAATTTCCTTATAACATAGCCTAGGAGCTAGCATATTATATAGTTGTACAGTCAAAAAACTGACCATTTCATGCCAAGTCATGCCGAATCAATTTGGGCATAAGATCATTAACACGCACGTACAGAGTTAATAGCTATTGGAAACTGAACAAAAATACTCTACGAACGAATATACTCAGTGAGTTAAGTAACTTTTTAAGCCACAGAGTAATTTTTTGTCAAGTTAACTTTTTTGTTTCGTCAAAAGAGGCAGTTGGCATTACGTTTACTCTAATGATACAAATCGTTAGACTATTTTGTAAGAGAGTGGTCTCGCTAGTCAGAATCTGTATTATATATACGAAACTAGGTATTTGTTACCTATGCTACGTATACGTACAGTATGTATAGTTTTGTGGCAACTTTTCTAGTAGAAACCAAACGAACATGAAGAATACTAATACTAAAGAATACGAATACTATAGGTACATATTTTTCTGTGCGTTTATATATTTTGCGAGGATCGTAAACGCATAACCGTAACGCTAACGTTTCACAGGAAGCAAATTATTAAGCATATACTAATTACAAGCAATACACGTAACTTCTAGATATAAACTGCATTATGCTCATATTCTACGAATATAATACGAATGAATGTTTGTGTGGTGAATGGCCCAAGGTAAAACAGAATATGACGTAAAATTTAAAAAAAGACATGCCAGTCTTTTTTACATTTTTGCAAGCTTCACGCGGCAAGACCTTGATAGTTCAAAGCTTTCTAAGACTTTGCGAAAAAATACCAAAAACAACATTACGAAGACGTTAAAATACTCAGGTATAAACAGAAATTAAACTAAATATAACCATAGATTTCTTTAGCGCCTGTGCAAATGCACATTACAAGGAGTAATTTTAGTTAGATATAGATGCCATCCTATGAGCCCCATCGATGTTTCTCGGAGCTCGTTAGTTGACAAAGTTCCGCTGGTCCCGCGCAGTTTTTGTCTCCGAAGTTTTCCGATATTTCCACGCGACTATGCGCGAGCGTGCTGTCGATTGCTTATCGATGCGATGGCCACACGAACGCGAGCCAGTTTCAAATAATTAAAGGAAAAATAGAAAACTGCCCACTTTAAAAATGTCGAACGTATTTTCATAGTAATCAGAGTATGTCGTAATAATTGTGTTAGTACAAAAACTCGCGGCGCGCTCTGCCGCTGCAGCGCTGCCGGCATCACTTCCCATTTCCATCCGCATCGCTATCGGCAAATGTATCAAGTTTTTCCACGCACCAAGAACTAGGCATAAGCATATTTCAAGATAAGAAAGTCTTCTGGTTTCAGTAACAGTATTATTTATAAGGGAACGTATATACAAGTATCTAGTTGCGCAATGCAACTGAAAATTGGACAAATCTCATCGTTACACAACTCTGCAGCGGCATCGTAACAATGAATGTTTGAGCGGAGCTCCAGATGGCGCCTTCCGTGTGCCAGCAACGGTAAAAAGCTTCATCGTTCATTGGTTCCTGTTTGATTCTTTTTGAGTCTGTCGAAAGGGTATTGTAGTGTTGTAAGAAGGTTGTTCTGGGCCGGAGAGCGCGGCGCTGGCGGCGGCGGCGGACGAGCTGCCGGCGACGGGCGCAGGGGGGCGCTGGCGGCTCAGCGCGCCGTGAACATTGACCAAGCACGCACTGCGCTCCGACGACTTGCCGCAACATTCTTAGCGTAAAAGTTAACGTGGATGGTTTACTCTATGTAATTTGCGATGTTTGAGTTGATACGTTTTTCCTTCGATAAACATTGTGCGAACGACTTTTTGAACTCGAACTACGACTGTGTTTACGATGTGTGTTGCTAATGTTTGGACGATGTTTGCGCTAAAACCGAGTGTGTGTGGAGACCTCGTGCATTATACGATTAGTGAGTATAATACAAACTAACTCGCACTGAAACTTTCAATGAATATATTTATAATAATTTATGGATCTAGAGCTGCAATATTGCAGTAGACATGTCAGCTTATCTAGTTGTTTTACAGGTGCATGAACATAGTTAACTAGTTACCATGAAACATGCATTTAACTTAAAATATTTATACAAGGTTTATCAATATATAAAAATAAATTCAACGCATTTGTATAGAATTCAATTTTATTTCCACAAACATTCATATTATAGGTTAGTGATTAAATATAAGTATACCACATACGTTACACTACAGTTTACACAACTGTATACTTTGTTGTGTCAGCTTTATTACGTTCGATGTAGGTAGATGTTATCCAAATATCAAACCGAAGAAAAATCACGTTCATAACAATTCATTACAATTATAAGTCACACATACATACGTAGTAGCTACATACGTATGTAAGTACATATGCTTGCATGTGTTGTTATAACTTAGAGAAGTAGCAGTAAGTACAAAAGATTTCAGCGAAGCGGCCGCGGGGCCTTGAGTTTCTGACACGTTTCAATCGGCAAAAAAACCCATACAAATTCAATACCAAATAAATCGGACGGCGAAGCGCGCTGAAAACCAGAGGTAAGCTGATTTTACTTTTAAAAACGTGACGGAAAATGTGCTTCTGACAGTTTTTAATATTTATTCGTGACGTTAATTTTCACGTTCAATATTGCAGCGATAACAGTCGCTACCTTGAATGGTAGATCTGAGCCGTTTCTAGAAAATCTCTAATTTATTACACACAAATATTTTAATTTTAAGATTTTTATATCAGGCTTCCATACAGATGACATTTATATTTCAGTATTAAGTATTAGTGATGTCCTCAAATAAATAGACATCTTATTCAATCGCATGCGATTTATCAATGTTGAGCAACTGACGACGCACACAATCCTTGGATGGGTTACCAAAAAGTGGAACTCCATTTGGACGCTTCCGTGGGTTGAATGACTCGTTAAATTGTAGATCTCGGATGTTTCATAGTACAGCAAGCGTTAAACCATGTCACAGGCTCCTAGGACGATTTGAAAACTCTGACACTAGATTTGGCCACTCTTATACTACTACGAACTTACTTACTAAACAACTATATCATATGTGAAACAATCTACATAGATAAGTATATCTATTAGCAAATAGCAGTTCAGCATTGCAGTAGTTTGGTAACCCTTGCCGGCAGGTATCGATTCAACGCCAGAGATATCACATAGCTTCCTAGCTGGCTAGGTACAACCCATCAAAAACTTTTACAGTTACCAACCTCACTCAAATAACTAAAGTATGTACATTTAGCATCCATAGGGGTAGAGACATACGAGTAGCAAGAAGCGTCTTAAGTCATTACTGCTGGGACCTACATTTTAATATGTTATCTGGCTAAGACATTCTATCATTCATCGAAGATCCAGTAGCGTAGGTTGTGGCTTGAGATTATTTCTAGTAGCTTACTTAGTTAAGTTAAACTTCCGATATCAGAATTCACCACACTCATTCAAACTTACTTTGCTTACAAAGTAAAGTGATTAAACATCTCTTCATACTGTTCTTCTTCTTATCGAATGAGAGTGGAGTCGAGAGTTTTCAAACCGCCCTAAGGGCGTCTGACATGGCTCAACGACTGCCGTACTAGAGAAACAGCCGGGACCTACAATTTAACGTGTCATCCGACCCACGTGTCATCTAAATACTGTTACTGTCTGCGTTCACAAATCAGGAAACGAGTTACTAAATCCATTATCACCACGTCACTACAATCTACTTGCATTCAAAGCAGTAACAAAGTACTAAAGTAGGTATATACTTACTTAGGTAGAGAGGTATGCAGGCGGAAAGTTGAACGACATTTCGAAATCACGGCAACTTGTGCTCAACTAAGTAAGGCTGGATCTGACACCTGTCTGAATTGAAGTAATAGGTACCTACGTAACGGCAATAACTCTGCTATTTGATTACTACTAAGTTATGGACTATGACACTCGTAACTTAGAAGTTACTTAACTTTTTTATATTACTCCAGATTATGTTATTTTCAAATTATGTATTAAATAACAAATTATTTTCAAATAACATGGTTTTCAATGTATAAAAAAGTTACTACGTACATATATTGTTAAATTTTAATCAGTACTTTAACACTTTTTTTTTATTTAAATAATTCTATTTAAACTGAAAATTTTGAAAAAGAAAATAATTTTATGAGGCAGCTTTACCAAATATATATGTTACGGCAGTTACGGCTAATACCCGAAGTGCGGCTACACCTAGTTTTAGCCGGTTAGAACTAGGTGTAGCCACTTAGTCTTGGTTAAACCCCGAATCGAGACAGGACTTGGCTCCTCCTCGCTTCGCTCGTCGTCGCATGTGCGTAGTAGAAAGCAACCTAACGAACCTAATCTACCTTCTGTCACAGACAAGTGACTTCGAGTCCAACACTTGCACTACAACAGGACTTGAGACCTAGTTTTACCCGAAAACAATCGGCTCGTACTAGGTTTAACCAAGACTAAGTGGCTACACCTAGTTCTAACCGGCTAAAACTAGGTGTAGCCGCACTTCGGGTATTAGCCGTAACATATACACACATAATACATAGTTACAATAAATAAATATTTAAATTTACTAGACAATTAAATTTTTTATTGAGTTGGGCTTAGTATATAATATTGTATGTAAGTTATAAAATAGATATTTAAATACTTTATTGTTAGATAGCAACTTGATTAATTACGTGAGATAAAAAAACTACCAAGTAGGTACCTAAGTAATTATTTAAATAGATAATAAACTTATTTCATGGCGGCTGCACTTTAGAAACGTTTAGTAACCTAGAAGTTATTATTGTCAACGATTTCACGGTTTTCCATAACCTCGGATGATATTTGTTGGGTCAGATACCAAAACCTTTGCTTATTTTAAACTAAGTAAACCATCCCTAATCGTGAAAAAAACTATTTTTGTTTTATTAAGTACCTACTTGGTTTTGTGCTTAATTGTTTGTAAAGCATAATATTTTTGGGGTGGCATTCGCACAAAAATAGAGGAAAGGCAGGTAATTTGGAATACTGTCGGTAATTTGGAATACTGAAGTTCCCAAGTTCCTAGTAGCGACATCTGTTAAAACACACCGGTATCAAATAGTCTACATTTTAGTCAACGAAAAGGGCGTAGCTTGGAATGCGCCATGTTGTTAGTGTCGTGACAAACATCAAGCGAGCAGAGGTGCTGTTTATAAAACTTTTCAAGTAAGTTAGAAATCCATTCGCATCTTAACTTTTAGACATATTCGTATGTTTGCACTAATGCCAATATATTGTTTGGTATATAGATAATTCATATTAATGCTTATTTTGCAATATTTTTTTTTGCATAAATAAATCACAAAAATTTAAAGTTAGGTTAGATTTGTTGCCAATTTGGTATAGGGTAGGTGATGTAAATTTGGAATATTCCAAATTATATGCATAGTTAGTGTACATTACCTTTTAATATTGTATTTTTGTTTTAGCAATGTCCACTTCCGCTAAAAAATATAAAAAACGAAAGAAGTGGAGTAAAGAGGATATGGCTGCTGCAGTGCAAGCGGTTCGTGAAAAAAAAATGGGGTATTTGAAGGCAGCAAATACTTTTAACGTACCGAGAACTACTGTCTTTCGGCTTGCAAATCAAACAGATCTTTCAATACCCGAAATTCTTTCAAAAAAGATTGGTCGCAAACCAGTGTTTGATGAAGCTTTTGAGGACATGCTAGTAAAATATGCCCTTTTAATGGAACATAAACTATATGGTTTGACTCAAATGGATATGAGAAGATTAGCTTATCAACTTGCTGTTAAAAACAATCTGCCTAATCCATTTAAGGACGAAAGAGCTGGCAGATACTGGCTGAAGGGATTTCTTTTAAGGCATAAGGATATATTATCAATGCGGAAGCCTTCTGGAACATCATTAGCACGAGCAAATGGATTTACAAAAGAAAGAATGGACGAGTTTTATGATAATCTTGAAAAAGTTTCCAGCTGCTCGAATCTTTAATGTTGATGAGACTGGATTATCTATTGTCCAATCTAAATTTCCCAAAGTAATTTCTCGTCGTGGCAAAAAACAAGTTGGGGCCATTACCTCCGCTGAAAGAGGTTCTCTGATTACGGTGGTGACCTGTATGAGTCCTGCTGGGATTTATGTGCCGCCAATGATGATTTTTCCCCGCAAAAATATGAGCGAACTTTTGATGAAAGGTGCACCTGTGGGATCAATTGGACGGGCACATCCATCTGGTTGGATACAGACACACTTGTTTACTCAGTGGTTCCAGCATTTCATTGACTACGTAAAACCATCCGAAGCATCACCAGTTCTTCTTTTGTTTGATGGCCACTTTAGCCATACAAAAAACCTTGAAATAATAGATAAAGCGAGAGAAAATCATATAACACTGGTTTCGCTGCCACCACACTGCACACACAAAATTCAGCCCTTAGACAAGTCCTTCATGGGCCCCCTTAAGACCTACTATAGTGAGGAAATTCGTATGTGGTTGCGTGAAAATAATAAAGCCCTTACAGCTTACGATATAGCTGAATTATTTGGTAAAGCATACCGCAAATGTCAGACCGGAGAAATTGCAGCTAAAGGCTTCAGCGTCGGTGGAATCTATCCATTTAATAGATATGTCTTCATGGAGTCAGACTATCTTGCCGCGGCTCAAGATTTAGAGGAGGAGAGAAGTAGTCCAGTAGAACAGGATCAATCAAACACCGGTGAACAACCAGGTCAATCAACACTGCTGACAGAATCAAGTCATCTTAGGGAAAATTGTCATCATGACAGTAATGAAACTGGAGTTCAAGAAAAAGAAAATCACCCAGGTCCTTGTCATAGTGTCTCTGTTGCCACACCGTTTGACATATCACCTGTACCTACAGCTAAAAAACGTACGTCAAATAGAGGTCGAAAATCAGGAAAATCTGAAATTATTTCTAGTTCACCCTACAAAACCGAATTGGAAGAAGCAGAAAAGAAAAGAAATGAAAAATTGAATAAAAATGAAGTTCAAAGCAAAGACAAAAGCCAAGGAAAGGGGATAGGGACAGACAAAGGGAAGGGTAAGGGTAAGGGTAAGGGAAAAGGAAGACATGATGGGAAACAGCAAGAGACAGAAAAGACAAAGATAAAAGGTAAGAAAATTGGTGAAAAAGAGGAACAGAAAAGTAAGACCGCTACTAAAAGAAAAATTTTACAAGAAGCTGATTCTGATAGTGATGCTACATTCACATCAGACAAATCAGAAGAAGAATTTCTAGACGACAAGATAAAACAGCCCACAGAAAATGATTGCTCTTGTTTGTTTTGTAATGGAAAATATGGTGACGATCAAAGGGAAGAGGAATGGGTACAATGTTTTATGTGTGAAGGATGGGGGCATAGTGAATGCGCTGGCTACGACTCTGGTTGTTACATATGTGATTTTTGTAAAGAATAAGTAGGTATATGATGCTTATTAGACAGTTACTTAAAGTGAATATAATTTGGAATACCCTATTCCAAATTATATTCACGTAAGGTAATCGGTGCCTTTCTTTGATTTTGCGAATAAACCGAAATTTATGCCAGTTGTAGGAGAATAAGACTGTTTATAATTTTTATGCTAAAAATACAATACTTTCACTAACTAAACATGTAGTTTTCACTCTTATTGCTCTTAATCCTTAGCCAGTACGTTTTTTTTTCAAACATGTATTCCAAATTCCCTGCACTTCCTCTACTGAAAACGAATATTTTATGAGTTTAAATCAGCTCTAAAGAATCTGTCGAATACAAATGAAACTAGTGTGAAAACTCGCATGTTAACGTGAGTAAAAAAATAAAAATAACCTTTATTTCGGATGCACGTGCCAAATATAATTAATGAAAATTTTAACATTACTAATAAGTAATACCACTCATTAAAATAAATAAATACAATTCAAATGAAAAGCCAAAAGTTTGTATATGCTCTTTATTCCGGCTTAACATGTCTAGGTAACACATATTTTGTGTCTTTATAATAGCAAGGATAAATAAAATATACTTTACTAAATTAACACTATAGTGATTCAATAACAAGAAAGAAGTTCGTACAAATGTATGTCCTTTATAAAAATCACCTATATACATACCAACATAAACTCAAGGCACAGTGGTTAACTCCTGGTAGACCTCAAAACCTCAGCCCATCAGTTTGATGGAAAACTCTCTCTCGAGAGAGTAGACGCTTTCACAGGAAAAGTGTGGATAATAGCTTTGGATATTGAATAGCAATACTCATACTTATTTTAAGATGTGATAAGATTCGCAGTTGCTATGATACTTTTTTATCTATTTTATTTGGGATCAAACATTGTTTTCATTATTATTATTTTTAATGTAAATTATGTATACACTTTATTTAAGTTACTGTAAGTAAGTACTATATTTTTAGTTATACGTAGGTATGCCTATTACTTACATGACACGGACAACCACATGCAACTATTAAACATGCTACAAATGTCATCTGTCGTGGATTTGTTAGGTACATAGTATTTAGGTACTTTAATGCCCTTCGGTGAAGCGGAAGCAAAGGTAAATTATAAAATTTTTTGCCATGTCACAGTACCTAAACTCGTAGATACTTAAACCTTTTTTTAAACCGGTTTTTTTTTTGTTTTTTTTTTTTTTTTTTTACGTGGGATAGGGTAATTTTGACTACAGCCTGCCTGATGTTAAGCATTGCTGCAGCCTAGGGTGTAACACGTTTACCTAGAAGATACCTATTAACTCTAGATTTGAAAACCCCTGGATTGTAGTTCGCAGGAAACACAGCTTGTTTCGAAAATTTCAGAGATAGTTATCACCTATGTACGTTTAAGTTCAAATGTAGCTCATTAATTTATAGGACCTGGCATTCTGAAGGTCAGTTTAATCAATACTAAAACCTAACCTGGCTCTCTAAACTTTTAATTTCGTTATTAATTGTTAAAGTGGTGTTGGGCAAGTTTTCACACATGTGTTTTTAATCACATTTTTACGGTCAAAGTTTTATTGTGTCTGTATTTTTTTAATAAAGGTAACTTCCCATATTATTAATCGTATCTTGTTGTAGATTAATTATTCCTAGCTAAGTACAAACACCTTAGCTTAAAATTAATTCTCATAAAAGTTTAATATTTTATGTCAACAATACGGCATCAAAGAAATAATTCAACGCGTAAGCCTGAATCGATTACCTTTTGACTTATTTATAAGTACTAATTACGTTGCTATTACAATTTTTTCCCTCTGTACGGATAGTATGTTCTCGCAACGTTCACTGTTTCTTTCGTAGTTGTGCAACTCAACTACTCGTGTTGTAATGAAACTTCTAAGCAGGCCGTATTATTATAGCTCAATTTTATTTGAGCGCAAATCGCTCACAATAGCGGTGCACATTTTCCCACGTCACACATTACTTTATAGACTTTCTGTTTACTTGTTTAGAGAGGACAAGTAGGTATAAAGACAAGCAATTTAATTTTGATAAGTAGGTTTGAGTAGTATTTTCACTTTTCCCACGCTCAAAAGTAGTTTTTAAAAGCAAGTGACAATTTGTAGAACGCACAAACTTTCAAATTATTCGCGCCAAAATTATAATCACAGGCAATAAATGTACCCTAATACAAGTACGATGGAAAAAATATTTTATTTCAGATGTAAAACATGTTTTAATTTCTATTATTTAAAAATCAATAACGATTAGGTACATAATTATAAAAAATATATTTCGAAATTAAAGAGCTAAAATTATCTTTATAATTTTTTTAGCTCAATGTTGATTTGTGACAATAGCAACACCGCTTTCATGCTTCATGTGCAAAAATTCAAAACAGCTGTGTTTTGGTTGCAGAACGCTGCGCTAATGTGAATAATTGAAGAAAATGAGCAGAAACTACATCAGGAGGATTTCGGAATTTCACGATGAACACTGCTGCGCGGCTAGTGTCAACGGAAACTTCCGGCGCAGCTCTTCACTGCGGCTGCGCGGGGAAAAGATGGTGCATCGCTCGCCACTTTCCACCAGGAAACTTATCCCAGTAATCACGGAAAATACGCACCAGAAGCAGCGCAGCGATGTGCCGCGCCAGCTGGAGCCCGGCCATCGCCTGCGGAGCCATGTGAGTACCCGCGGCGCGCGCCGGCCGCATCACTTGCACACATTGCCATGGCTACTCAGACCAATACAACACGTCACGTCCTAGATACAGCTCTACTCCACTGACGTTAGCACTCAAACCCTTTGAAAACACACAGTAATCAAGTTACTGGTCTAATTGGATCACACGTTTCTTTTGTATTGCACTAACTCATCTTGAGAAAGTGGGTAGGAATTTCGCTCGTGTTTTGTTTACGATAACCTAAGTAATCGTTTGTATTTTCATTTGCAGTCATTCAATTCCAACAATGCCCTTCAAAGGCCCAAAAAGTCTTGTCTTAAAAGCCAAGATGGGTGCAGGGACAGGAAATTGAGCATGACAGACTCTGCCAACACTCCGCCAGGCTCTCCGGAGGACTTGCCAGATGATGAGTCTCTGCACAGCTATGGAAGCGCGGCGACGGCTGCCTCCGTGGATGTGGGCTACGCTCCATTCAACGGCACCACCTTCAGTGGCAAGTCCATGCGCTACGTCCTGCACTGCTCATCCCACGCAGGGCTCGCAGGGGATGATTACCTCACTCCCACACAGAGAGCCCAGAAACAGATCCGCCGCCTCAAGAACCTACTCAGTCATGCCAAAAAAGACCTGGACAAGAAGGACAGTGAAATATTCCACCTCACCAAAGAAGTTGTTGAACTTAGACTGTATAAAGCATCAATATGTTCTCCGGATGAGAAATCCAACTCCAGTGAAGTGGTCACCATCAGGGAGAACGCGGAGGAGTCTCCCAGCCAGGAGAGTGGGAAGCTAGAAGAGGCTTGCAGGAGTTACGATGTGACAGACAGTCCATTGTTCAAAGACCAGACTCCGACCCGGTGTCGGAATGAAATGCAAGGTTCCTTCACTGATTCCGGGCACTTTGATGATCTCACTAATTCCTCGCTACATTCCAAAGAGTCGGTGCATATCTTGACACATGAGGCTAGCTGTATGACTGAGACAGGGGACTTTGACGAGGAGCGTCGGAGCCTGATAGCTCACTACGAGAAGAAGATAGAGGATGTGATGCGAGCTCACTGCGGGGAGACCCAGGAGATGAAGAAGGCTCACAATGACAAGGTGGAGGCGCTGCTGCAGAAGCTGGCGGACGTGAACACTCGGTACTGTGAGCTGCTCCCCAACCACGAGGTGGCCAAGGAGAGGATCCACTCCCTGGAGAGGCAGCTGGAGGAGGCCAGCCGCCAGCTGCAGGACGATGAGAACAGGCACAAATCTATCTACTTGCAGATGTACAACAAGGGGGTGGAAGCAGCTAAATTTGAGTTGGACAAGGCAAGTTTTTTTAACTATGTATAGGTTAATATTCAGCCCACCTGATGTGCATTGCTGCAGCCTAGAGTGTGACTCTTAGATACTTATCATCTTTACATTCTTTATTAGTTAGTTCTAATTCCCTACTCTGCAGTTACATCTGCATACCTCTTAGTACTGTAACTAACCATGCAAGCCAAGCATGATTCACTTCACCTTTCACCATTCATATGAGTTTTGCTTCAGAGATATAATGCCTGACAGACTTAAGCAAAAACTTTGATGAAGAGTATGTGTAACTCAAAATGCTATTTGTGCCGAATTTTGCTATACATATTTTAACAAACCAGTTCTGCACTTGACCACAGTTTTCCTGATGGTAAGCAATACTATAATATTAGGTAAATATGCTGGTATCATTGTCTTATAAATTCAGAGGTGATGAACATAATGATGTTATAATTTTAGTGTTGTGATCTAGGGTCTTTGCCATTGCTAGCATTAGGTGTAATAAAATTGTTGTTTCTGAATCTGATTTAAAAATATTCAGTTGCAATGAAAAAGGAACATAGTAGAATAAAATTATAAATACATAATAGTAAGTTATATATTTCATAACGCAAAATTCAATACACAATCCGAACACTGCAAGATTGAAATACCGAGAAATCTCATTACAGCAAAGGCATTTTAACCACCTCATTCGCTAGTAAACTGAAAAATGCTGGCGTTATCTTGAAAACAAAGTCATTGTTATTGCATTGTTTGCGCAAACGTACGGCATTTACTGTGACCTCTATAATCTCGCCGGTAGGTATTTGATAAAACCACCAACTACAAAATATGCTAATCTACCTACTTATCATTGAAATTAATTTGCTCAGCTTTAGTTTTGTGAAATGCTGAAATAATTTAATTTTCAATGAAATAGACAAGATGCCCTTGGTTATGCCGGTTCGAAACTATTTTGCTCAGTAACTGGCGTGGAACAAGAGCCAGTATTAACTTAATACGTTTTTAATTTGGCTTGAATATTATCAATTTTAGTAGCCTTTACTACAAAATAAACATGTTTCAAAAATCCCAAGCTTGAACAGATATCCAATTGAACGAAATTTGGTACCTAAAGGGCATTGAGTAGTCCTTTATTTAAGCATGCATTAAATTAAAAAACAAAAAGGTATAGATGGTGGAGCTAATTTTGGACATAATAACGAAACTGCTGGCCGGTTATTACAATTAAATTAAATCATGTTCACCTTACAGGAACTATAATACAGTGAAAAATTTAATGTGTGAAATTTGACTGGCCTGTTAGCTTAGTTGGTAGTGGCTCTGCTTTCTAATCTAGAGGTTGTGGGTTCGATTACCGCGTGACACAAGTATTTATGTACTTTAAAATGTATAATTACTTGTGTTGAGTGTGGTCGTCGGTATGTATAATAAGACAGTATGTATTAACAAAAAAAGTATATAAGTATTATATCCGTTAACTAGAACCCACGACACAAGCGTTTGCTTAGTGTGAGGCTAGATGGCGCTGTGTGCAATGTCCCGGAATATTTATTTATTTATTTAAATGTTGTTTTATTTAGCAGGACGGCGATGCGGGTACGTCCGCCGGGCCGAACACCCGCGTCTCCGTGGAGGAACTCCTGGAGCAGCTGCAGATCACTCAGACAGAGCTCGAGAAAGTCCGAGTACGTCCCTCACACATACAAACATACTCACCTCACTCACAAACCGCCTTGAAACTCATCCGAACAACCGCCTACATCATATCTCTACTCAAAAACAAATACGTTAAAATGTTACGTGGAAAACACAAGCACAACTGCTCCATGCTTCCAGCGATCGCTCGGATGTCTTTCAAAGTAGTCAACTTCTTAACTTTCATAGTGATATCGAACATACTCGACTGATTCTAACATTCCTCTTCTAGTCTCATGTGATATGCTGATATTAAAATGTTAACACACTAAGGTAGACTATTAGATGGCGCGCCATTTGTTTTCCGGCAGGTTTTTGTATCGTACTATTTCTTTACAACATATTAAATAACATTCAAATGAACTCTGAACTTAAACATCAGAAACAACAATTATTCAAACAACTCAAAAACCGTCGCTTTGCTATTGGAGCTAGTAGGTAAAAAGTGAGTACCTACTCCTAATTGGTAATTTAAACACCACAGCAGTCTTGCCAGAAAGCAAAATAGAGTTATATTGCAGCATAGCAAAATCTTTATAATTTCAAGCCTAATCTTCAAAAACTGAAGAAATAGTACGATCAGGCCTGCAAGTGGCGCGTGTAACGTATTACTTCTGTATTGAATTAACCCTCGCCAGCATGTAGGGGCAATAACAGCCGCTCTAACATCCAGTGCGTTGCAGGACACCACCTTCACAGAGGACCGCTCGGCAAAGTCACAAGTACTGCTAAGCGCAAAGGAGGCTGTTTCTTTATGGGTCCTAGGAGCGAGAAAGGTTGGAACTTTATACCGGAAGCAGCAGCGCTCACTACTTTATTATACACGATTATTTTTGTATTTTTATAATCTAGTCACTCGCTACGGTCGGACAAACGGGGCTTGGAAAAAGATAATTCGACTCACGAGATTGACTTTCTTTAAGTTTATTATGCTACAGTATTGGCGTAAGAATATCAAATACGGTAAGGCTATTTTGCCTCCAAGTTTTGCCTAGATAAGTTTGCTAAGTGCTAACGTTTAACTAAGGCTTAATTAATTAATAATTAATAATTAAAATAATAATTAAAATTAATAATTAACGCCCACTAAGGTTTAATTCACAAACTTAATTGGAAATTAGCAAAAATAATTACGACCCACAGGATTAGAACAAACGTGCGTTCTACTAACGTGCCAACGGAATGACACAGGTTCGAATCCTGCCGCTCGTGATTATTCCAATTAATTTTGAAGTTAAGTTTGGTTGGTCTCATAATATTTCAAGTATAATATATAGGAATATAAACAAATACGTGATCAGAAAGTAGGTTCGCCTTATGTCGTAAGTCACAAAGATAAGTTAGTGATAATGGATCGGCGACCTGGAAGTTAATCTGGCCTAGATCTAGTGTTAGGGATAACGCACGATAAGCAACGTGAGTCGAATTGTAAAGATAAACGAAAGGCACCGTTTGTTCCTCAGACCGCTTCCACACAGGTTCGAGTCTGGCTAACTTCTGTGTCTACTTTTGAATAAAATTGTATAAAACATATTCAATATCAATCGACTTACTTATAAAAAACATTAATGATTCAATAACCGATTAGAAAACATTGTAATCTTAATTGGGAATCGTCATCAACGACGATCGAAATAGACAAAACAATGTTTAACTAATCAGTAGTTTGATCGTTGATTTTTTTTCTAAGTTATGCCAAATCCGTCTTACTTATAAACTTCATTTAACTATTTATTCAGATAAAGTAGTCAGAGTTTTGTCTTGTTAATCACACTATAAATGAGGTAAAAACAAAGACTGATTCACAAATCAATAGTTAATTAAGGTTTTATAAGTTAGACGGATATTTAAGTTGGGTCGGTACCGCTTGGGTTCATATGAACCTGCATACTTGTCACGGTCTAGATGCGGTTGCAGCTTGCATTATACTTTGGTAATACCTACTTGTAATTCAAACACTAACCCGCTTTCATAATTAGTAGATGGCTCGGATTATTTTTATTATATTTTCATAGTTTAAGCTTTGCATGATTTGATTTGGAAACAGCCTCTTTTGGTTCTGGGTTTTTTTACCTGTAGCTTTAAGTTTTTTTTATTATGTACATAAATGGTTTATTTAGATTTAACACCTGGTAGCTAGTATTTGTAGATACATGTGTATTTAGTATGTACATATTGTAAGTCTATTTACTTTATATAAGCTCAATTTTATTACTTTTTATACGTATTTTTACTTCGCTATAACATTGTATTGTGTTCTCAGGACCATTCATGTTTTAGTTGTGATCAAAGTAGTCGCTTGTAATAAATATTCGCAAATGATATATTTTTGTTATTTTTCTCTTCAGGTTCCTAAGTATAAGTTACATAACTTTATGGATTTATTAATGTTATTTTATACTACACAAACTATGACATTGAAACCTATTTTAGAGTGTTAGTTATAATTTATGAGGCAGTGTTATAGTTTAAAGTATTTATGAATGATAACTGAAGCATGATTAATTTTTATAGGAAGTGACTTAATTAGTGACAATAATATATTATTGTATCGTTAGTATTTCATTTATGTATTTATTTTGCTTTTTAACTTTCTTCTTATACAGCATGCTCACTCTTTTAAGGTAATTTTATGAGTGACTGATTGACTACTATCTTATATTTAATTTAAAAGTACTAATAGTTATTATTAACCACTAGTTTTCTTTACTTGTATCATTAAATCTCACACCTAATTATCATTACTTCAGTCAGTCTTTCTCTCTTTTCTTTCAATTGACCTACCACAAATCATCGAACGCTAATTCCCACTTACAAAACAGTCGTATAATGAGCAAGGTACTCAATCAGTCACTTAGTTCAGTTGGAGCAGTAAGTAAGCTCGCGTTGCGTTGCAGGCCATGTACCGCCGCATCGTGGAGTCGCAGAAGGGCAGCCGCAGTGGCATCGACCCCGAGGTGACGCTGCAGTTCCTCAAGTCCGCAATCTACTACTTCCTGACGGACCCCGAGAACCACCAGGGACACCTCAACGCAATAGAGAATATCCTCGGCTTCACTGACGCAGAGAAGAAGAACATACGCAAAGCCAGGCCGCAATGAAAGACTGCTGTGAACGTGTGATAATTATGCTCTTTATAGGTATAGATGATCGGTTATATAATTAGATAGAGAATTGTTTGCGTCGACCGTCCGGCGGCGGTACTAGGGTATACGTGCACTCCAAGTAGAGCAGATAAGACGCAACTTAGCATAATATTTGCACATAATAAGTTTCTTTTTATTAATTGTTTTTTCGGTGATTGTTTTCTTTATTGTTTTTTTTTAGGTAAGTTTTAACGAACTTATTCGCTAAGTATACTGAATTGTGATTTTTTTATTAGTTTTTAAGAGCCAAAGAATCGAGTTTCCTTTCAAACGTGCAATTTTTGAATAGTTTTAAAGAAAGAGCAAAATTATGTTCGTTGTAGATGTAAGTGAAAGTTGTTTTTCAGTTTACTATTTTATTGTATTATCTAGTATTGTTTCCTGTACTTTTTAACTTATATTGTTTTGCATGCTGGTCAGCACTTTAAAATTTTATTATTTTAGTTAAGGTTTAGTTTTAAACGCGGGCAGTTGATTGCAATGTTTTGAAATAGTTATACCGTGTCATACCAAAATATCTAGATATATTTCGTTTAAATTATTTTGGAGATAATATTTTGCTAGGATAGTATAATATCGGCCCAGCGACCTTTGCCGACTTTTAGCTCTATTAGTTACTGGATATTTTATCTTCAAAACAATTTAAATGTTTTCCAAAGGCACTCTAAACCACAATCCTATACACATCTTGCCACTTAGAAGTTGCATCTGTGATTCATAGTACCTTAAATGATGATTTTTCATAGAATTTATATTAGAAATTACCATATTGTATTACTTGCTACTTCTGTACAAAAATATTTACTTTTCGGAGATTAATTAACAACTTGTTATAAACTTTTCTTTTTGAACTTGGCAACACATGACCAACTAGCTGTAACTTAGAATAAAATAAACGGAACATCTCAAATATTGTGTTCATGTCTTGTTGAATTCAACTAGATTCGATCGTCACAAATCTACCGAAATTATTTTAATTCGATTATATACTTTTGTTTGAAGTAAGCACACGCTTGAAGCAATTAAATGCAAAAGATTGATTTTGCATCTTATCTTGCCTCTACAAAGTTATTACAATATTCAATGTCATATTGATTTCACTAGAAACTTGGTCACTCAGTATACTGAGCAAGTTCTGAATAAGTTGAATACTGTAATACCTAATTCTAATAACTAAGAAATGTCGCGATAATATAAGGCAGCTATCTAGGTAGCTTCGACTGTAACGTCCAATAAATTAAAAGGAAATCTTTTATGTACCTAGCAGATTAGTATGCAGTAGGTATTCTAGATTTTTGTCTACAATATTTTAATTTACTGTATGTTTATCGGTTAATTTGACTTCACGAAAAAGATAAACGAAAAAGACTTGATGACTCATTTGCTTGCCTTTTGGTTTCATTAAACAGAATTTTGATCAAATGATGTTATTTTATTTTCATATGTGAGGCTCCCTAGGGAACGTAATATCTTAAAGATACAAAAATGCAATAGAAAAAAACAGTATATTTTAGCAACTTCATATTTATTACTCCAAAAAGGTAACCTAATTCATAAAAATATCAAAAATTAAAGCTACCAATGATTTACATTAAATACAAAGTACCTTAGTCTTATTATTTTACGTCTAGATTGGTATATAAAATGATTTCAAACTTGTGAGGTTAGTCTGGAGATATTTGGGAAGCTTACATCAACATCTTAACATCGTGGAAGCACTTACGAAAATATAGGAAGGTAGATCATTCACTGGTTCATGTAGACATCACAACCGTTTCTTGTACACTTATAACCTAATAAATCACTAGAAAAACTAATTCAGCACGCAAATGCATTTCATTGTGCATTTTTGGTACACCAATAAAAATATCATTATGTTAAAAACCTGTATAAAATAAGCCAGGTATTCCACTATTCTCGGTCGCTTCAGATCTAGTTCGACTCGTATGGCACAAGTTTTCGTGAGATTCGAACAAAATGCATCAGAATGTCATGGGTTGCTAGAGATATTCAATCAGTCTTGCTTTACTTTCACATCGATAAACGACGAAGAGATCCGCCTCAAGCTTCCAACCCTTCAGGCGGCGATCACATTCCTTTTGGTTTCTTGCAATACTTATAAATATGAACATTTGTACTTATTCGCTAAGACGCGAGTCGGTCTCGCAGTCGACGATATGTTCGGTTCGGATCAGTCGAAACTAAATTTAATCTCTTCTCTGGAGGGTTCGTTGTTGGCGGCCACCGCTTGGAGCCAGTAGCGGCTGATTTGGCTCTCTATGGAGGGAGTGCTCTCCTTTCTGGCGCTGGCGCGAGCTTTCCGCTTGGCCTTGGAGTGCTTGGTGCGGCGCCGGCCCACCTTGGTCTTCATCTCTGCGATCTTGACGGAGAGCTGGCTGTCCAGCGAGTTGCGGCGGGACTCCACCGACACGTGGCGCAGGCTGATGCTGATCTGCGAGTCCTGCGAGTTGCGCCGGTCCGGGGTCGAGCTCAGCGAGTGGTGCGCGTGCGCCGGCAGCACCAGCGCGTCGCGCCGGCGCACGAAGCGAGGTAACGTCGCCGCCCACGACGACGACAGCTCGCCACTGGAAACAAAATATGTTTGTCAGACACTTATAACAAGAAATCATAGTGTTGCATAATGCATAAAATTATTTATTTATTAAATAATATAATTTAATATAAACATTACAAATGTTTATGATTTTAATCAATATTTCTTTCTTTCTTTGTTACAAAAATAATTAATATCAGCAACGGTCTTGAAGACGTGGTAGATACATTTTACCCAAACATACACAAAGTCAGTCTTTAGGAAGTAAGGATTGAGCTATGTGTAATTTGTAGCATTGATACCCACCTCTCGTGCTTGGCGTCGTCCGGGTAGTCGATGGGCGAGGTGTGGTCGAGGCAGAGCCCCACGGGGTCGGGGCGCGACCCCCCCAGCGAGATGGAGAGGCGGCCGCGCGCCGCGAACTCCCCGCGCCGGCGGTAGGCGCGCGCGATGAGCTCGTGCTTGCGCGCGCGCCGCGTCACCTCCGCCTCCACCGAGCAGCCGCACTTCCTGCACACGACGCACTGCGCGCTCTAATTACTAAGCACTAGTATAGTGTAGTATTTGATCGACGAATTTACAACGTAGACTTTCCACCCCCACCCCCCGCGAGCATACAGAGTGCACGCAGCAGTACCTGGCCAGGTAGCGCCTCCAGGCGGCGGCGGCGGCGGGCGTCCAGGTCCACGAGGCCATGAGCGCGCCGGCCGCGAAGCAGCACAGCAGGCGCAGCTGCAGCACCGACACGGAGGGCCGCGCGCCGCCGCCGCACCGCACGCTGCCGTCCTTCAGGGACTCCAGCCGGCAGCTGAGGGGCATTCAAACAGGGTTTAGATAACACGGATTAACTCGGTTCCTGCTATCTGCTGCCTAAATCTAGGGACTTTCTAGTCCATAATAAAATAAAATAGTCTTTATTGCCCATTTACAAATTATATAAATCTAGTCCATAGCAAATAGATACTATTTAGATGCCATATTTTATACAGGTGATGTTTTTAACTTTGGGATGTTTTGATTACTCACGATTAGAAGTCTCTCAAGACCATTGAGTGGTTGATTGAGTGGCTATTGTGTCACGGTAACAGATCAGACAACACATATATGTGGTTGAAGAAATTGCATTTAATTAAGTTTGAGTCAAACTTCTGTTCAAACTTTGAACACAGCGACTAGTGTAAATTACGTCTAACCATGATATGGTCCGACAGATTTTGTTGACATTACAACAAGGTAGAACACTCACATAATATTGTTCTTGAAGGATTCCTTCCACAGGTCTGCGTTCCTGAACTCGTAGATGTGGCAGGCGAAGGTGACGCATATGAAGACGGCCACCAGCGCCGCGGTGACGGAGCACCGCGTGATGGTCTGCCGGATCTTGTTGGCGGCGCGCGGGGAGATCACGTCCTTGCTGGACACGCGCACCGCGATCAGGGAGAATACTCCTGGGGAATTAGATATATAAGTATGTAAATAAAGAAGCGCCTGTAGCTCTACAACCAGGTCACATTATCTCGAGACCTGGCGTCGAGACGTCACGTCGCGTCGGCGCTCTGACATGGTGCGCAAAACAAGCATCCTCTAGTAGGATATTATTATCTATACTAATATTATAAAGCTGAAGAGTTTGTTTGTTTGTTTGAACGCGCTAATCCCAGGAACTACAGTGCGAATTGAAAAATTCTTTTTGTGTTGGATAGACCATTTATCGAGGAAGGCTTTAGGCTATATAACATCACGCTGCAACTAATATGAGCGAAGAAACAATGGAAAATGTGAAAAAAACGGAGAAAATTATTCATATTTGAGGGCTTCCGTTGCGTGCTGCGGAAACGGTTGAAGATATCAAAAAAAATGTATGAAAGAATTATTCCTCTTGAAATGATCTAACAAAATGTTTGCAACAGTGTATGTCTATTTTTTAAGATTAACTCTCTAGAAGAATTTTTATGGTAATAACTATTCTTTGCGGACGAAGTCGCTGGCACAGCTAGTAATAAATAAAAATCTTTTTATTTGAAACAGTTAAAATGTTTTACAGTGTTAGCTTATTCTATGACTATTTCTAACATTATAGCTACAAGTTTTGAGACAAGAGTGTCGACAGTACACAAGTCAACGAACGGTATTCTACATAACTATATCGTTATGACTTTTGACGACATTTGCGGTCGCTTTTCACACAGATACAATCTATATAAGCTGCGTGTTTTAATTAAATCATGTTATAATGAAACCTAAATTTTAGTTAGAAAAATTAAAAAATACTGCGTTAGACCATAACAAAAGAATTTTAATGTTAGAAAAACAAGCCCGTTTGAAAAACATTATTTTTTTCGCTATACAAGAAAGTGAAAAATCATATGAAGATCTGGAAAACATAATTATTAATATGATA
>OZ026827.1:6509293-6554422 GCA_964023185.1 Macaria liturata | reverse complement strand
GGTCGCAGGCGCCGCGCCCGCTGCACGCGCTCAGGCAGCGCACGGAGCGCACGCGCGCGCTGCCCGACACGCGCGCCGCCGCCAGGGACAGAGGCAGCGCGCGGATACCTTCCATCACTTTGTTCTGGAATACAAATTACCAGTTACTAATCGAAGTGGCATTCCATTTCGTCACTTCGGTGGGTAGTAATAAATAAATAAATAGAATATCCTTTCTGAACTTATTATAACAATAAGTTTTATTTATAAATATGTTTACTCTATTCTATGGCAGTTTCTTCCGTTTTACATATGTTAGATATCGGTAAACGGTCGTTTCTCCGTTACAGCTTGTCTTTCGTAGTATTACAGGTTAAATTGTGTGTTCCGATTATTATGTCTACAGCACAGCTGTTGTTAAGTATGCCTTTTCTCATCACAGGCTCCTAAGAAGTATTTAAAACTTCACACGGGAATTGGCTGGTCTTATTTGAACGTACCTAAGAAGTTAAATTATATAGAGATAAAAATTGAATAGCCAATTCTCTCTCGACACCATATACATGTACATATAATGTTTGATTTATTTATTTATTTATTTTATTAGGCAAACAACACAATACACAGAAAATACATGAGTGACAGCATAACATTTTAAAGGTATTGATCCATTCTGTGCATCAAACACATGCGTGCACAACATGATTATAAACAAAACAAATCCAATGATGAGGATTTGATGAGGAATAGCCATGAAGCTTCCAGTAAAATGAAGGATCGAGTCCTACCAGTCGTAATTATTTTCGCTCTTTCCCAAATAAGCTTATAAAATCAGAGGGATAAACAAATTATACTCACATCTTCAGACAAGAAGAAAATTAGCTGCGTATTCCCAGAATCGATTTGACCTCGCACCTCCGTGACATTGATCTTGATATCTCCCTTCAACAGCAAGGTCATCTTCTGTATGAGCGTGTCGAGTTGACCTTGCGTGAAGGTCGAGATGGGCGTGTTCAAGGTCAGCTCCATGAGGTTCATCTCCAGCGGGTCTGGTTTGACCTGAACGCTGACCGTGTCTCGGTCAGACTCGCCCTGGTCGTCTGTCACCGTCAACTCGAAGACGTATCTGCCTGGCTCTATGTTCGCTAGCTGAAATAAAAACAAGTTGAATACTAATATGTTAAAAGAGGTAATTGAAACACTATTTTTATACTACAATTAAATTAGGACGGTATTATGTATGTGTTTGTAACATTAAAGTATCAATAATGACCTTTTTATATTACAAAGTGATTGTCGAGATACATTGTCATGGCTACTTGGAAAAGCAATGTTGTAACGAGGTGTCTCGCAAACTCTACTGTTCAAAAAAACTAAAACATAGTCAAAAACAGCTTGTTGCGATTTTCTGCGTTCGACGCTAATTTTAAAGGGGGTTGGAACAAAACAGTAGAAGATTATCGGTCACAGCACAGCCATCGAGGGCCTAATATTGCGTGCCGTCTAACATGCGGCTTTTGATTTACAAATAAATAAAATCTCTTTGTTCTTGTTGTTTGACTATTCCATTATTCTCACCATGAGCACAGGCTGCGTGGCTGACCCCAGCCAAGAGACGACGCGGAAGTCATCGGAAGAACTCGACTCATTCAGGACGAGTATTGGTAGAGGTAGGTGAGGACTTTGTCGCTACTCGTGTCGGCTTAATTACATTATAAATATTATCTGCTTGTTGCTGTTCGACTAGGTTATTTATTATCTCACCATGAGCACAGGCTGCGTGTCGGAGCCCAGTATGACGGTCCCGGCCGCCAGCCCCGAGCTCACTCTGCTCCAGCGCCACGACACGATGCGGAAGTCGTCCGAGGACCTCGACCCGTTCAGGAGGAGTACTGGTAGAGGCAGGTTCAGGACCTTGTCCCCGCCCGCGTCCGCCTTCGGGGGACTGTTCTTGTCTGAGTAAGGGAGGTGATTGTTACTTTTATGTTGTAACTAGTGGGTGCTCGCGGCTTCGCTCGCATTAAGAAGTAAAACTTGCATCCTCTATTTCACCCTTTTAAAAGTGGCATTTCTAAAAAACCTTTCTTAGCGGATGCCTACGTCATAACATCTACCTTCATTCCAAATTTAAGCCCAGTCCATCCAGTGGTTTGAGCTGTGCGTTGATAAATCACTATATCAGTCAGTTAGTCCCCTTTGAGTTTTATATATACAGATTTTTGTGTGACAACAGTTTGACAGTTGATAGAATTCTTGCCATCAAGTTATTTCATTAATGGATTGTTTTTCCACTGATAAGTTTGCGTCCCGAAAAAAAAAATTCATGCTATCAAAATTCAAAGCCGGTATGAGTAAACACACTGCATCATATTATTTGAAAAGAAACTTTGTTTGTCCTGAATAAAGATCACCCATATTTTACTAAATTCATGCGCATAACTAATCACAAGTAAACCATCGACCAAAGCACTTGTGCAGTAAGTAAAATTTGTGTTAAGCTGTTACAAAATCCCAAATCAACGAGTGATTAGTTGTTAGTGTTTTCAATTCTTTCACACTGAAATAGATTAAGCGGATATGACAAATCAACAAATCTCTCGTCGATCTAGTTTTTTTAAGTTTAACCAAAACAAATTTTTACAACTTACTCTGCGTGACAGTTACAGTGACATTATCCGACGCCGAGTTCCCGTTATCGTCGAGCACGGTGAGAGAGAACGTATACTGTCCCTTAGTCAAGGAGGTTGCATTCGCCACGGACTCGTTAAAGTGCTGTATCGTGGAGTTGTTGGGTCCGTCCAGGCAGCGCCACGTGTACGCCACGATGCGGTGGTCGTCGCGGGACTGCGAGCCGTTCAGCACGGCCCAGGTTTGCGGCAGTGATACGAACTGCGGGCGCATGCAATGTTACAGGTTTTAATCACACGGGTGGACTCTTTGCTGGTTGTAAGGAGGTTATAACGCAGAATAGAATGTCATCGTTATTTATGTGCTTTTATGTGGTAACATGTTAGTAAATATTCGTGCATTATTTACACACATACAAATGCCTTAACCTAAATGACATCCAATTCCTTCTTTTTAAATTATCCCATTGGATTACACAATAAATTATTATTATATGTATAGTGCTAGAACAGATAATTACGATACATTTTTTACCACCCAAACTAAGCATCATGCGTTTTTCTATGTACTTATGTAGTTATTAAACTTAATGCTCATATTAATGTAATACGTTATAATTTTACGTTATTGTACCACATAAGACCAACTTAGAACACTTGTTGCATAATGTACTATTGTCTATACAAAGTGTTAGGATTTATCCAGTAATATATAGACAGCTTCGTAATGGATACTAGTTGTGTATGGGGTACTGACCGCATCGGGCCCCGCGTCGGGCTCCGGCGGCGTGTTGGTGGGCGGCTTCACGAACACGTGCACCTCGGCCGAGGAGGCCTGCCCAGACGAGTCCGTCACCTTCAGCACGAACGTGTACACGCCCTCCGATAGGTTGGATAGCTGGAACAAATAAAATAAATAAATATTCCGGGACATTGCACACAGCGCCATCTAGCCCCACACTAAGCAAACGCTTGTGTCGTGGGTACTAGATAACGGATATGATACTTAAAAATACAAAATGACACAGATAAACCTTATTCTTAACTTCGCAGTTAAGCTAAAACATATCTATACAATACTTTATTCCTAACTCCACAATTACTTGTCATTGGTTAATATTGATTCAACAATAATTATTTATTTATTTATTTATTTATTTAACTTACAAGTTGTCCAACGGATACAGACACACAATAGCAATAATAATATAAACAAAAATCCAATTAAAGGACAACACGGGTAACAACACAATATACATACATAAAACTATGAACACAAAAACACTACACCTATATCAACAATACAAATACTCACAAACCTACACTTAACTTACTTAAAACAGAATAAAACTATACAATTTCATACTTACTAACAATAACACACAAATCAAACAAAGAACTCGCTGCTCAGGCGCCGCCTCAACGAAGCCAAGCTAGACCCGAATGGATCCAGCCCCAACCGTTTGTCAGCAGCATTGAAACTCACACTCGCTCTCACCAGAAATGCATATAAAATATATATAAAAGATCGAGTTAGATTGGTTGACATCCTCCCTCTCCCTCCTCGCGTCGTATTGCTCATTACTGAGGGTGGTGACTCCGCCGCAGATTTTATTACTTGGTGAATTTTTTTTTGGACGTGAGACTCTAACTGAAGAGCAGTGGCCCACTTTGTTTCGGGATAATAAGCAGTTTTTATGTAAGTTTTAAAGTTCCTATATGGATGGATATAAATCTGTCAATGCAGCTTAAAAAGAACAGAAAACCAACCAAAAGGAGAGAAAGTAGAGCTCAATATTATTGTTTTATATATGAACATCGCGAATTCGGAGAAAACATCGCTAACAACGTGAATTGTCATGAGTAAAGGTCATTGTGGAGTGGCTTAGGCGTGTAATCTAGAATATTCATACTTACATACGCACATACATAGCATAATGTTCGTTTAAGTATGCTATTAAAGGTCAGGTCATTCACTCTAGAACGGAAAGCCATCCTATGCAACTACGATACGATAAATAAAGCGCGATAAACCATATACATAATATCCTGCCAATCCAGTACCTACGACTTAAAGTACTTATATTATCAGAGGATATCACTGACCGCTTTAATAGCAAATACGCTTTTATTTTATGGTTATTGCTGCGATAAGTCAGGTTTAATTACTGATATTGATCGAATCGATAGAAACGAGGATAAGGAGATAACGGGTGGAATCACACTTTAGACTCGCTATACTAATACATTAAATTAATGCAATTAACTTACATTATGAAGGCGAAAGTTTTTTTTTTTTTATTTATTTATTAGAGGCTTTGTCGCTGAGCGACCATATGATTGTGGGTATGTAAGTGACCTACACGACATACACGTTTCCTCCACACTCCACACTGAGGCGTAATTCAATGTGGTAGTGGAAAAAAACTGTCTTTACATAGATGCATTGGTGAAACGTCAATTTGTCTCTTTTTTCGAGTCGTATTCCTCGATACTGAAGGTTGTGTTGTGAGTGAAAAATGGCGTGAGAAGGGTGATTGCTAGTCTTAATAGTTTTCAAACCGCCTTAGGGGCCTTTGACACGCCTTACTATGTACCTGTAAGTACGGCGAGTGTGTGTTCTGCATATCAACAGCTTTGTTCTCGTCGGCGGCCGCCTTGGTCCACTCCCAGGACACGATCTCGTGGTCGTCCGTGGACAGGCTGCCGTTCAGGGTCAGGTTATTGCTGGGCAGGTAGATGATCACGTCCTGACCTGGAGTAGAGGAATGGTTACTGCAACATTACTACTATTTGAGAAATGATTGATCAAAGAAGAAAGCGAGGACGTGTATAGTTTGGGATAGCAAGAAGCTTATACCTGTGCTAGATTGAAGGCAATTTAGCATGGAGATAGATTAGACTGAAGTCTAATCTATTAATTTTGGATTGCTGTTTTAGCGCATAGTAGCAAATATAAACCCTCACCAATGTATAGTCAAAGGTATTGACTATACATTATTAGTGTGATAATATCAAGTGTAGGTCTATTTACGCATACTTCAAGTTTTACCTAGATATTGATTTTCTTACGTGTTTATACAAACAAGGAGATATCATACTACCAATAGAAGCTCAAAAAATCATATTGGAGTTCTTTGATTGGCAGAATTGAATATTATTCTTTTTATTTATTTATTTAATTAATGGGCGAGCACCAAATTGCTGATGTGCCCATATCACATTGTGTCAAAATTGTTTTATATAGTCCACACAAAGTTGAAAATTATATAGTCCACACAAATTTGAAAATTATACAGTCCACTGGTGCAATGATCAAAATACAAATGCAAGTTAACAAGAGATTTTTTGGTTTTCTGTAACCAGCCGTCAAGCCGATACTCAAAGTTGTTTACAGATGTTGCACTGACTACCTCTTTTGGCAACCTGTTCTAGTTATGAACCACTCTGTTGCTGAGTATGTGGTGTTTTAATCAACTTTAAAAACGGAGAAAGAACAGCTGCATGTTATCCTGGCGTGAAGTGTTTACCCTAAGAATTGTACAGCAATTCACATATTACATTGAAATTGTCGTAAACATTTGGTAGAAATCTCACCAGCATTAGCCTCAGGCGGGTAGTCGGTGTGGTTGAGCACGGTGATGTTGGCAGTGGTGGAGTTCTTCACGTGGTCGGAGTCCTCCACCGTCAGCTTGAAGGTGTAGTTCCCGGGCTGCTTGAGGTCCTGCAGCACCAGCGTGGGCCCGTCCTGCAGCGGGGGCTGGTAGCCGATGGGGCCCGACGTCAGCTCCCAGTGCCACGAGATTATGGCGTCGTCGTCCTGCCGGAAAGATGTTTGTGAGAAATCATAAAAAAATAATACAATACCAGGAGCCTTGTTTCCTAACAATCTCAATTCAGTGGTGTTCAAATCTAGAGTAATTAGGTTTTTAGTAAACCATGTTTCATTTTAGACTACAGTGGAGCTTAACATCAGTAAGTATGCCGATTCCAAATAAAACAAAATTCCGCCTTCACACCAGAGCAACAAACAGAGCGGTTTTATTATCATAAAAGTTAAATAGTATAGGATCTAATAGTAATCACGTCCTCCGTTATCCTTTATTCATTTCTCTCCATCCAATGGTTGCCTGGAAGAGATCGCTTTTAGCGATAAGGCCGCCACTTGTGGCACTAGTATAAGTTTATGTTTGATCTATTTTTTGTATTTTATTTTTATGTTACAATAAAGAATATTTTATCTATCTATCTATCTAATCTGAGAGTTACAGGCCAATGTTTATTTCGAAGCAAAGCAAGCAAAAATCCGCAACTAGTATGTAGGTCACTTTATTTTTTATCACTATTACTGACTAATAGTTATTGTAAAATATGTAAAGATTTTACTCAAGACAATGTATTATATTTATGTTCAAATCAAATACCTTGCTAGCACTACCATCCAAAACAGCCATGGAGTTAGGCAGCTTCACAGTCTGCGTCTGCGGAGTGATCACCACCAGCGGAGGAGTGTTGATTCTCTTCGGAGGCAACACTGTCACGTTAGCATACCCTTCACCGTATGAGTTGGTACCATTCACCGTCAGCTTGAAGCGGTACTGGCCCTCTGTGAGGTCTGTCAGGGTCACTGTTGCTCCATTTTGGTTCATATTGCCTGAAATATAGGGTATGCAATGTATCTTGGCATATTTTAGGTGTCTGATAAGGAGCAATTGAAAATGTACATCTGTATAATATAATCAATAAATATTATTACTTACTTTACTTAGAAATGAGTTACTGCCATAACTGATGACTGTTATTGACCAGAAGTTATAATATTATCAAGCTATTCAAGTGAAATTAAGCAATAGCATAGTCAGAGCAAAGGTTTAAATTCTTAAGACTTTACCTTAAAGAATATTGGTTTTAATAATAGAGAAGGATTTATCTTACTGAGTTTTGTAAACAATATTATGTTATTTCTATTAAAAAATGTATCCACTTTTATACTAATTCTTGTTAAGTTTACTACTGTACCTGTAAATCCTTCCTTAGGCTGATCCACGAGGGTCCACACATAGTTGTAATGGCTCATTGCTGCCTTCTCATCAGGGATGGTGTATGCTGACAGCGTCACTTCATTGTCTGGCAGTTGGACCTTCAAAATAATATCAATTTATCAGAAAAGTTTAAATTTTATTGATTCTTACAACATATTTAGTGAAATTTAATAATTATTACAGCAAAAACTATTAGAATAGGAATGTAGTAATAGAATATAGAGGACAGTGGATGTAGAGTTTATCTGTATTTGGCATGCCACTTAACTTATTTATTTAATATGAATTAAATATATATACATATATATATGACAGTAACCATAGCTTTACCAGAATTTACAAATATTTACCTGCTTAGACAATATAGAAACTGTCAATGTCTGAACTGTTTTTGCTGATGAGGTTTCCATTTTCAGAACATCATTTTTGACTTCAGAATCATCTTTTTTAATTGCATCTATGGGTACCGTGGGTCCCTTTGAAAATGGCCTGATAGTGTTAACGCAGGATCCTTGTGCATTCTCTTCTGTGCCCGGGATACACTTGCAGATGCCATTGCGTTTGAGGCCCAGAGGAATACATTCAGAGTTGAAAGGACAGTCTCCTTCTATACCAACTTCGCATGTGATTTTGTCTAGAAAACTTGTTGAGTCCATAATCATATCTGAATCTGTGTTATCTCTGTACAATGACCTTGACTCATCATCTTCAACTGGCAGGTTGTTGATGAAATGTGAGAGGAAACTGGGATCATCATCATCATTAAGGAGGTTGTTCCGGTAAGAGGAGTAAATAGGCTCCTCTTCGGGAGAGTAGTTGCTGTTTATCTCACGGGCACTGGACTGGTCGAGAATGTCTGACCAGTTTTCTGGAAATAAAAAAGTGAAAACTTTATGAACTATACTATAATTTTATTTATATTTGGTTGAATGCAATTGATTTAACAGCAAAATACTGAAATAATTATTTGAAAATCAGAAACTTGGCAAACAAACACAAAATATTTTGATCAATCTTTATAACAGTGCAGCAATATAATATCATGATGAGTTACCTACATGATAGCTTCTGATATGCAACTATCTATTGTAAGCATTCTGATATTATTACAAGGACAGAAAATATAAATCAGATCGACTACCTCTTGTGCAATGGAAAATGGTACTGAAATCAAAGACATCACACCTGCCCAGAGCAAACCTATACACTATTTTAAAAACATTCATTCAGGTTGTAAAATTGAGTAAAACCTGACACCAGAAGCTAATTAAACTGAGACTTGACAATTTAACTTTTTTAAGAGTAAAATTTTAAGTTGTCTAATTTGCACACCAGTAATGGTTGAGATGTATGATACTAATATTTGATTTTTTATCGCCTACCATCATGTAACACAACTACATCTTGCAAAAAAATTGAATAATATAAATATTTAAACAAATATGAAAGTATTACCATTAGGCAGCACCGGCTTCACAAGTATCATAGAGACATGTGAAGTGACAAGCTTGCGGTTGTCATCTCTCAACAGCGGCAGACAGAGCTCATCACTGGCACACTCCACATGGTAGCATTTACTGTCAACAATGAACACAACATTGCAGCTCTGGGACACGCAGCATGACATCACACATTGCCGCAGACCCTTGATGAATAGTTTCTCTGTGTAATTTCCTGCTGTAAGATTGCCTGTAAAAAATATAAGATAATTATTTTTGTAACTATATATAACTAAGTAGGTACTTACTAATAAAGTGAAAACTTTTTTCAAAAATTATTTATGTGTTTTATTTGTCTGAATACTGTAGATTCTCTGTATTTATATAGAAACTTACCAACTGGTGCATAGTTAACAAAATTCTTAGGATATAATTTGGGACACTTATTTTCATTCCAAGCTTTGTTGTATTGTGATAGTGTAACTTTCACATTCACCGAACATATTACAAATAAACTTAACCATAATATTCTACAATTGTCCATTATTAGTAGCGAATTGAAATAAAACTAGAAACAAAATGTGGTCCTATCCAACTGTTAGCAAATCATGAGTTTGCAGTTATCTCCCGACGGGAACTATGTTAAGTACGGATGATACAAATATTATTATAATGCGTGGGAGAACAGATAAACAGATTTTTGCTCATTTAGAGCTTTAAGATAATTTGAATTTATTTTGTTGCTTTGATTTGGTAAAATTCCAACACAAATCGATCCAATTTTGACATTGACATTGACAATAAAACTTTTTTCGTAATGTTGGTGTTAGTTATTGTTGTCTATGGTAATAGTGACGTAACATCATAATATTCGAACTAAATATTTATTAGTCTACTCGGCACTAGATGGCGTTAAAATAGTGAGTTTTCCGCGTACAACGAGTGTGCATGGAAAACCGGAAGTTAACTGTTATCATCATCCTTTTCCGCTCCGATTAAGGGCTAGTAAAATTAAGTTTGAGGGAGGCTCGCAGAACACCCACAAAACCGCTTAATCATTGTAGACTTAGATTAGATTATCTTACTGCCTAATATTTAATTAGGGCTAGAATAAAATTGAATCTCTTTGCATAAAAACAAATGAAATCAGTACAATACAGTACCTATATTATTTACTTTTTTTGTTAACCTATACTATCCCACTCCTGGGCAAAGGTTTCCTCCAACTCCCTTCATGAGTCCCGGTCGAAGCCCTCCTCACGCCATCCAGGCACCCTGAAACCGGTCGAGATCCTGAAGCCAACGGGAAAGATTTAGGTTTTCATTTTACATAACGTTCCAATTGAAAAACGTCGTGTTAGATTTATATATTTTTTTATATTTACTTAATCAATACATATTATTGGTATGCTAAACTGCATAAATAACATAATATTCTAAATAATTATCTTACAAACGTTTGGTATATACATATATATATACAACCTGCAATACTTTTCTAATCAATAAACAAGATTAATTAAATTCACACTTCAGTAGACCGTTTTGAAAACAATTTAATTAATTTAGATTTTCATTTTCAACAACGTTTCAATTGAAAAACGTCGTGTTAGATTTATAATTTCTTATGTACAGTTTTTGTTTTAGATAGGACTAACTGTAAGGCATTTAAAATGGGGGCGGGTCAAATAGGTGGAATAGCTACGTTACGTGAGTTTTTAATTAAGTAAAATAATTACAATGAATAGACGGGTTTGTTAAACGATCAATATGTTTATTTAGTAGGTAGGTCATATGTGATATTAACTGCTTTTTCTTGATTTTACAGTTGACATAGACTTTGATAATCCTGCAAATTTTATTGGGAGAAGAGCTGAATCAACGGAAGGTCAATACATTGTAAGTAAGTAGGCATTTTTTTTTGTATAAGTAATAAATTGTACTTCCGCGGCTTTGCCTGCAATTTTTTTGCTTCGATAAAAGATGTAGAGTATTTATCAGTTCCTGAAATCTGCTATCAGATAAAAGGTTACAAATAAAAAAAGTGCTCAATCACGTATACCCATCGTCGATGTGTCTAGTGCGACAGAGCAGTAAACCGACCAACAAACTTACTTTCTCAAGGTAGTTTTGTTAACTTTTCGTGAGAGCCAACACCAGTAAAGTCTCCACTTTCCACCACGGTGTCCCTTCCAGCGTCTTGGTAGTGCAATGACTTATTGTCAACAGTAAAATTAATAAAACAAACATCGTGAGAAAACCGACATGTCTGTGAACCACAATATCCAAGGACATGTGTCTTCCGTGGAAGGTTCTTGGTGTCCAACATGATGTATCTACCCAAGAGAACTCCCCTTACGATTTAAGTCTGCGGGGGAGTCACGACCCTCAGTAATGAGGAAATATGACTCATAGAAAGAGAGAGAGAGCTATAAATAAATATAAATAAAATTCATTTATTTCGGGTTACTGAGACCTATGTATACATGAAAAGATATGTCTTATATAGACATATCTTTATATTTCTAGTTCATTAATTAATTCTTTGATGTGTATCATTTATCCAGGTATCGTACCTGTCGCACGCCATGATGTTCTGCGTGGGCGCACTGATCGAGGCGCACGTGGTGCTGACGCCGGCTATCTGTGTGTTCGGGGAGAGGTACAAGTTCGACGTGTTCGCCGGCAGCCACAAGTTCCTAGAGGGCTCTGGCATCAGCCGCCAGGTGCACCACATGTGTCTGCATCGGGGTAAGGGACTTTGAGGGTAGTTATACATTTTTGATCAGATTAGATTCGTAACGCTTTCGAGTTCAGGAAGTTAAATGATGCTCTGCAAGCTGCTGAAGATAGAGCCCAATGGTTAAATATAGAGCATTCAAGAACGATCAAAGGAGGACGTCACTACCCTCAGGAATGAGGAATACGAAGCATGGAGGAGGATAGTTATTTAGTGTAGTTTTAAAGTTCTTATTTGTAACTAGTTCAAAAATCTCTGACCTAACCTAACCGGATAACTACCGTACTTATCAGCTATTTCCTATTCCTAATAGGTAATTAAAAGCCGGAACTAGCCATAAAATGATATTCAAAATTATGCGAATTCATGATGATCGTCTGATTACATCACGAGGCGAACAAACAGAAGTACCACGCAGATCCCATCATTTTGTGTTTATTCTTGTAGTTTGCACTATCTCGCTTGTGACGACCTATGTGACCGCCAAAAAGCCTTACTTTATACTTGCGAAGGCTGTTAACCTCTCCTTGGTACTGCTAATGTATGGTCAGTAGGTCTACTTAACATAAATTTACTATATCCTATTTACTTATTAAGTTGGTAGTTACTAGGATATAATTATTACTAGGATATAATTATTTTAATATAAATGATATTTTTCGGGCGCCTATAACTATATATAAACAAGACAAGTCCAAAGTTCGTAACTGCAATTTTAATATTACATGATAAGGAAATTTACTGGTTGCTTTCTGTGTACGGTTTGCTTTCAATTGTATTTATCTCTTTTTTGCGAATAAACATCTTTATTGCTTATTACTGAAGTTTGAGAAGCCTAATCTACCAGTTTTATGTCAGAATGTAGTCTTTTTAACCCTCAGATTATGATTAATTGAAGTAAAGGGTCAAGAACGGCGCTAAATAGCTCATAAATTACTTAAATAACATAATTTGTATAACCTTAGACAGCCGTTATTCTTGTGGAAACATCTCATCCTTAGAGAGCACTTACAAGAGCACAGATCAAAAACAAAATGTCACTTGTCTAAGGGTGCATAAATCCTGTTTTACTCCCTAGGTTACAACCAATCAAAGCGTTGGGAGCACTGTTCTACCAACAACATAGCTCTGCTGGTTCTCAACCACCAGTTTTCCTTCAATGTGCGAGAGTCCGGCGCTGAGTACATCGTGAACAGACTGCGGTACGGAGTGCCTGGGGTTCAGCTGGAGGAGAATTTGAACTGTCACTACTTCGGCTGGGGCAGCAGGAGGAATGTGAGATGAGATGTATTTATTATTTATTTCATAAAATAGATTACGGATTTGGTAAGTGGGTATGAGTACAATGAAACAATGGAATAACATAATTTTGTTTTGAATTAGGCCACATGCCTACCTACATGTTTCGATCTCTAAAACTAATAAATGAAGAATAAATAAATATCTCAGGACATATCACACAGCGCCATCTAGCCCCATACTAAGCTTACGCTTGTATCATGGGTACTAGATAACGGATATAATACATAAAAACTTTTCTTTCGTAAATACATACATATGTACTTATTATACATAGAAACGACAAGACTCAACAACTCAACTATGCAACGAGTTTTGATGTGTGTATGTTTTTTCAGCAGATAGTATTTTAAGAGCACGGTTTTAGGCATATATATAGGTATGTATCATGCATTTGTGACCGTGCGAAGCCGAGCAGGGTAGCTAGTTTATAATAATTTCTATAAAAGCTATTACATTTTCCAGGGGTACCTAATACCGCTATTGATAGACCTCCGCCGAGTAGATATAACAATCTTGCCGAAACACAAGTGCCCTGAAATGTGGAACAGCAAGGGAGCCTACCTCTGCATACAACAGCCTCTGTGCAAGGTGCGTATATAATCATATAACAATTATAAAGTCGAGTGTTTATATTAAGAAAGTAAAATGAAGACGAAAGTTAATCGATGTAATAAGAAAATAAGAACTATTCCAGAAAATTTCACACAACCCCATGTATAACCCCATTACTGAGCGAACCCTTGTGTTATATGCAATGGTCTTCATATTATAATTATACATCCGGCTTCTCAGGTAGGCAGATGTTTTATGAGAAGATTAAATCCTGGATTAACTCATAGGTAACACCGCGGAGTTTAACCCGAGAACAACGCTGAATACACAAACCTATTTATCTATATGCTTATTCTGTTTGATTTGTGTTAAAATTAATGTCTTGTTTTTCCTTTATTAAAACAATATTGATTTTGAGCAAATAAACGGTAGTTAAGGCGAGGCATTTTCGCGCGAACTACGATTTTAGGAGGTGAGGTGTGGGGGGCCGCCCGCGCGTCTCACTCCGCGCGCTGTCCATTTCTCGTAACGTTAGCACTACGCCACAGTATAAATATTTCAGCTGTTATACTATGATCAACTTCTATTAATGTAAAATGTTATTTTTGTCAGTTTTAAATAAGCTAAGTAATAATTTATTACTTTATATCTATAAATATAAAACAAAGTCGTGTTTGTTGTTTGAAAAAAATACATAGGTTATATTAATAAAATTGCCGTGACTTTGTATATTCGCTGCTTAGATAACATGCAAAAAAAAATATCACCACATTTATTACGTTTATTATCGTATACATTCTGTTTGGATATTCTGCTTGGATCTGTTTTTAGGGTTCCGTACCCAAAGGGTAAAAAACGGGACACTATTACTAAGACTTCGCTGTCTGTCTGTCTATCTGTCCGTCCGTATGTCACCAGGCTGTATCTTATAAACCGTGATAGTTAGACAGTTTTTTTTAGAAGATGTATTTCTGTTGCCGCAATTATTTTATTTATTTCGAACACATACAGTCGTAACAACAAATAACAACAAATATAAATTACCATAATTATTACGTTTATGATTGTATAAATTCAGCTTGGTTCTGTTTTGTGTATTATGTGACAAACTAATGATGTTATAATATTATACTCACTCATTATTGATATTATTTTGAGATAATTTATCATCACATTCTGCAAGTCATTCTTTATCAGCTGTAGAGTTTATAGTCAATAGTAAATAATATAAAAAATAGATAGATCGGCCTATTTTATGGTATTATTGTTTAGTACATGATCCACTTACCCATCTGTCGTTGAAGTATTGAAATTCACAGGTTGCAATTCTACTAATGGACTGGTAGTATTAGATACTCAAGACTGCTTTTTCGACCTAAATTAATTAATTATAGAGTACTCGTACATAGGTACATACTTTTGGTCATACTGATATAATTTAGTCTGTGGCAAGTAATGACGAAAATTTACGAAATCAACTAAAATTATAAAAAAATCTCATAAACCTGAGGAGAAACATAAAGAATAAAAAAATTGGGCCACTTTTAGAAATATTGTTGCGTGCTTAGTAATTTTACTTTAAAAAAAGAGTAAACTTCTTAATTTTACTATAAAAGGGAGTAACTTACATACCGTTTCTTATAGTTCTCTTTCCCTGTCCTTCTTTTAGATATTAACACTGATTTCTTCCTAACTTTATTTTTTTTACCAGCCATTTTCAATTATTACACTGTGGCAAGAATGTAAGAACGGGCGGAGAAAATTTGGCACAGGTCTAACGTTGGCAAGCGCCCGATTGCGACTGACGGGGTAGCGGGCGGCGCGGCGTCTTGTCAAACTGCTGGGAAATATTCAAGTTTTGGGATTAATAATTAACTCAAAATTATAGGACTTTAGTTGAAACCCAAATTTTAGCAGGTTCTCTGTAGTATTTAAAGAGAAACATTTCTATATAAAAATGATGTGTAAAGTCAGAAATTTTATTAATAAGATATTCGATTTAGACTTTTACATTAAGCTGTCTTTGGAATTTTTTATGATCGAGTAAAGTATACCCTATCGTGTAACAAATTAGCACATTCCTCAGACAATATCCTTAAGTATATTGTATATTTTTTGCAAGACCGATATTAAGGAGTAAATACCTAAAAAATTTGATATAGTAAAACGTTTTTTCCGCTTTTTCACTGGTGACTCGCCTTAATGTGGTATTGTTCAAAACTAAACGCTCGACACAAATATTATTTCAGCTGAAATTCTAGACGATAGATAACAATGTATTTTGGAACGCAAATATAGCATAATACCTAGTTTAAAAATCAACATTTTTCAGAAGTTTATGCATAGGTATAAAAATCAAATAATAGCATAGTTTATTATTTTTAAAATAAATAATGACTGCTTAAGACTTATGAGTTATAGTTTTTAATGTGTGTATTAAAAGATATGATATTATGCTGTATAAGCCACTTTAAGATTTCTTGTTTATTTGGCAGATGGTTTTTATTTCAAAAGTTTTCTGTACTTATAAATAGGTCGCGCAGCTTTACTTCTCAAATTGCAATTTTGCAGTACAGCTGACTATTTTAAGTCCAAAAATATTAACTACGGCATTTCAGTCAATATTATTAAAATTATTTATTTTGAAATGTATTTATTAATTTTTATTCATAATTTTATACAGATTACTTTTAACCGACTTCAAAAAAGGAGATTATCAAGTCTTCTGAAAGTTTTTTTTTCATATTTGCAGTCGGATCGTTACGGAGCTCTATGCCCAGTAAGTATTTAACTAAATACGGTAAGTACAAACTTCTATATACCTACTCTTTGTATAATTCAACGAGTAAATAGCTTATTGTCGAGTGTTTTACTACCTATCTAAGCATGTACATGACAATAAGTGGAAATAGGCAAGGAGCTGGCGACATTTTATATAACATCTATTATAAATACAGTGAGATCAAAAAGTGTAGACATTTCATAACAAATTTCTTTATCTACGCTAAAAATATTTAGGCATTTATTTATGTAATAATATGTTTATTAAATGTTTTGTTAATTTGTTCTAACTGGATCCATGAAACTATTTCTGTAATTCTTTAAAATTACTAGTTACATTTTTGCAGAAAGTAACCAACCGCATTTGTTGAGCGAAACATGGGTCAAAATAAATATTTAGCTAGTTAACATTAGCTTGGATCATATCTGGTTAAGATGTTACTAAAATTTCATCACCTTTTCACAAAATTGTTTCCTTATCTATAATAAACCTGAAGAGGGTCAAAAGTCTGACCATTGAAGATATAAAAAAAAATGTTTATAGATACTTTGATTAGATACCAGAGCACGTTCCAACAATTTCTAGACATTTTGTCTGTTTATATGTGTCTCTGTTTGTTTGTTTATTTAAACGCTCATCACGCAAAAACGGCTGATCGGATCATCATGATTTTTGCTATGTAGGTAGTATAAGGTCTTAGGAAAATCATAGGCTACTTTTTATCCTGAAATAATGCGAACAAAGCCTTAGGCGTCCACTAGTTTCACAATAAAAATGATGTGCGTTCTTTTCCTACCGAATGTTTCATACTAAATGCTTTAGACAACTTTGTGTTTACATTTTGCGAGCAAAGCAAACTAATTCGTACCTACTTTAAACAGTTTTGCCAATTTAATGACGCAGATGGTGTGTTATGTGTTATTATTTAGCGTCTCTGACTCGTGTATGTGAAATTCTAACAATATACAGGATTACAGCTTAGTGATGCAGAACATTCTGGATAGCTTTAGTATATCATACTATTTTTATTTCTTGAAAGCTATTAAAAATTCGAAAAAATAAGCAAAAAAAGGTTTTTACAAAATGTATGGAGAAGGGAGAAATTACGTATTTGTTTTTTTTGTGAATTTAACAAAAGTCGTTGCACAGTGGTTTTTGTTGTTTATCAGTGACCTTGTTTATTAAGCAACTAGGATTTGCTTTGCTAGAAGCTTATGAAGGTTTTTAGCAGCTTTAGCGCCTAGCCTTAAACCTAGTGATTTCATCTGAAAGCAGTAGGTATACATGTATTCAACAAAGTAAATCTTTTAATCATAATCTGTAAGTCTTTTTAACAAAGACGTTTTTAATATCTAATTTTGTTAGTATTGAAAAACGTTAAGTATTTACAAGAAAACCATGGACATTATGCCAAGAAAGAGGAACTTACAATTCCTTGAAATCGCTCCAATTGAATCTCTCACCCCTGAGATTTTTCAAAGACTTTCCCGTAGTTTATAGACATATTTGTAGATTGCACCTATTTGTTGTACAGGACGACGTTGGCTCGGTGATCTCGTGCGCCGGGTTCGCGCAGGGTATGATGACGTCCCGGATGGTGGACCGGCCCTGCGGCGTCGGCTTCATCGACCTCACCAAGCAGAGCAAGTTCCTTACGTGCGGCGTGGACGACTCGCGTGACGTCATCGAACACGACGACCACATGGCCGTGGAGTTCACGGAGCGCCCCACGCCCAGCCTCCTCACTCTCGCCACCTACCTCACAGACCCCACCGGATCAGGCTCCGAGTACGAAGAAGCTAGGCCAGCTGAGAAGAAAGAAGTGCAGTCGTCGCCTGAGGAGGCACCTGAACCTGAGCCCGAACCTGTACCTCCACCCGAGCAGCAGCAGGCAGAGTCGGGGGAGCCTGGCCAGCCTGGGGCCGCGGTGGAGACTGAGGAGATGGGAGCACCTGGAGCGCCAGGGGAGCCAGGGGAGGGAGAAAAGCCAGGAGAGGGAGGAGCACCAGGAGAACCAGGGGCAGCTGAAGGACCCGGCGCGCCAGGGGCACCTGCCGCACCAGGGGAAGCACGCAAAAAACACAAAATCAAAAAGGCAAAAAAAAGTGGAAAGAAATAAGAAAAAACTGTAATATTTTAAAAGTAAATAAATATATTTTTGCTTATAATTAGACTTTAATTATATATTCTTAAAAATAAGTATCTGTTTTTGTATTTACCATGATATGTGTACGTTGCTCGCAAGATGTAGTCGTTTGATTTCACCCAAATATTCATAAATGTCAAATTTATTATAATAATCGTCTTAAATTTTAAGTTTAAATATATTTTTTGATTATATTTAAATTACACAATAACTTACACATATAAAATATAGTTTAATACTGGAGGATAATGAAACAGAATGATTATCTCTTGTGAACTCTAATTTGGTGTCCTCGAATAGGGAACAGCAACATTTCTATCTTGAGAGGTCCAATATCATCCGCTTCTATTTTGTACGCTCTTATTACGGACGATAATATGCTCTTCATTATCAACATACCGAAATTGCGACCTGGAACAAGAGAATAAATACATTTGTTAATAGGTAGTTATATATCGTACTAGCTGTGCCTGCGACTTCGTCCGCGTGCGGAATAGTTATTTTGGGCATCGTATTTATTTTTGAAAACTACCTCTTCAGCCTTAGAAAATTATAGCTTCTACCCACGACTTGAACCATTTTCGCAGCTCACGCAACGTAAGCCCTCAAAGATGAAAATTTTTCCCCGTTTTTTTTTGCATTTTCCATTAATTTTTCGCTCCTATTAGTTGCAGCGTGATGTTATATAGCCTAAAACTTTCCTCATTAAATGGTCTATTCAACACAAAAATAATTTTTCAATTCGCACCAGTACTTCCTGAGTTTACCTACGCCTTGTTAAAAAATCCCTAGGCCACTTGAAAACTTTCGTTCGACTTTAACTTTAGACCAATAGAACAGTAAAAATTTGTCAAAGTCAGTAGTTTCGATTAAAATATCGTTATAAAAGTGAGTTGTTCATTATTAATGAAATTAATTAAAATACGGTATAGGGAATTGCCGCTTGAACTGTGCTGTTTATGCACTATTTAGCACTAGGGACATAAAACGCTTATCTACGCTCTATATATAATTGGAACTAGTTAACACTTTTTTTAAATCTAAAACGCATATAAAATTAATTTACGCTATTTATTCACGTGTAACTGATTACCATATCTGAAGGCCGTGTTAGACGTAATGTTATATCTAGTTATGGTAATAAATTGTCATCACCAATTTATTAGCTATCTCTAAACCAATCAGTTTGTTCTTTGTAAATAGTACATACTCGTAGGTGCGGATGTTCAGCAGAGTTTTCGATATGTTTTTGTAAGGAATGAGCAATGCAAAGCGAAAATTTCAACGAAATTTTCCTCCTTCTTAATATGTCATATGTAATAAGGAGGAAAAATATCAAAATGACACTGTGTAAAACTAACAGAGTCTGCAGCAATTACCTTGTTAGTCCGAGACAAAAATAGGCTATGTGTAATCCAGGGTTTAATGTACAAATCTCCAAATTAAATAAATTTATCAACTCTAACCTACTCTAGATTTGAAGATCTGAGCGATCACTGTCTGGGTTTTTTATTTCAAAATGTAACCTCGACATGTATGTATCTAGAAGGCTAGTAAAAAGGAAGTACCCACCTATACAATTTCTAGAGCCATAACTGAAAGGCAGGAAGGCGGCTGGGTGCCTGTTGACAGAGTTCTCCGGCAGGAACCTGTCTGGTTGGAACTCGTGCACGTCTGGACCCCACACTGACTTGTTCCTGTGTACCGCGAACGCACCCACTACTGCGCCGGAACCAGCTGGTAGGGTTACACCGCATTTAGCTGGGGAGAGAAATAATCACCAATTATTACAAAGGTAAATAATACTATAACATGTCAGAGTTCCCTACAGCAGTATCACAACTCTCGAGTAGACTGTCTTCTTCTTCTTGTGCCTCTCTTTAATGGAGGTTGGCTGTCAGCTCAGTGAACTTGACCCTATTTTGTGCCAAGCGAAAATGTTCTTTTACCCAGGCAATATTAGTCCATTCACGTATATTTCTTAGTAGACTGTCAAAAATAAAAAATGCAATGTGCATTCAAGTCTGCATTGATTTAACATGTTTAATTAGTTCTAAGCAAAGATCGAATTGACGTACACAGGTAGGTACATTTTTTGAAGGTAGGAATATAATTAAAACTTACGTAAATAAGTATCCTTTTCAATATTCCGCGCGATGATCGGCACCACAGTGTAAAGTCTCATGCTTTCTTTGATGACTCGCTCTAAGAAGTGCATCTGCAGCAAGTTTTCCTTCGTCGCTCCTCGCGTGGAGTCGCCGAAGATAGTTTGCTGTCTGGAAACAACAGTTATTTAAATATCTATATTGATAAAGATGAGAAAAAATTGCTACGTAACCAAAAAAGATAATACTTAATAAACTTCTTTAATATCATTATTTAATTAAGCTTGGTATGGGGCTGGAGTGCGCTGTGTGATATGTGCTGAAATACCTATATATTTATTTATTTAATTCAATAGGTATGTATGTTACACCGCTGTTGTAAATTTTTTAGGAGAGTTGCTTTTGTTGATATAGCCGCTAGTTGTGGTACTAGTTATATTTCTCTTTATTTAATATTGTGTCTCGAATCGAAATAAATAAACAGCAGTTTTATTAAAATCGACATGAGAGCGGTTGATATCAACGTAAGTTATGAATATGAAAAATCTTTAAATAAACTGTAATTTGAGTACATAGTACATTAATTACATAGTACATGGAAGGTACAATACTATTTCCCATACATCTTAGTTCTGTATTTTACTAACCCTTTTCTGAATTAGTAAAATACAGAACTAAGATGTACTATGTACTCAAATTTTGTGAATACTTACTCTCTATACGCCCTCTCCTGTTCCTGCTGGTGGTTGCCCAGCAGCACCAAGGTGTACGCTATCACCAGCGCCGTGGTGTCGTTGCCAGCAATGGTGATAGAGTCGATGTGCTCGCGGAGCTGTTCGTCTGTAAACTCGATCTCTCGACCGAACAGCATGTCCAGGACTGCACGTAGTTTGCCTGTGGGAATACATGGCTTCATTAATTACGTGAAGATCTTACCATAAGAATCGGGAATTCAGTATTTCAACATTCGTAAACGTTAATGCGTACTTATATTACGACAGCCCTGTTTACGACTATGTTGGTTCAATTAGGATTACGATTTTGTTGACACAGGAATCATAGTTATGTAAAAAAAAGTCTCAGTTAGGAGAAAAATAAAATAAAAGCTCGGAATTATAAAACATCTATTGTAATCTTTTTTAGAAGAGTTTATTGAAACTCTCAACAACACTATTAAAACAACTACCTCTACAAATCCGATAAGGACTTTAAACTCATTCGCAAACACTTGATTTTTTGTGGAGATCATATCGGAATGTTAAAAAAGAAGAGGATCCTCATCTGATCCGGTGTTTGGTGTAATCAAATAGAATTAAATCTGTTTGCGCATACAATAGGTTAATAAATCATATACCGCACGCCTCTTGTTCATGAATGTCAAAATACTGTCGACGCAATGTTAACGTGGCTAGAAACACGTAGTCAAACATATTTAAGCTAACTGGATTATATTGAACAAGCTGATGTCTGATACATAAAACGTGACCGAGACATCTTGTTGACTTTTCCATGGACGAGACTTGAGGTGCTAATTACTACTATCGTCAAACGTGTTTATAAATGCTCGCGGTTTTTTTGACCATAATAGACATTAGTCTCTAGAACTCAATAACAAAGTCAAAATGATACGATTCACACACGCGTACTTTTCCTTAATAATGTCTAGTATTTTTGTTTCAATCGTATTTTGATCGCTATCTATCAAAATAATACTATTTTTATTTGTTTTGTTTCTTTATTTAGCAAGTTTACAGGTAGGTACGTGAGGAAACACTGAAATACTTGCACTAGGTACCGAAGTTGCCCTGTAAAGCAAGGTTTCAGAAAACTATATGCAGATTACATATTTGCTCGTACATAAACCGTTATATGGTTTAATCTCATTCAAGTTCTAGGCAAGCGCGATCTATTCCTCCATATAACTAAGTATATGCTATAAAATGTAGAACGACTACAACAATTTTTGTTGTAAGTGTACCTTGTCATCGATATTTAGAGTTTTGGATTATACAACTGCTGCAAATCAATTTCAAGGTAAGATGTACTTTATTCTGTGGCTATGTGCTAGAAAATACATGTAAGTGCAAATTACATATGATCTAGTCTAACACAATGTTCAAAATTAAATGGTATGTACTAATTGCTAGCCGAGCTAAGTCAATAATAGTGGTAACTGACCACTGATTGCAGTGTTAAAATAAAGATGTAATATGATAATGATTTATGATCGTGTTAAATGTGGTAAGAAACCCAATCTGTTTGATTTGTATAAAGAAGTTACTAATGCATTAAATGAGCTGTTAGTGTAGCACTAATAAAACATTTGTTTCAGATAATATTTACTTTTAAAACAGGTGGTCATGTAGTACTGTGCATTTAGAGATAGTATGAGTATGTTTAAATTGTAGTAAAGTTGTTTACGTACCAGAACTTTCTCCAGAATGTAAAACCTCTTTTTTCTTTTCGTATTCTTCTCTTCTTTTCTTTACTACCTGTGTAAAAAAAAGCCATTGAGATAATATCCAAGCATAGACGCGAATTCAAACAGTTTATTTTCATTATTTATTACTATATTTTAGTAAATGTGAGATTCACGCTACATAAATTTGCGAATTAAAATATAAACTAAGGAAATGTTTTTGAAAGTCAACACAATATGGCAAAGTGCTGACACCAGTCACGTGTAGCCTTATATCTTACGTGAATAATAGTACACATACATACATAATATTAGCTTGGTAGGAGCCAACACAACCTTCAATACGCCTAGAGCTATGTCAAGGTACATATAACATAGGTATGTCTCCATAAAACATCTATGATTTATCTCAAGAGGATAAATAGTCCATAGTCTTTAACTTTAAACAATAAAACTACTCTATTCATTCGTTCAAGGGCCGCTGTGCAAACATTTTGATGACAAATGCTTTGTTGCAATGTTGACATTACACATTTATTTGTGAGTACTTACGTTCACTTTGTCTTTATTTACCTGACTGAGAAGGTCCACAAATTGTACTTGATAGTGTTAATTTGTGAAGTCAGAGACTTTGAGACTTCTATGTAAAGAGTATGATATCACGCACATAATCTATGATGTTACGTCGTAACTTATGTGACTATTTATAGGTATATATGACTTAATCATGTTGATCTCGTTTTTAGAATATTTATCCCTTTTATTTTATGTACTTAGTGGATACATTATGTAATATTTTATTGATTGTTAAAAAACAACATAACATTGAAAGCATATACCTACGAAATATACTATCTAAGTACTATGAATCTGATATTTTATAACATCGCATTCCTGAATACTGAAAGACTGGTATAGGAAAACAAATATCGTGAGAAAACCGACATGTTTGAGGACATGTGTCTTCCGTGGAAGGACCTCGGCGCCCACCATAATGTATTTGCCCAAGTGAACTCCCCTAACGGATTAATTCTGCCCCGACCCTTAGTCATAAGGAAATACTACTCAAGACAGAGAGAGATGATATGATAGTTTACCTCATCCGTGAACTGGTGCGTGAGGTCAATGTTATCCTTCTGCAGGCGGGCGTAGGGTGTCAGGTTGAAGAGGCAGTCGGGCTGCAGCCATACTTTGAACAGCCTCATGTTTAATATCGTCATGACGGTGTGCCGCGCGCGCAAGTACGGCGTGTCGGGAGATCGCTGTACGTCCATACGCTCGCCCATCGCCGTCTCTGTGGAAAGATATACTCGCATTAATATGAAGTGAGTATGTTTTATTTATTTTTAACTAAAACAAGTTTGCACTTGTCCGTAGTTGGCCTGTTGGTAAGCAATAGCTATGGTCTAACATGGATCGTGCTTATAAGATGCTTTATAGAACCAATAAGAGTATATAGTTTAAAGTCATCGACGCCAATGGTATAGAGAGCCCTATCAGAAGTGAGTCGAAACCGGCTGTAGATGATGATGATGAGTGAAACTGAACAAGTTCTTTTGCTCTATGTTATTTTTAGTTGCTGTACAAAATTTGTGAAAGAAGAAGTTACATTCATTGAGTACGCAAATCTAATAGTCTCTTAGATAAATAATCAAAGTAATCTCTGTCTGAATAAATTCATCCGTTTCGGTGTGATTTCGGCACACGCCGCGCTTTATAAATAAGGGAGTTAAGATTATGTTGTATACTTTGTGTTTTGGTTAAAATAAGTAAATAAAGGCGTGTGTTTTAATGTATGCAATAGCAAAAACTTTCAAATTGTCTTAACGACTAAAAATCGTTTTAAGACAGGCAGCCGTTTTCTGGCAAATCTGATCACATTAGTCCAGAATAGAAGACTTGTGATAACTAAGTACTAGGCCTACTTTTGTGGTATTAATTCTATCAGAAAATATCGACCAAAAATACATCAATATCAACCAAGAACAACCTACAGCCACTTACCAAACACAATATCCAAGGTGCAAGCAGTGACATACTTGAGCACATCGAACTCTGCCCCGCCAGCCCTTTCACTCAGTCTATCGAGCAGTATGTTAGATTGTTCAGCGATCACTCCCAGGTACTGTTCCACGATTTTGTTGTGAAACACTGGTAGGAGTACTTTTCTGTGAGCCTTCCATAGACCAACTAGAAAAGGAGAATATTTTAAATTAATAGATAAATTGATTAAAGTTAAAGAGTGTGCGGCAGACTTAAAACTTTGTTTACCAAAAAAATCGAGTAGGTAGATAGATAGCCATATATTACCAAGAATAAAAACATAGTACTACACTCCTTTAAACAAAAGACATGTTACTAAATAAAATTGACGAGGTAATTGTTGAAAAGCTCGTTAATACGTTTTTTTCTTAAATAAGGATTAGTCTTAACATAAGACTTCTTCATGTTTTTTAAAATTCAAGTAGATACTTAAAATTCTCTCGATCCTGATCTTTCACAATTACATTAATACCTAAGATGTTATGCATATTGATTTACACTCAGGTTACAAGAGGAAAATCAATATTTTAATTTAAAAAAATTAAAGATGTACCAACACGCCATGAACTCGTTTTGTTATTTAAGCAAATACTATTTTTAGCGTGTGATTTTGTGACGAAGTTTAATAAGAATTTATGATTCCGGAAAACTGTGTGTTTTTGTTTGTCTAGTAATCTAGTGTCGGTAATGTTATTTTTCGCGACTTGCGATGTCGCAGCCGCTTACGGAAATATAGACCTTAAAATTTATATTATGTTTACTGACGCATCTTGTAAACGGATGTGTAGGATAAAAATTATCATAATGTTGCAAGCGTTATTTTGTGTATGTTCGTATTCTGATTTAAATTGAGTTACACAACGAAAGAAAAAAATATGATTTGGAATCAATACGCCAGACATGTTACTATCTATCTATATAAATATACGCGGTCACACACACATGCACGACTTTACAACTTTATAAAATGAGATTACATGTACATACCATATATAGTGTTACTGTTATAAAATATTATGGAGTATCCGTGGGTAAATTGTAGGTTCCGGCTGTTTGTCTAGTACGGCAGTCGTTAAGCCATGTCAGAGGCCCTTAGGGCGGCTTGATAAACCTTCGACACTTGGCCACTCTCATTCGATAAGAAGAAGAAGATAGAATATCAGAACATAAGTGGTTGCTTATGTCATACTGAAGTCACACATAAAAGGTTATGAGCTAGTTACCAGCAATGCTGTATATATAAGTACATATATACATATATTAAATGTGTAGTTTGATGCAAGCTTACCCGGAGCGACAAACAGGCCATGTCCTAGCCAAGGTCTGAGAAATCTATAAACTACATCCTTATCCAGACAGTTCTCCAGGATCACCTGGGCATCTTCTGGATCTCCTAACGCTGAAACAATCATTTTTATTCATGTTTAATACTGAAACAAAAAAACGAACTAAGGCCCGTTTGCGAAATGGCTAAACGTGTTTCAGGACTGTTGTGTAAAACTACTAAAAACCTAATATGAAATACTATGAGTATTTGCAAAATACTGATATCATTTCACGTTGAAACTTGTTAGTTGAAGATTAGGTAATAATGCCTAATATTCAATTAAAAAGTTCAAGCAAGCAAGTACGAAAGGACCAGTTTCGAGTGAGAAAATGAATCTCATGTTCGGATTTAAATAAAACTTAATGAAATTGTAAGTACGAGGGAATATTGGAAATGCGTACAAATCTTTACAAAAAAACATACTTACCAATATACAATTTAGGTCCAAGCCAAATCTTAGCAGCTCCTTTGTTTTTGTATGTAATATCCGCAACGTATTCCAAATTTCTCAATATTTCTAAAAGCATAAAGATTTTCTTTAGATATGAATAGGCATTTTAAAACATGTACAATATCATTATTAATAATCAATATTTCTAAAAACATAAAAACTTGATATGAATAGGCATTTTAAAACATGCACATTGACGTCATTCTGCTATGCTTGCAGTTGCACACTTGTAAGTGGCGATTCTTGAAGACTGTAGGTATACAAAGTTACGCGTATTTTGGAGCAAACTTCTGGCGAGACCTTTGTACATCAAAGCAATCGCGCTAAATCGTAGATTATAACGTTGCTTAACATCAGGCAAGTTGTAGTCAAGCGTGAACCTAACTCATGTAAAAAAACAAAAAATAGGATATAAAAGCATCGTTTTAATTCTTTAAAATCCTTACTTTCAGTATCTCCAATGAACAGAGTAGCGTTGCCCAGCAGTGGTACTGTGGGCGGGCCCGGCAAGGAATAGTACACGAACCCGACCACCGCTAGAACCACTAGGATTATCATTTTTACCCAGTTTGGTGATACCTGAAATAAAATATTATGTTTTGATTATGGCGTATATCATTACTTGGATAGTTTGACAAACGTTATCCAGTGCAAAAATGTGGTCAGCATGAAAAAAATCGCAGATATACGAGCAGATTCTAAAATAAATTTTGTGGTCAATAAGTTTATTAGACAAATAGATATTTTATTTTTTGGATTTAAATGAATGAATTGAACAAATTACCAAATGACACAAACAAAATATATCAAGATAATGAATATGAAACTTACACCAGTTACATAAAACAACAAATTTCATTCACGCAATGACGCCTACGAATAATTTTAATCGGTCTACGAATTAACGCTACGAGCGTAGCGCCGTAGCACACGTAGAGCTACGAACTCATTAGATACATTTAGCATATTATGACTGTTTTTGTACTTTATCAAAACAATGAAATCACTTGATCAAACAATAATAGATCAAAAAAATATATATTTAACTACGCCTTTACTAGATCTACAACTTAACTACTCACGAAAAATGACTCATTACCAAAGTACTTACTCTAAGAACCACTTGAAATCCAGTTTAAGGGATCATTAAACTTTTGCTCCCTGTTTCGTGCAGTTTTTTTATATTCCGAATAAGTTAAGTCCCGAAACGCGTGTCGTATGCTAAAGCCGGAAAGAGACTACTTGATCCTATTTGGAGTGCTCCAAGAAAATATTCTCGTGGTCAGTCGGATGGTGCGACGTAAACTGTAAATATTTAACAATGGCATCTGAGGTTGGAATACATAATTAAGTAGCACGTCATTATCTCCACATTTGCAGGGAATAGCGTGTAGGAACAAATTGGTTTCGTTTTTTTTACATGAGCTAGGCTCACGCTTGACTACTACTTACCTGATGCTAAGCAACGTTGTAATCTACGATCTTGCGCGGATACCTAAAAGAAACCGGTTATCTCTCTACTTGAAGACCGAAAAATTATAGTTTAAGGGGAATAGAGATTCAGGCAAGGAGTGCCACAGTTAAATAAGTTGTTAAATATTAATGTTTAGTAGCACTTTAATATCTATTTGCAACTTCATATGCCAAACGTAGTAAAAGCGACAATACATCGTATTTTTCATATAGCAATATATACATTATCGTGGATTGTGTCTAATACAGAGTCCAGAAGTATCAAGGGATAAAATAATTTTAATCCGGAATAAACCCAGCCAAAGCTTTGACTTTACCCCCGAGCTTTTCTAGAAAAACTAAAGTTTATCTAGATATTTTGAACGTTTCAATAAAAGCTATTTATAACTAATTTTTATTTGTGTGTTATTTGATGGTACGAGCTTTCAACGATAATATAATCTGTAAGACAGAGTGGGATGAAATAAAAAATCCTTGGTAGCAGATGACATGTAATAAGTGCCCCTTTTAAAACGTCATTAAAGTTGTGTGCAAAAACTGTCATGAACATAATTACACTAAGGTACTTATGTTATTATTTAGCATGGTAACTCTATCGTCACAACATGTCAATAAGTGACTTTGTACAGCTAATTTGATACCTACCATGGAAATAATATATATAGTACAGAGAGGAATGAAATAAAAAATCCTTGATACCTACTCTCGTTATTTTTTTTAAATGTAAAGTTTGCACAAATGTAAACTATAACATATATTTTTAAATTTTGTCGCAGTTAGTCATGTGTTAATATAAATATATGTAATATATAATTTCTACTGTATACATACTTCTGTACGCAGCTGATTAAATTGCTTGTACTATTAATTATATAACCGAATTCCAAGATACTTACCATTTTAAATCTGACATCGATAATTACATTAAATACAAACCACTATTCATCTAATAAAAACAAAGTTACAGCCTCACTTAATCTACAATTTTCTAAAGGCACGTGGTCCATTTATTGGTGAGGATATTTCTATGGAAAACTACACGACTTTTCTTATTGAAAGTGAAGGTACTCTAGTCACATTGCATCCCATGCGGCGCTTGGCACGAGTAACATAAAACAGTCTAAGTATCCTCAGCCATATCGTAATTATGATGAATAGTAGAAACAATAATTTGGTAGGTACTTGTTCTTATTGAAATGAGTGAAATGGAAAATGAGGAAAGAACTGGGAAAATTATTCACCGTTGCGTGCGCTGCGAAAACGGTTCAAGATATCACAAAAATATGTATGAAAGAATTATTTCTTTTAAAATAATCTAACAAAATGTCCTCAACAATATATGCCTATCTTTTAAGGTTAACTCACTAGAACCGTTTTTATGGTAATAAGTATTCCACGCGGACGAAGTCGCGGGCACCAGCTAGTATATAATATAAGTTGTTCTAGTTTTGTACTGATAGTTACACACATCTACTATGTGGGTGAGCTTTCAGAAAATCGTCAAAATTTCAAATAAATGAATGGATAAATACAAAGATTTCTTCAGACATTTAACGAGAATTGAAAATTTGAAAGCACGTCAGAAGTGTCTTGTTTAGTGAAATTGAGGTGACCGAAAAACCGCATCAGAATATTAATTTAATCTCAATCCCTAAAAATCTACCGGTCAGTGGAACTAGACGTGAAATTATTTAGAAAATGATAATAATAATAATAATAATAAAAACGTTTATTTGACCTTATTAGAAAGAAACAGGTAAGTATAGCAGTAGTGAACATAAAATTTTACTATGAGATAGGGCTTATAACTATACAATAGTTGGTGAACCCTGGACATCAAAGTAGGTCATCACCTGTGTGATGATGTCCAGTTTTTTCTAATAAACAACAACAAAGCTAGTTGTTATATTAAGGAGGAAAGTTGTGAGTTAGTGTGGTTTTACATTGAGCAAACTTTGCACAACACAGCAACAATCTTTCCAAAAACTTTTTAAACTACTGAATGATTGTGTGCTTAAAACTAAGTAGGTACCTGTAGTGCCTTGATTTCAATCCAGTAAACACTATAGTTAGACACAGTTGTTAATTGTTGAATCACAAACAAGTTTTAGCAAAACAAGGTTTGGTTTGGCCTGATGCCTTAGTTTTACATGTGATTCTTCGATGATGTTTGCCAAGCAATGATTTCTGTTGACATATTAATGGCTGGAGAGTCTCATATATGATAGCCCGTGGCAATAAAGTCGAATATTCGAATAAAGTTTATTGACTGGCTTTTTCAGTTAATCATTATCACCATTTGATGTTTGACGTGCAGTCGAAAGTGGAAAGCTGACCCATTTCCACCGAAGATACCGGTCACTTATGACGTCAATGTGATGTAACTAACACTGTTCCGTAGGTATAATGCTTCCATAACAGTTAATGTTGTAATAAATAATCATAGAAACAGACAGTTTGATATGGAAATGCTCCAGGTTCCAACATTATCGTGAACGCATTACATTGACCGTGACTCAGTTAGAGCTATATTTTTGGTTGATAAAGTATTGGGCGTAATCTTGCCTAAAGTAGAGCATTTAATTTGAGAACGATGAATGTAGTGTCATCAAACTATCAATGTACAAATTTAGCTTTACTTGGTTTATGGATGTAGTTCGATATTTGCATTGAAATGAGCTGCATTTTCTAAATGTTCGTGACTAATAGCTTCTTTGGCATCTCTTTCACCGACATGCAAAGCATGAAACATATTTCCTTATGCCGTTCTATAATTAAATGGTTTATGGGTTTATGTTTACCGCCGTTGGAGTATAGGCGTGTTTCAATCGTCTCGAACTAAACTCAGGCGCAAATACAAGTTTGTCGTGAAAATATAGTCCCAGACTTTAGACCACATACCTGCAAAGTAGGAACTCACAGCTCTGCCTGGATTGTTAGTTCATTTGGCAATATGTGCATTTGGCGTCTATTCAAACAAATATTCTTGTATATCAGTGCCAAATAGTAAACGTGTTTGTCCGCGGTTTCGGTAAACAAGAATTTATGCATCTAGTAGATCAATGCGGAGATTCCTGGAAATCCAAACTCCATTATACATATTTTTTTCATTGTTATTGAAGATGAAGAGGTTTGCAATAATACGTGAGCTAATTGTTTTCTGATCTAATTGGTTTGCGGTTACTGTTATGTGTTTAATTGAATTCGTTTTTGTCTAGACAGCTATCTGAAATAGGAAATCGTGGCGTTCTGTTAATGGGTAAAAAAATCTGCGGCCATGCGGGGCCCAGACCAGACCAGACACGTTTCGGGGTCAAGAATCTACGGGTCTGCGACTCCTGCCCTTGAAGTTTTTATAAAGCAACGGTTACAAGTTGATAGCGACCGGACGTGTTCTAATCCTTTAGTTATGAATGGAAAGAGTTGATAAAGGAAATGTAATGCTCAGTAAGTTGACGCAAAAATTAAACACCAGGCTAAATTTATTACAATTGCGTTAAAAATAGTGATAACAAGCTCCATAACTAAGTAACATACAAAACATTTCACTATTGTTTTTGGCGATCAAATGAGACTATTTCAAATGAAATACAGGTAAATCTGTCTAGAACTTTAAAGACTTTTGTTATTTTCCTGCATTTTATATTGATTGTGAAATGATAACCTTACTTTTTATAACATTCTGAATTGTCTTCGTCGACGTCGTCGACATTGAAAGTTCAAAGACTTTACCAATCATTGCTAAATTCGTTTCGTTCCCCATTGTTCTTGCGTCTGTTCTAGCAAAAAGATCATTGTATAGTATCATAGAACCTTCTGGAAAACTTAATATCTACAAATGTGTACCATATTACAAATTTTGACTATTCTTTGTAATTTATTTAAAAATATGATGTTTTTATAGGTTTTTGATAGGTACTTTTTGTCTAATTTAGTGACTTTTAATACAGTTACTTTGAAGAATACAATTCTTTATATAATTGAATTATTCATTCTTTTCCAATGGCTATATTGCCTACCTACCGAGTAAATTTACTTATTCAGTGTGCAAATTATATGTTTCAGTTTAGTAAGGCCACAGCCGGATAGTTTATTATAAACTACACGTTTACCCAATTTCGCAAAGACAGAGTGATTTTATAAAGGCAAGCAACAGCATATTTACTGACATAATTACATAGAAGCAGAAACACATATGTTAGCTTTTGCCATTGAATATTATTAGGCATATATTTCTTTATTGAACGAATGAATAAAAATTACAAATTTTAGTTTAAGAAACACTGATTTTGGAACCCATAAATAAATATGAGTACTTTGTACAATTAACGTCATTTAAATGTATATTCAAGTGTTCAATATAAGTAGATGTTGTCTGGCAAACTGTATTGTAGTGGAAAATTAAAAATTAAACTGTGTCGAAGTAGGAATTTCTACGAAAAACAGAGTGTATATAATATTATGTAAAGTAAATGATTTGTCAATTTCACGCTCGCTAAATGAATAAATGTTCAGTCAAAATATATTTTTAATTTAAAAAATAATGAATTAAGTATAAATCAGATAATTCGTTCTGTTGTAGGACATTCAAACATCAATAAAGTCACATTTGCTTTTATGTATGTTATTATATTGCTTGATATTCACAAATAAAGTTCAAATTCAAAATTCAAATTCAAAATTCAAATTCAAAATTCAAATTCAAAATTCAAATTCAAAATTCAAATTCAAATTCAAATTCAAAATTCAAATTCAAATTCAAAATTCAAATTCAAAATTCAAATTCAAAATTCAAATTCAAAATTCAAATTCAAAATTCAAATTCAAAATTCAAATTCAAAATTCAAATTCAAATTCAAAATTCAAATTCAAAATTCAAATTCAAAATTCAAATTCAAATTCAAAATTCAAATTCAAAATTCAAATTCAAAATTCAAATTCAAAATTCAAATTCAAAATTCAAATTCAAAATTCAAATTCAAAATTCAAATTCAAATTCAAAATTCATTTATTCAGAATAAGTGTAACAATAATTCTTAATTACTACCTAACATACTGGGTGATGGCACACCCGTGCTATGTTAGCTAGTCACTTCCAGTGATCTTGCTTACATTAATACAGTTAGGAACAAATAAAAAATAAATTTTTGAAAGTCAAAAGATATTTGTCAAAATATTTTAAACATGATTATGTCTTCTACAGTCCTTAAAAAGTCATAATATTATTATTTAGTATTTACATTAATATTTAGCAATTTCAATTAGTTCTAGATTTATGTTTATATTTACATTTTAGTCCATTTGTAATTATGAGGTGTTTTGAATTTACATAATATAGAATACAAATCTTAATTCATGAAATTATCACTATTTAATTAACGAACAATATAAATAAATAAACAATAAAGTAGAATGCCATGGAAGATTACCAGATTAGAGTAAAAGAAACTATTCACTCTCTAATCATACTGATAAGCACATTGTGTGTGAAAATCACGGAGTCTGCAAGTGGCTGGAAAAATACGCCAAGTTTCGTTTCGTATCATAAAAATGCCATAATAGGTAGGTATTCATTATGTTACTTACAATGTTTCTAACCGTAGAATAGTTATTGCAGAAGTTTAAAACAAAGAATACCTAATCTTTTGACGTCACTAATGTTTTGACGTAATTGTAATAAGTAATATATCTTTATATGCATTATGCATAATGCAGTAATAATTTTAAATAATTGTTTTCATTTCTGACTACATATTATATATTCTAAAATACCGTAATAACAAAAGCATATATACTTCTCGAATAAAAAAAAACAAGATTAATAAAAAACTATGTGTAAGGTACAACGTAAACAAATAATAAAATAAAATAATGATAATCACATGCTTTCATTCATGTGACTGCGGCCATAATATTCAAGTTGTTTACCGCATTCTATATATACTTACAGGTAGAATTAAACAGTTTTGGAATATATATTGCTGCTATATAAAAATTCTGAAATCCAAATATATTTTGCAAATCATAGTGATTCATATTATGTTTGTTGTATCTCAAACGATTGGATCGATTCGAATGAAACTTGATACAAATATAGGCAAGATCCGGGATAACCACACATGCTACTTTTTAAGGTGAACTAGGTTCATTTGTTTATTACACGTGACAAAAAATATGATGGCAAATAATACGTGTGTCTAATGGTGATTATTAGTTCAGAAAACACAACATGTTTCCCACTAAGTAAGTAGTAGTAGTATAGCACGCCTACAGTAACAATCTCTCTCGTTGATATAACCACTCGTCTCTAATTCTGTCCCCAGTTTTCTTACGTATTTCCGATAGGCTGCGTGTTGGTGATTTGCTACAGCTTTTCCGTAGATTTTAAAGCTTTATAAAGTTACCGGTTATTTAGTGCCAAAAGATTATGTACGTGTTAATAATTTTCTTTTTGGTTTCTTTAGTGTATTATATTAAGTACAGACGGTCCCGGAAGGTTCTATATGAGTTGTCAGATACGCTGCCTGATGCTGGTAGACTCCCGATCATAGGACAGTCGCATTGGTTTATCGGAGGGCCAGAAAGTAAGTAATAATATGTAATCATTTATTTGTTAGAAATAATACTTATGTAACTATAGGCATTCATCAATGGTTTGTAAATTTTCTAAAATATTTCTAATGGGTCAACGCACAAAGAGGAGGATTTGTGATTTTGTATTTATCTGTTTTTTATCGATTTTGATTAGTACTAGTCATGGGTAAACTGAGGATAGGTTTTCTTTAAATGGGAATTGAAATATATATTCAAACATTTTTTAAAGGCAATTGATACAACAACTTCCATGCTCCGACATCTATATATTATCTTCTTACAAAATAAATCATAATAACTAAACAATACACATAAATATAAATAGATTAAATGCTCATACAATGTGTTGTTATAAATAATAATAATATAAATATATAAATATATTAAATAATACAATTAAACATAATAATCTTGTTTTTTCTTATAATTTTAGGTTTGTATAATAACATAAGAACTTTGTATACAAAGTTGGAAGCGACAGCGGACTTAACAAAAATATGGATTGGTCCTCAACTTTATATTGGTAAGTTTGATTGATTATATTATATACAAGAGATTATTTTGTACTTTATAAACTTACGAATCATCATTGTTAATCAATGTTACACATACTTGTATCGAGCAGCTGATATAGTAATGAAAGCTTGTGTGTTTGTGCGAGTGTCTGTTTTTATCATTCTTCTTCTTATCGAATGAGAGCGGCTAACCCTGGTGTCGAGAGTTAATCAAGCCTCCTTAATGGCCTCTGACGTGGTTTAACGATTGACGAACTATGACAAACAGCCGGGACCTATAATTTAACATGTGTACCGAACACGGAAGCGCCCAAAATGGAATGCCACTTTTTTATCATTAATTTATAATTAAATGGGCTGACCAATATGAATGAAATTTTGCGTGGAAATAGACATGACCTGCTTTTGTTCGTAACTATTTTATTATTAATTATAAATATAAATTTACTCTGCTCTACTACCATTTTTTAAACCACAGTAATGCACTTGCAGAGATTAAGTGTTTTTTATTGATTTCAGTGCCTACAGATTTGGACGATGTACAAAAAGTTTTGGAAAATTGCCTTGAAAAAGACTATTCCTACAAGTTTTTAAAAACATGGCTGGGAAATGGACTCTTCGTTGCACCAGGTACGTACACATATGTTATGTATACTTACATATATAACACAATTAACCATTATTGTGTAGGTAATCTAGAGTTAATAGGTATCTTCTAGGTAAGCGTGCACCCTAGGCTGTAGCAATGCTTTTTGTTTGTATGTTCGTCGATCAATCCACCAACATATAGAAGTAGGAGAAGTTGTCCAACAAACACTGATCACATCAAAAAATATTTTGAGCGAAGTTTGATCTATAATATTAGCAATATATAATATAATATAATGCTAGTCTAGGTTTAACATAAGCTGCAATGCTTAACATCAGGCCGGCCGTAGTCAAAAGCAAACCTATTCCACATAAAATAAAATTATAGTTCTAACTTGATAAGTAAGTGCTTAGTAAATATTCTTACATATTAGAAATAACATATTCATTTAATTAAAGTTTGAAACAGAGTTTGTTTTTTCATAAACTTAGAGTTACGACCGGCGACCCCCGCTCTGGATCGTTTCTGGTGCAACGGCTATCTATTGCCATCCAGCGCGGAAACGCAGCGAGCTTGGCACATTTGCACCGGGAACGATTAGGGGCGGGTTATTTAGTTAACTTGACATTAAGAAAATTCCTCATAATGCCGTAGATTTATATTATTTGTAAGGTTATTAAAGTTTTGATCTCAGGCACACATAAAACCATTTATTTACCGTTATAATATATCGAACATACTAATTTTTTTAAACAGTTGTGTAAAATCTCGTATTTTTTGTAAATAATATCTGTTATTTTTTGTAAGTGTTTCTGTATGTTTAAGTCATTTTTGTATATACTTGTGGAATATATGTAAATAATATTAGTTAGTAATTTTCGTAAATCTCGTATTCGTAAAAATATTAACATCAAGGAACATTTTTTTTTGCTTGAGTCCTCTATATAGTCCGTATAATAAATATACATTTTTTGTGTTGCATAATGTAGAGTTAGGCACACTTACGAGTATGTGCATACTGCATAGTAATTGAGGGCATGACAGATGCTCATAAAATAAATAAGCTACAATAACTATTCCTATAACCACTATTGTTCACGATGTCTAATATTGATATTGACTAATTTACTGACACAAGTTTGTTGCACATTATTTATGTTTAACAGGATTCGTAGAAAGAAATGGTAGATGTATTAGAACTATATTTTATAAAATCCAACTTTGACCGCGGGCGTTACTCCAGTGCATTAAAGAAAAAAAAAAAGAAACATTTATTGTAGAAATTAATAAACAAGTACAAACCAGAAATTTATAATGTAAAACTACATAAGTAAATAAAATATATATTTTCCACAATACAACCCCAACTCAGCATAACTAGCGAACTTGCTGACTACGTAGTAACGTCCTCATATGTACAACTGTCCTAGAATATTCCCCGCTAAAATAGGGTATATTAGTCATGTGAGGACGCATCACTAACCATCCCAAAGGAAATACGTTCGCCGTAGCCGAAATCGGCTTGGAAAGCATCATCATCATTAGTATTATTAAATGTTCGGTGACTGCCTTGCCCAAAGCACTTACTAACACTAAGTTACATTCCAGTGGACCTCTGGAAGGCGCACCGCCGGCTCCTGCTGCCTGTGTTCCACAACCGGCAGGTGGAGGACTTCATCGAGGTGTTCGGCGAGCAGGGCTCCGTGCTGGTGGGGCGCCTGCAGGAGCGGCTGGGCGCCGGGGACTTTGACATCTACGAGCATATCACCTCCTGCATGCTGGATATTGTGTTTGGTAAGTAGTAACTTAGTTAAGTAACATCATGTTATTTATATATATTATATATATTTTAATATTAAAACTTTCGTGAGACATTTTATCAATATATTAACTAAACGGTTTTCACTCACGTGTAAATCGCGTAAGTTGTTTACGCGTTTCGGATGTTATGACATCCATCTTTAGAACAACTTACAACAACTTACGCGATTTACACGTGAGTGAAAACCGTTTAGTTAATATATTATTATAAAAAAAGTTTGTAATTTTCTTAAACATACCTCATTATTTTAAGTTGTTATAATACTAAGTTGTAAACAAAACCCCCCGGAAGAACCTGCCTCTCTACGACACAGTTTTGTACTAATGTAAGAGGCAGTGCTACTTGTATGATGAAACAAATTATTTGTTTTACAATAAATTTCTTTAGTTTGAGATTGAAAGGCGTCACGTGGAAATTTATCCAATTTTATTAGATAACCCGTTTTGCATATTTATCTCTATCTTTCTCTCTCTCACTTCTAACATAATAAAGATGAGTTTTAAAGATTTTCCGAAAAGCTTTTTTTGCACCATTAGAAATATTAACTAATACAGATATAATTTACTAACCTTCCAATTTTTGTGTCAACATTCCAGAGACAGCGATGGGCGAGAAGATGGATGTGCAGCACCACCCCGACACTCCGTACCTGCGCGCGCGCAAGACCGTCATGTCCATCATCAGTATGCGCATGTTCAAGCCGTGGCTGCAGCCGGAACCACTCTTCAACCTCACCTCGCACAGCGCGCTGCAGAAGGAGAGCATAGACCTCACACACCACTTCACTGATGAGGTCTGTGTTATTTTTAGTCATGGGCTAAAGAATTTCTTACTACTTAACAACAATAATTAGTCACGGGATAAAAAAACTCTTATTACCTACTTATATACTCCAATAATTAAAGAAAATCAAGAAGGAAATTCACTACCTACACATACTTTTTCTAACAACCACAAAATAGTAAAGTCATATTCCTTCTTAATTTACGGATCTTGCGATATACCCGATTTGGCATAAACAAAATTAAGATGCATCAAATGTTTTTGTACGGAGCATTATTAATTTTAATGTATGTTTTTTTAGGTGGTCGCAAAGAAACGTCTGAATGCAGAACAAATCAATAATGACAGCAAAAAAGGTAAGCCAAATACATACTCGTAGTATTTTGTAAATTATTTAGAGTGCTTTACATTTATGTTTAACTAGTGGGTGCTCGCGGCTTCGCTCGCATTAAGGAGGCCCCTTTAAAAGTAGCATTTCCAAAAATCCTTTCTTAGCGGATGCCTACGTCACATAACATCTCCTTCATTCCAAATTTCAGCCCAATCCGTCCAGTGGTTTGGGCTGTGCGTACACTTTTAGAGTTTTATATATTTAGATGTTTAGTAGTATAGTCTGGTTTCATTCGTGGCCAAATTTAAGCTTTCTATCGGACTCGCTGTCATGAATTAGATTTTCATTCTTCCGTCAATAAAATATGTAAAATATAATTAAATTTTCTAGGTCGCAAAGACATCCTAGAGCTGCTCCTGAGCAAGAACCTGCAGTTTACAAACGAGCAGCTTCGCGAGCACATCGACTCTATCACCATCGCTGGTAACGACACCACGGCGCTGGTGATAGCGTACGCTCTCATGATGCTGGGGATACATAAGGAGGAGCAGGACAAAGTTTATCGAGAGTAAGTCATATCTTCTTCTTTTTTTTTATCAATTTTCTAATGGATGTATTGGCTCCAATCACGAGGTTCTGGAATAAAAAGTAACATATGTATGTCACTCAGGACCTTATACTATCACTATATCAATAATCACGATGGACTGTCGATCCTTTGTGGCGTGAATGAGGAACAAACTAACCAACAAACATACATATATCATTACATATATATATGTAAGTATATGTATTTATTCCAGTTTCAGGCTGTTTTTTTTTTATTCTAAATGACATGTTTTACGAGTAAATCACAATAGTTACAAAGTCTTATGAGTATATCTAATAATTTAAATTGATTAATTCAGAGATTTTTAGTCATAATGTATCGAAACTTTTATAAAATTTTGGCTAATTCTTTCTTTGTGTGTTTTCCAGAATAAAGTCAGTATTCGGTGATTCTACGAGGTCGCCTACAAAAGAAGACCTGAACAAGTTGGAGTACCTGGAGCGAGTCCTGAAGGAGACCATGAGACTGTACACTGTTGTGCCCATCATAGCCAGGAAGACACAGCGGGAGATCAAACTATGTAAATATATAAAGACATTTCATCCGAGCGACGTATTCTTCAAAGGCTTCAATCAATGCAATACAATACAATACAATACATTTATTCATAATTCCATAATTATAGGTCAATTATTAATATTAAGTCAATGGTAATTCAACAATCATAGTATAAACAAACGACAAATTCAATTATACAATATATGTAAATAAAGAAGATAATATAAATGCAATTGTTAAAACTAAAACAATGTCACATAATCAGAACTTCCGGGTGAAATACACGTATCAAAAACAGTCTTTGATTTTAAAGTATTCTTCAACGTCATAAAATGCGTGCGTCAGCAGCCACGCTCTTAACTTGGTCTTAAAGACCGTCAGCAGCCACGCTCTTAACTTGGTCTTAAAGACCGTCAGCAGCCACTCTCTTAACTTGGTGTTAAAGACCGCGGTAGAGGCTGCATCACGGATGGAGACTGGTAGTCGGTTGTAAATCGTGGGCCCTATTATGTACACCGACCTTTCCGATTTAGCAAGGCAATGGGGTTTCTCTTTATTTTTGTATTATTATGAGTGTAACGTAAGATGTTAATCCGAACAAAATTAGGTAATAAAAAAACGCAAATTTTTTAACATTGAAGAAATCACAACTTAAGTAGATACTCATATTACATACTATAGGTACGTTATTTCGTTTCCTTTGTTTTACAACAAAGATCGAAAACATAATCCAAACACTAGTGAGATTACCGAATTTTTAGCTTAGTTTAATCATTATTAACAGAAATAACAGACTACAAAAAAGGAGGCCATTCAGGAGAAGAAGTTTAATTTTTTTTCAGTATATGTTTTGTTATTTCCCTCCAGCCACGTGCACGGTCCCCGCGGGCGTGGGCTGCGGCGTGCTGCCTTTCATGCTGCACCGCTCCAAGCGCGTGTGGGGGCCCGACGCGGACGCCTTCCTGCCAGACAGGTTCCTGCCAGAGAACTGCGCCAACAGACACCCCTGCGCCTACTTGCCTTTTAGCTATGGAGTTAGGAATTGTATAGGTGAGTTTATTTATTGCTCAAACGTGCACTGTATACCTATACACGTTTACCCGTTTCAGTACAATAGTAGTAGTATTCCACTTTGGGCGCTTCCGTGGGTCGGATGACAAGTTAAATTGTAGGTCCCGGCTGTTTGTCTAGTTCGGCAGTCGTAAAACCATATCAGAGGCCCTTAGGGCGGCTTGATTAACTCTCGACACCAGAGTTGGCCACTCTCATTCGATAAGAAGAAGAAGAAGAAGAACGCAACGAAGCGATAGATCATACCTTCAAAAAAATGAAAATGACTACCAACATACCGTACTTAAGATTAAGACGTACGTAGACACGTAGTGAAACTTATTACGTTATAAGGTACTTATTTTTCCTGCAGGTCGTCATTACGGCATGTTGGCTATGAAGAGCGTGATTGCAACGATACTCAGAAGCTACGAAGTCACAGCGAAGCCCTTTGATCGACTGAAGATAGAAATATTACTGTTCCCCGTCGGTGGACATCTCATATCTATTAAAAAACGTACCTGAATTATATTTATGGTTTATTTATGAAAATGATTTTCTTTTACCCGGCACATGTAAGAGTAATTTATTGAATTGTGTATCAGTATTGATATGCATGTATATGCTGGTATATCTATATATAGAACATAATTTAGTTAAGGTTTCCGGATTATCTAAGATTAATATTTATTTATTAATTATTCATATTATTGGATATAAGTCTCATCTTAACAGTGGTTTATTTTTAATTGTAATTAAATGGGTGTTGTTGTTGTATGATTAGTATTTTTTAATACATTTTTTATAACAATATTAATCATAATTATTATTTTGTATTCATTTATTTACAACTATTTTTATTCTTTTTACAATATATGTATGTATAAAAAAACAAATATCATAAAAAACTTAAAAATAATGATGCCGCCGGCAACGGGGCAGGACCCAAGCTACCGGTGGTAGAGGCTACAAAGAAAGGAACCTCCGGACAATACGCGCCGTGTCAAGATTCACTGCCTTCTGTATCTGTCCCTTAACCCAACCTTTCAAGGAGAGCCTCTTAAGGTGTTGATCGAGGCTCTTCGCTATAAGACCGTTCACCGAAACGACTATTGGGACAATCATCGTCGAATCAACATCCCACATGGCGGTAATCTCATGTGCCAAGTCAAGGTACTTGCTGACTTTGTCCTTCTCAGCCTTCACGAGATTTTCGTCATGTGGTATGGTGATGTCAACAATAACTGCCCGGCGCTGGGGCCGGTCTACTATCACGATATCAGGCTTATTGCAAGCAATAGTCTTCTCCGTGATAATAGATCGGTCCCAGTAGAGCAATACACGACCATTTTCGAGAATTGGCTCTGGTACATATCTACTGGTAGTACGGTAGCTGAGACTCAACAAGGCCATATCGAAGAGCAAGTTGCTGGTGGATGATCCTGGCTACTAGGTTATGTCTGTGCAAATACTCGCCGTTAGCTAGATGAGAACAACCGGAATTATATGCCTGAGTGACTCTCCGGGACGGCGGCATGCTCGACAAATGTCGACCATACCGTCTTTCAGGATAAATTTCCGATAATTGTTCGTCATCATAACTTCGTCAGCAATCGCACAAGCAAAACCTTCGGTTTCCCCAAAGAGGTCTCCGAAGCGTAGCCAGTTCACCGATGCCAAGAGATTCACATCAAGCCCAGTAAGGGCCTGATAGAACCTCCCGTGCAGCTCTTTGCTCTTCCATATCTCCTTGCGGTCCTCAACACTAAGTACCACCGGTCTGTGCCAGTTCTCATTCGCCAAGGAGAGCGGAGTGAGGCCTTTGTCGACAGCTACAACATTGCGATGTATCCCACACTCATTGTTGAGGAAATAATCCCTGAGATTGCAAACCTAGCGGTTGTGAAGGGTCTTAGCGTTTAAAAAGCCACGCCCTCCACTTTCCGCGGGAGGTACAATCTCATTACAGACGAGCGTGGGTGTAACATGCGGTGCAAAGTAAGCTTTCGACGGCCCTTTCTATCCAGGGCGTCCTGCTCAGTTTGAGTCCACTTCAGTATGCCAAAGGAGTATATTAGTAGAGGCATCACCCAACCGTTGAAGGCACGCACCTTATTACTCCCAGAATCAACCGACAAAAGAAGCGCTCCTTCACCGATCGCTTGACGTCCACCACTGATATACCCAACGACTCCGACATACCAAGGTAGGTATATGTAGGTTTCGCCTTCGGAGAGAGACAGAGTAATTGTATCAGAAAGTTGTAAATTCGTTGAATTTACAATAATAATCATAATTATTATTGATAATTATTATTAGAGGCACTGTCTATGTACATTTATAAGAAAATGATAAAAACTTCAATTCAATAACCAATTGCGGAAAAAAATATAAATTTTTATAAGCGACACCTGGTGTCAAGTAGTACAACTAAAATTATATTGAACTCGATTTTAAATCGAATAGCATATCGTTATGTTGGCAATAATGTGTGATTATAATCTGACGAAGTCACAACACTAAACAAGCAAAGCAACATGGCGGCTCCGCTTGACTACAAAAATTAAGTTGACTGAATTAGGTTACAAATTTATCTGTAAAAAGTTTGTGTGTTTTTGTTTTACTGTTCGGTTTTTTAAGTGCAGTGAAGTGGTGAAGGAGACGTATATCATGTTATAGTATATTCCCTTTCATAAGGTAAGAGAACCCATGCAAATGAAGTTAATTGTATTTGGCCACATACTAATGTTTTACTTATGGTTTTTAGGCGTGATGTGTATCGTAATGAATTTGTTTTTGTAATTAGGTATCGAAGTAGTTACCATGGATTTCGGTCACCCGCCGCCAAGTATGGGCAACATGGGGCCTCCGCCGGGTATGGGCATGGGCATGGGGCCGCCTATGGGCCCGCCGCCTATCCGTAACAACATGCGCCATAGCTTTAGGCCTTACAACAGCTACCAGATGCGGTTTCCCCCTCAGGGTCCTCTAAATATGACACAGGACGATTTTGATGGTAAACGTTTGCGTAAATCCGTAATGCGTAAGACAGTAGATTATAATGCAGCAATAATCAAAGCCTTAGAGTGCCGCGTTTGGCAAAGGGACTGGCGTGACCGGCACGCTCTGCAACCCGATGCAATGTACACTCCTGACTTACTACCTCCACCTTCATATCCTGACAATCCCATAAATGCAGTCACAACAAGGTTCGTCAAAACAGCTACCAACAAGATGCGATGTCCAATATTTGCTGTCGCGTGGACACCTGAAGGCCGCAGGTTAATTACTGGAGCTTCCTCCGGAGAGTTCACATTATGGAATGGACTAACATTCAATTTTGAAACCATCCTTCAAGCACATGACTCCCCAGTGAGGTCAATGGTATGGTCACATGGAGAAGGCTGGATGGTCACTGGTGATCATTCAGGATTCATTAAATACTGGCAGAGCAACATGAACAATGTGAAAATGTACCAAGCCCACAAGGAAGCAGTGAGAGGCATCAGTTTCAGCCCCAGTGACTCAAAAATTGTAACTTGCTCAGATGATGGAACTTTGAGGATATTTGATTTCTACAGATGTCAAGAAGAAAGAATTTTGAGAGGTCATGGTGCAGATGTGAAATGTGTACAATGGCATCCAACGAAAGCGCTCATTGTATCAGGGAGTAAAGACAATCAGCAGCCAATAAAACTATGGGACCCTAAGTCTGGCACAGCGCTGGCTACTCTTCATGCCCACAAGTCAACTGTTATGGATCTGAAATGGAATGAAAATGGAAACTGGCTTATAACTGCTTCCAGGGATCACTTACTGAAACTATTTGACATTCGTAAACTGGGGACTGAATTGCAAATATTCAGAGGCCACAAAAAAGAAGCATCAAGTGTAGCGTGGCATCCAAACC